>KV875095.1:3233926-3611560 GCA_001879275.1 Coniochaeta ligniaria NRRL 30616
ACAGCAACAGCAACAGCAACAGCAACAGCAACAGCAACAGCAACAGCAACAGCAACAGCAACAGCAACAGCAACAGCAACAGCAACAACAGCAGCATTTGATATCAATCAACAAGTACGCTACAAACAAGTTGGGTATTCCGTCAGGCCGTTACTCATGATCCAGTCTCCAATTCGTGGCCTATGGCCATAGGTCAACTCCAACAACGCCCCTCCCAAATGATCAAACTAGCTACTCCGGCGACTTGGCTCTCCGCCTCGTTTGATGAGGTTGCGGTTGAGGCCGCGGCCTTAGGCTGGCAAACTCATCATGGTCCTTCTGCGTTTGTTTCTCCGGTGCATTGAAGATCCAGTAATCACCCGACTGAGAGGCCTGTTAGTCGTCCCCCTACTTATTCTGGGTTGCCAACGCGACTCACCTGAAACTCTTCAAAGGTCTCGCATGGAAAGCGCCTGCGAAGGAACTGCTCCAGCTCGTCCCACGTTAGGTTATACCTCGGACACTTCCATTGGTACCAATCTGGACGAGCGGCTCGTTCCTCCTCTAGGGCTTGCTTTCCGAAAGACGACACCTTTCTCGTCCTGAAGACGCTAGAACTGCTGGACTTCGAAGAGCTACTCGACTGGGTCGAGTCCGAGCGGTCGGTTCTGCGGCGTATGGGGAATTGATCCATTGTGCGACAAGGCGAAATATTCGCAGATAAGGTCGAATTGGGTCTTACCGCAGCGCGTTGATGGTCAATAGTGCAGCCCAGGGCGAACAGGTAATTCTGCGGCGTAAGACAGCGCTTCACAAACGTTGGCTCTGTGTTTCCAGGCCAGGCTCTCTTCCGATCTGCCTCACTTGATGGGAGAGAACGGTTTATTTATCGGTGGCAATGCCGTTGAGCCTCCCCGGACTCTTCAGGCAGGTGAAGTAGGCGTGCAAAAAGGCGGTTGCCTTCAGCCCTGGGCTGCAAGTTGCCTTGAATGTGCAACATCAACTTGCAGGTGTACACCCAACCTCGACCAACGATAACATTAGGCGACCATCCACACTAAGATTGCACATCGGCTGTGACTCTGCCAGACAGAGTCAGATCAGGCTGCAGCTCCCCTGTTCGTCCAATCCCAGTCTCCCCCCTAACCGGGCTGCTTCTCCAGAGTTTGCGAGTCTGCATGACTGCCGGCGGATTGCAGCAGGCTACCTAACAACGAAACATGAGACTTGCCCACCGAGCGAGATCCTAGACAACGGAAAGCGAGCATTGCGCATCGAGCGGAATCTCCAAAGCTGAATTAGGCGATGGTATTGCGTTCAAACCGAGTATCAAAGCTGTGCGATCAACACACACAAACATCTTCGTTTATTGTACTTCTACCTTAGATCTAGGTCGCATCCACACGGGTATTCTCCTAAGGTGGCCGACAGCTCAAGGCGCCATGGCCAAATTCGACAGCGACTCGAGCACCCTTCTTTGAATACCTGCGCAACTTGTGACTAGGCCACTCTGTTCCATGACTGCACATTACCTGGTCTATATGAATGGATGAAAGGGGCATATCTCACTAGAATGTCGAATCGTTAGGGGCACGAGAAAGCTTTGGGAGACTATCGGGGAGAAAGTACGCGTTGCGGACAAGACTGGGGGAGAGTGTACAATTCAACACAGCGGAGCGCCAGAGTGAGAAGGAACAATAATCTGGAAGAGCAGTTGTCTTCACCGCCGTCAATGATCAATAACACTAGGGCAATGATTCTCATATATCTTCGTGCTACCTTGGCGAGAGAAAAGATAATTACGAGCAAAGGTAGCGCGTTGTGATCGGCCTGGATATGTCAATCGAAATCATTGCTGTCCGCGAGTTAAGGTTTACGTCCAGGGGCTACTCGCGTCTACGGCCGAAGAGAAGTTTATCTGCCTCCGAAACGAAAGTTCAAACCTTTACCTGTGGCAAACTGTCATTTCCAAGGTATATAAACCATGTCTTCACTTCCAACCGGTTACTCGTCCTCCATCTTCCGCAAACACACCATATAATTCCCAAACAACACCAAGAGCTCAAAGTTCACTCGCAAGCTTTATCCATCATGTTCAAGGTCTTGGTTCGACAGGCTCCTCGGAGCATTTCAAAGATACAACGTCACCAGGCATCCAGCATATCCACCATGTGGCCTTCCTTTTTGAACCCCAAGTCATCTCCCGGTATTCCTTATTCTTGTTCCAGTTGCTCATCTTTCATCTACTGACTAACGCTATAAGCTCCAGATAAAAAGCACAAATACGCTGAAGTTGATCCAGTGCTCCTAGCGAGAATACACCTATCACTGAGCGGCAGCTTTGAATCCCTTGAAGATGAGCTCAGTGCTCTGGAAAATCGCTTGAAGAAGCGCGGTGTAGACTGTAGCAGCGACATGAGGTACATATCTAGCAAGCTATCCCGCGTACGTGAGAAGGCTACAGCTACGGGCTATGTTCGACTCCGTCTTCGATCTGCTCTGCGAGACTTGGACGAGTGGGAACGTGAAGAGAAAAACCGAGACAAGATGTGGGAAGGGCTGTATAAGAATTCGGATTGAGGGACACGATAATCTCTGCTTCAAGATCGGAGGTGAGGTACCCTAGCAGATCAAACTGTGAAGATGGCGTTTGCTAAGAATATTTGTTTGTGTACTACCAGGGTCTTTCACTGGTCAAGCTAACACCAAATTATCGGGGTATCGGGAGGCTATGGCACGAGACGGTATTGGGAGTAACGACGGAGGCCGAGTCAGGGGTTATGGTTGAACACATCAGAGTCATTCAGCAAGGGATAATGTTTAATCCGACGATAGATAGATCGATAGAGAAACCGAGCGTGCGCATCGACCGATCTAATAGCAAAGAAGATGGACTCGACCATGCAGTCTTGTCATCAAAGCTCTTCTGACAGTAGGCAGATGATGGGCATATGGCTGCAAGATCACTTCTTACTTCTCACCATAGTCTCATCGTCTCATGTCGTCGACAAGGGTTATCTTCCTGTCTAGATGTAGGTACCCAACATTGTCACGATGTCTGCAGTTGGACATATGTACGTAGGGACCTTTCAATGATCCTTCCGAGTTCCTATGTATGCATGATCGCGAGCCTTCTTTCTAATGCCGTGTTGAGCAATGCTGCAATTAATCGAACTGAACACCTAACTCCTTGAGTAAACGGCGCAGTAACAGCTCTGGGTCAGGAGGAAAATGACGCCACAGAGTACATCTCATCGTTATAGGTGAGATTGCTGATTTCTCGCCGCTGGTCGAAAATCTCTGTAGCAATGGGGCATGCCTGGATCGCCAGAAAGACAAGACGAATGCCGTCGCATTATGTCGTTCAAACCACAGGCTCAACTGTATCCGGTGGGTCACCTATCCGGGACAGCCATCTTCATCTTCATCATGGCCAACTCCGCACTCTTTGCCCACGTCCCGTCGGGTGTCTGTCGGTAACACATCAACTTGCCATCATCACCCACGCTGCCCAATATCTGCCCATCATCGTCAAACCCAACCCTCCAAACCGGCGTCCGATGACTGTCCAGCTTCGAAATTTCCTTAACAACATGCTTGATCTGCCCCGGCTGACCACCAGACCGTCGATCAGCACTCGACCTCGACCGATCTAGGCCCGCCTTGATTCCCGACTGTGGATGTGACGCATCTGCCGACGTCCTCGCGTCCTCATCCGCAGAAGCACGCTTAGCATGCCTCCTCAGCACCGAACTTGACCACCCCCTGCCATTAGTCTCGCCTGACTCAAAGCTCGGGTTGATAGGAGTCTCCAGCTTGAACACGCGCACAAACCCATCCTGACACGCCGTAGCAATGACATCGTACCCTCTGATGTTTCCCGGCGCCCACGCCACATCCCTCACCAGCCCTTTGTGCCCCGGCAGTTCCGCCGCGAGGTAAAACTCCTTCACACTCGTCGCAATGCCCATCTGACTCGTCACCGTATCTCTCGTCCTATACACCAACACCCTATCCATAGCCGCAACCACCAATCCCAGCGCATCAGTCGGCACCCCAGCTCGTAGAGCAGTATAACACACCTCCGGATTAGGATCGAACCTGACCCTGAAACTCGTCTCCTCCCCCCTCGCCGGGCGGCCTGTGGAGCTATACCCATTCCCCTGCGCAGACACCGCACCGCCGGCAAGCCCTCCTCCCTGCGTCGAGCCCGCGCCCGCACCACCACCACCCCCAAACACATTCCAATCATCCAGATTATTGTAATCGCTCAGATTCTCAACCTGCTCATTCTCAAACACCGTCAGATGCCCATCCGCCGCCAGCAGCGCAAGATACGTATGTCTCGTCTCGTCATTATGCCTCATGCTGAAGCTCCTATACACACTCCTCGCGCTCCGCGTCTCAAACGCCGCCTTGGGCGTAGCATCCCTCCCCTGCCCCAAGCCAGCACCACCGCCGCTCCTCCCACCACCAGGGCCAACACCACCCGTTATCGCCCCTCCCGGGCCGGACGTATTCGCGAACCTCCTCCCCGCCACGGCGCCCGGGTCCTCGGCCCAGAGCTTGAACCGTCCCTCGACCCCCAAGCTCGCGATCAGGTTGGGGTGGATGGTGGGCGGGAGCCACTGCAGGTCGAGGACCTCGGCCGGGTGGGCGGCCCAGACGTCGCAGAAGCGCCAGACGCCGTCGCGGGCGCGGTTGAAGACGCGGACGCGGCCGTCGACGGAGCCCGTCGCGGAGCGGTCGCCGTAGGCGTTGAAGGCTATGCACTGGACGAGGTCCGGGTGGCCGTGCTTGAGGATCAGGTCGAAGGAGGTCGGTTGCGGGGCGGGAGGGGGGGAGGAGGGGTAGGGGGCCATTTTTTTGGGCTTGTTCTCGATGGATTGTGTGGCTTGTAGAGATGAGGAAATAATCTGGGAATATAGAGTCTCGCGAGGACGTGTAAAATGTTTGTACTGGTCAGTGGTCGAGGTGTTGTTGTTTGTTCGAGGTCGGGATTTGGTTTGCAGGGGTGTCTCGCATGACGTTGAACCAAACCCCTGGGCCCAAGCTCCTTGCATTGTATCCGCTAGCGCTAGCGTGCCGATCGAGCCTTCAGCTCCCCGTTCTATGGGCGGCGATAGGAGAGACAGTCTCATAATTCAAAGTGGTCCGTGCTTCAATACGTTGACACCTCCTGAATAGCCGTATGTGCAATTAACGAGTAGCTAAAGTCTCTAGTACTATAGCCACTCGTGCAGCCAGTACTACAGCCAGTACTACAGCCAGGTACTGCAGCCAGTACTGCAGCCAGTACTACAGCCAGGTACTGCAGCCAGTACTACAGCCAGTACTACAGCCAGGTACTGCAGCCAGTACTAGAGCCACTCGTAGAGCCAGTACTCGTGGAGCTAGTACTCGTGGAGCCAGTACTCGTGGAGCCAGTACTATAGCCATACGCGGAGCTAGTACGTACCTACAAATTGTATAAACTTGGTACGATCTTGATCAATCTTGATCAGGATTTGATCAAGATTCTAGCTAGTACTATAGCCTACTAATCAGATCTTGATTGAGTAGGTGCGTACTAGCTCTACGAGTACTAGCTCCGCGAGTGGCTATAGTACTGGCTGTAGTACCTGGCTGTAGTACTGGCTGCAGTACCTGGCTGTAGTACTGGCTATAGTACTGGCTGCACGAGTAGCTGCAATACTAGCTGTACAAGTGGCTATAATACTAGGCTCTGGCTAAGGCAGTGTACTCGCCGTACAATGATAATATCGTAATAAGCGCCGTACAACGCTGTGCACTGGGGTACCCGTATCACGGTTTTTCCAAAGTTTTTGAATTATGAGACTGTCTCTCCTATCGCCGCCCATACCGTTCAGACTCTGATTGGCTTCACTGCAATTTTATCCCCAGCCAAGGGTTGTCCAACTCAGATATTTCCTCAGTCACAGAACATATCTGCGCCTTGTATTTGACACCTTCCCAGATCTGCAGCCTATGCCTGAGCCTCTTCGGCGTGACCGGCTTAGGTAAATGGTCTTCTCGCCGTTCGAGATTATTGTCCCGCAGATCTCCAACCCGTTTCTAAACATGCTCACGGCTAGTAAGGTTGCCGCTTTCGATATCGGAGCCGAAGGAGTGGACACCAGCTGCTGGACAGTGGACATGCCGGACATCAGTCTATCTTTTATACGAGCACTTGAATTGAATTGTATGATTTGATTCCTTGTACCTGATTTGCAGCAGGTAGTCCTACGTCTGGTATTTACATTTGTTCCCGGGCATGTACAACAAACCCCAGACCGAGCTCAACCCAGCGCGTTACCAAGTCACGACACGTCTCCTTCACTAACCCCGACATCTTCCAGTGCACATCTTGCACAGCGATGTAGCTAGGTTGGCAAAGCCCAGTTGTCTTCCTTAAAGACCAACAGCGCTAACTTATGCCGGACGAAAAGCCCAAACAAGCCGACAACAGTCTGCATCGCCGTAATCTCCATCGCAAGCCTGTTCTCCTTCAGCGGACCGCGCCAGACCAGCCACAGATTCAGGATCGTAAAATTCGTCGTCGAGACAAACTTGCCCTCCTTGTCTGTCGTCACTCTCAGCAACTTGAGCTTATGCAGCAAGTGCAGTGCCCACGCAATCGGCGGCTTAGGCTGCCGCTCCGGCGTCCATGGCGTGACGCTTGGTTCGAGCAGACCTGTCCTGGCGTTGAACTTGGGGAGGCGGTGTCGTGGGCAAGGGATTAGCCCAAAGAGCTGTGGTGCCGAGTATATGAAGTTGAAGATCTGCGGGATGAGGAGGAGGACTAGAGTCTTGCTGAAGTGACCGAGGATGCTGACGACTACGAATACCATGCCGGCGAAGTAGCAGTACGTGTCGCCGACGAATACCTTGGCTGGATACCAGTTGTGGCACAGCAGGGCAAACGACACGCCTAGAAAAGGTAAGAGGAAGTAGAGCGAGAAGAGATGCGAATCCGTTGCCGGGTGTGGGTAGGGCGTGAAGAGGTAGAGACAATCGTTCAGTGCCAGGAGTACCGCGATGACGATGGACTGCGTGACTTCGATGCCGTTGATGCCGGCCAGGATATTGATACTATTCGGGCTGAAGATGGCGATGGCGCACATGTAGGCATAGTAAAGAAAGCCGACGTTGAGGAGTTCGCCCAGGTATGGCCGTAGGGGAAGCGGTACCACGATCGACGTGACGCCGAAGTCGACGAAGTAGACGACTAGGAGAGGGATGGAGGCAAAGGCCGGGATGAAGAGCTTGTGCCGCCACCGGATGTCAAAGAGGTCGTCGCCGATGCCTAGCAGGGCGATCGACTGCAGGGATATTATCGCCGACAGGTAAGAGGCAAGCTGTTCTCTGTTAGCCACGTGTGCACACACCATAAGTTACAATGAAAGGTCTAACCTTGCTGTGAGGAAATCGATGCAGAAACCGGCCCTGCTCGACATGTTCAACATGCAGCACAACATCGCGATTACCGCCTCCACTAGTGGCCGCGACGATGTCCTTGTAGAAAGGAAAGGGCACAAAGACGATGACCACCATCAGATAGACGATCGCGCAAATGCCGCCCATGCACTCCGGAATCTCCTTCTTGTGGTGCTTGCTCATGTCCACGCCCTTCAGCCCCGCCTTCATGAACGTCGGACCCAGCCAGCGGATCATGGAGTAAGTTGCGCTGAAAGCGATGCCGCTGAGCGCGAGCGACGCGATGAGAGGCTCGCCATCGCCTTGAAAGGTATTGGCGAGGAGGGCGACGCACGCCGCGGTCAATGCAAAGAGACTGAGCGTCTCCGTGCGCGAGAGATCAGTTGCTGTTGCCGTCATGATTCCTCCGAGCGGCTCTCATCCGGCGCCATTATTGGAACGAGATGGGACTAGGTTTGATTTCTCGGCGGCGGAAATAGCGAGATTGATGATGGTACAGCGCGGTAGAAGCCAGGTATCCCTAACAGCCTCGCCAAATTATAGTGGGCCCGCTAGGGAGGACTGAAACGAGGCTGTCATGTTTGGCCAAATCATCATGGTTGGCAATGATTTGGAACTGTTACATACCTTACCTCTAGTCTAGAGGTATCATCACTACCCCCGCGGCGAATGGAATTACTACCGTGTGCAGGGACTTCACATGCCAGACATATAATATGGCGATCAACAAAGTACTTTGACCAGGTATCGCGAAGTCAACGATGAGCTTTTGGTTTCCTGCCGGTAGACTAACGAGAATATGAACTGGAGAATCTACCCTGCATCAAAACAAGCAGCAGACTGGATCTGATCCAGTCCTTCATGGGGCTGCTACTAAGAAAAACAAATAAACAAACACCGTGCCTGGTCGTCTTGCACCCGGACGAAGAACGTCCAAAATGCAGCCTGTAGACCTATGTCCCTGCCTGCCAAAACGCCAATGCCAACCGAAAGGAAAGAGGTATCAACCGTATGCCTGGTCCATCCACGTAGGCACACCATAAGGAACTATAATGATGAACGCCTGTGAAACACCAGCACATCATTTCGCCGAGACGACCGTGGTGCCGTCTCACAGATTTCACCTCCGGGTCAAGGTGTTAAGACCCTCCTGCTGTCACAAGAAAACAGGAAGAGGTAGTTCGCAGGGTAAGCTTGTTCACCGGTTAGGGTTAGGTTAGGATGTTCAGCCCGAACTCATCGGTCGGCCAAGTGCTGACTTGTCGGAACCCGGTGATAACAAGAATAGGCGCGAAAGAGGAGGATTGCCGCTGCGTCATGTACCCTCACTGCTGCTGATCGCAGATGGATGGGGAGCTATGACTGATGCCGACTTTTTGAAAGAGAAACGAGGCCAACAGAGACCCAAATGAGGTTCGCCGTGTCGTTGCGTCAGGGATATAAAAATAAAGAGAAAATAGAAAGCACTGGCGACGATCAAATCTGGCCCTTGATGTCGATTCTGCGGAAGGCGGCTGCCCTGAGTGGCTCGAAGAGCTGGGATTTATCCGCTTGCGCCGTCAAGAACATTATGTCACTGTTCCGTTCCTCAAGAACCCCTTGGCCAACGTTGTCAACGATGAACTGTGCCGCATGCTGATCTCCCTCGAAGCCAAGCTCCTCGGTGACGAAGCGAAGTCTCACGTCTGGTTTGTACCTGTATAACAATGTTAGCCTCGGTGTTGCAAACAAGATGTCGGGGATGGATATTGACTCACGCTTTACAGATGTTGCAGAAAGCAGCGAGTCGCTCACGGTCAACAAACATGTCCATGAGATAGCCGCCCATGTTGGGCGTGTCCAGATAGAGCTGGAAGAACCGGTGATAGTTGCCCAATGCCAAGGCGGACCTAACGTCCAAGGCATGCTTAATCGGCCGTTCCTTCTTTTCTGCTGTGGTTAGATCTGCCAACACGTCGTTCAACGCCGTGCGGTTCGCGGTGTGGATGAAATACAAAATACGATAGGCCTTGAATTCGACCGGGCTCCCCTTCAGGCCAAGCTGATACAAAGCCTTCAGCTGCGTTTGGCACTGATTATACTCACCAAGGTCACCCTTCTCCAAGGCTATCCGGGCATGGATTTCGTAGACTTCGACTGTGAATTCATTCTTGATGCGTTGCACTGTAAGGTCCTGGCGCATGGATTTGAACTGGTCGCAGATATAAGAGTAGTTCTGCTCTTGCTTCCACTTCTTCTTAAGGAGCTGTAACGTCTGCTTGAGAATGTGTTCTGGGCGGACCACTGACGCTACCGGAGGTGCTGTCAGGCGGAGGTAGCGCTTCTCCAGAGTTGTGCAGGTACCAACGACCGGACCGTCGGACGGCGGGGGACTAGGCGACCGGTAGGCTGATTTGTAGCCCCCGTCAAAGCGCTTCTGCCGTTTCTCCAACTGCTTCTGAAACTTACTGTCTTTCTTGGAGAGTGGCTCGTCCATAGTCTGGCGCTTGTCCGGACTGGGTTGGGTGATGCGATCCTGGAGCAGTCCTCGCGATTCGGCCGAGATCTTCCATGGAGGCAGGGCATTATCCATGTCTTCGGACATGTTTCCGGACTTCCTCTTCCTGGATGGATTGACAGGGACTGTAGCGGCAGCTGTGCCGCGCGTGGGATCAGTTGTCAGGGCCTGGACCTGGGAAATCAGAGCCTGGGTCCGTTCGTGCTTGATTATCTGCTGAGGCAGCGCCATCGTGTCCCAGTTGATCGTATGCATGATGCCGGTTTCATTTGCATGGGAGATAATCTCCTTAAGCTTGGCTTCCATGTCCTGACGGCTCACTGACTGATCAAGGTTCTCAGGGAGGAAGGATCGCTGCACGTAAAATCGGACCGACTCGGGCCAATCGATCTTCTTCTTTGCCGGCTCTTCAGACGCGGGAGCCGCGGCCGGTGGGTAAGTAGGTTGAGGGACTGGTGCGGGGATTTGTGAATGGCCATAGGCGACCTGTGATACGGAATATGAAGGAGGAGGAGTAGGGTAGGGAGCCGCGAAACTTTGACGGACTTGAACGGGAGTGTACGCGGGACCTAGAAGGTTAAAAGTTAGCTTTAGAACCTTGAGCATAAGGATGCAGATGGAGAAACTCACCTGGATGATAAGTAAAGGCCGGCGGCGAGGGCTGGGTGCCCTGGTTCGGCACGGATGGCCAGGCGGGCATCATCTTTGTTGGTTTTTCGGAGAACCCTCCGGACTGCAGCGGGAAAATGAAGTCCTCTTGCAATATTATAAGGCGAAACGCGCCCAGAAAGCTGAGCGTTGTAGAGTTAGTTAGTGAAGATGGCAGCGACAATATTTGGTGTCGACCTCGAGAGACGCGGTTGTGGTTGGAAATGGAAATGGAAGTGGTTGAAGGGTCAGCGGTGAAGAAGTGGTGGGCGGAAATGGAATGAATCAAGTCACGCTGCCGCTGCCCTGCCGCCCGCCGGAAAAACCCTCAGGCAGGAACGACTGGACAATGAAAACGCACGTGCCACCTGCGCCTGCCAGGAAAAAAGGACGCTTGGGCCACTAGCTTACCAAACCTTATCTTATCAGCTGGTCGCGTGTCACATGCTTCAATCCGACAACGGATGCTATGCGGTTATCCGATATCGACGTCAACAGCCCACCTCACCCTGGGGACCAGCTCCCTTTCCTGTCCTCCTCGCAGCAGAAACCACGTAGAGCTCTTGGGATAACCCTCCCACAGTATGACGAATGTTCCTAAAGCAGATAGACCTGACCACTGCTCTCCGGCCTTCCTATCTCACCGACGAAGTGCTGCTCTTCGTCCAAGACAATGTTGGCTTATATGAGGGGTCAGCAAACCCCCCCTTCTTCTACGTGGCATCATAAGCGATCAACAAGGAGCTGACAACCCACTGCTGCTCCAGGAAATACAAGCTTCCAAACCAACAAAACGGACAGGTCTACTTGACCTCGCACCGAATATGCTATGTCGACAAGGCAGAGCCACGGAAGCAGTCCGTCGCTCTGGACCTGAAGGACGTTGAGAGATACGAGTTCTACGTACGGACAGCATACCTCTGAAACGTTTCTCGAACAACCGCTGAGACAATATCTATAGGCAGGCTTCCTGAAATCCTCTGCCAAGGTGACCTTAATACCTAAACCCTCCAAGCGGTCGTCACTCCAGTCTCGCTCCCCAGGTCTGGGATCAGCACCGTCACGAAACGGAACAGCATCGCCACTGCAGCGCGCAGACAGTCCATTGCGAGCACCTCCGGTCGACCAACCCCCGGCAAGCACGGCCACGTGGGTTTGCACGATCTGCACGTTCTCAAACCCGGTGCCGTCCAACTTCGACCCGGCCACAGCAAACGTCCACACGCCCCTTCCGCCTTGCCTGGCATGTGGCATAAAGCCGACGCTGACCCATGTGCTGAAAGCGGCCATCTCAAACGCCACCAGCCGGGCGCCCAACTCGCTCACCCCAAGCTTGCAGACGCCGCTGCCCCATCGGTCCCGACCGGTCTCGGAGCTGTCTGGCCTGGTATCGGAACCTTCAACCCCGGTTGGCACGCCGCCGCCGCAGAGCGCCGACCCGGATGCCTCGTTTCAGTGTCCGCGATGTACCTTCCTGAACCATCCGTCCCTGATGGTGTGCGAGATGTGTGGTGCCCAGCTGATATCGCACGATGTACCGCCAGAACTGAGGCAGATCCAGGACAGGACCGAGTCTCCTGGCCCGTTCTTGAACCCAGCTGTAGCCAGTTTGGCTTCGAACCCGGACACCCCAGAGAGCGTCAAGATATCCTTTCGCGGCGGAGGCGAAAAGATATTCTACGAGCGGCTAAAAGGGGCGATGGCACAGCGTAAATGGCTGTTACAAGGTGCTCCTCCGATCCCGAAGTCGCTCCGTCTGGGCGACTCGACGTCGTCTCTGAGTTCAGGTGGAGAGCAAGGCATCACAGGGGGCAGACCGCCGACTGAACGGGTCAAGACGGCTGGTATCGCCGGACTCGAGCAGCGCGGCCTGGACAGACGGAAGAACAACGAGATCGTCATCGGCACCGCGTTCGAAGATCTCGAAGCGCTCATGGCCTCTGCCAAGGAGATAGTGGCGCTTGCCGAGTCCTTCGCCCGACAGGGCAACGGCGGGAAGAATAGCGCCCGCGATAACGCTTTGCTGGCAGAATCAGCGGCTCAGCTTGGTCTTATCACGACAAAAGACATCGTCGGTGGCGCGGACGAGTCGCTCTATCTGTCCGAGTTGGCGCGCAACTTGGCAGAGTTCCTGACCGATGATGCTCGTGGCGTCCTGCGTAAGGCCGGTGGGATTATGTCGTTGGTCGATCTGTGGGCCATGTTCAACCGAGCCAGAGGCGGCGTCGAGCTCGTGAGTCCACAAGACTTTGAAAAGGCTGTTCGTCTTTGGGAGAAACTAAAGCTGCCCGTTCGGCTACGCACTTTCAAGTCCGGCGTCATGGTCGTGCAGAGCCGAGACCGGACAGACGACACGACGATTAAAGCTCTGTTGGGCTGGCTACAAGACCTCCACTCCTTCCCGCCTGACCGTGACGTGCCGTGGGATTGGCAAGAGTTTGGTCGCGGAGTCACGGCTCAAGACGCAGCCGAGAGATTCGGGTGGAGCATCGGCGTTGCCGAAGAGGAGCTCGAGATGGCGGAGGAGCGGGGAGTCCTCTGCCGCGAGGAGGGCATCGAGGGCTTGAAGTTCTGGGAGAACTTCATTGACACGGGCGAAGGCAAGTCGTACAAGACGAAAGAGCAAGAGAGCGCGGAGAGCATGCTTAGGGCCCTTCGTCAGGCCGGATTCGTCTGAGGCTGGTCATATCCTAATTACACATATCGTGACAAACGCCCGTCCTTCTAATCTCCTTCTAATCTATGAGGAGCCTTCTAAATACCAGTGCCACCGAATAGGCCAAAAGACACATCGTCTCGGGCCTAGGATCATAACGCCAGACACCTGCCGACCTCCAGTCCGGTCTTCCGGAGAGGGGAAGGTTGGGCACTAGACCCATGTACAAAGAAGCAAACACCTTGCCAGCCGAGCAACCATGCTTTCTGCCGCCGGCAGCTGCAACCCGCAGGATGCTCAGGACAGCCTCTCCATCAAGTTCCTCCGCACCTTGACATTAACGACTCCACCCACGCCAAAAGCAGGCACAATCCTACATATCCTCGCCATAACACTGATACTCCAGTTCTTCCGGACGATATCCCACCGCTCCGACCACGTCGGCCCCTTACTCGCCCCCGTCCCCGCCGGGCGGTTATACAGATCGAGGCCAAGCAGATGCACCGGCGTACTGAGCAGCTGCACGGCCGCGGGCGCGGCGAACTGCGCCATGGTCTGCCCGCTCGCGTACCTCTGCACCTCGTCGCCCAGGCGGCGCGTCAGCGCCGGCCCGAGGAGGGGGGGCACGTTGAAGGACGCGAAGATGGTCATGCAGTCGCGGGCGGCGAAGAGGGCGAGCGAGGTCAGGGGAACGGAGCGCGGCAGGGCTCCCGGCGGGCCGAAGAGGCGCACGAAGACGTTGTCCTTGTAGATGCACAGGCCTATGTTGGCGGCGCTCGAGGCGAAGAACTTGCCGGTCCCCGCGGTGACGTGGGTGGGGCTCCGGTTCTGGACGGTGGATATGGTGGTGTCGAGGGTGTTGGCTGTTAGGTAGGTGCCGCCGTAGACCATGAAGATGAGGGCGAAGGACTTGGAGAAGAGGATGGAGTGCGGTCGGAGGAGGAGCTGGCGGAAGGAGGACTTGAGGGAGGCGCCGAGGGAGGCGCGGCCGGAGGCGTTTTCCATTATGGACCTGTGGGATGTTGGCTTTTTGGGATGGTGAGGGGGAGGTGTAAGAGGCGAGGAAGGGACTCACTTGTCAATGATTGCTATTAGTGGTGCGACCAGGCCGGCGGCGCATGAGGCGCTCACGGCGTCGGTTCCTAACCGCAGACATAGGTTCTTGGTGTTCCATTTTGTCGGGAGGGTTTCCGTCATCTTTGGTGGATGCGCTTCTGGTAGACTCGGCTTGAGCTTCAGGTCTGGTAGGGGGAGTGCGACGGCAGGACCAAGTCGACTTGGACTGCTGCTTTCGTCTTTCATGGCGAGGAACGAGTGAATGGGCCGTAAAGTGTGGCCGTCGAGCGCGCTCTGCTTGCTCAGCTACTCGGCTCCGGCGAAGGATCTAAAACCGAGAGCGAGCCAGTTGCGGAGGGTTTGCAGCTTGACGAGTACATGAATGCAAACAATTCTCAAGATTGAATTACACAAGTCTAATTGCCAACAGCCAAGAACTCTGTTCGATTGTCTGGGAATTATTTATTTTCACAACGTCAGCGAGTGTGGTTTGGCCAATGGCGCTGAGAAATTACGAACGCCCAGGAAAGTCGACTCATTATCGCTGCTGCCGGCACATTAGCGACCGAGATCGGAGATAAATCGAATGTTCAGCGCACCGGTGGAGCCTTAACCCCAGACGGGAAATCAGTCTGGGCCGAATTCCCGACCTGACGGAGAGATGCGGACCCATTGCCGCTAGTAAGCCGATGGCTCGTCCTTGTTTCAACGTCAGTTCATCAATTGAGGGACAGCAAGCAGCACCTGCTGAGGATCCAGTAACTGCAGTGCACGTTCATGCTACTACCTTCCGCAGTAGGTATGTATATAGCCGAGTGTCGACGTAGAGAGGCAGTGATCCTCCGGCGGGCGAGCCAATCACCAGCCTGGAACAGGGCGAGGTTACGTGGACAAGGGTAGCTGTCGCGGCCTCGCCGCTAATTGCGTAGGCAGCTGCATCACCAGGCTACGCAGTTCACAGATTGAATCAACCAACACTCCGTATAAGTGTACGGATAATTCTTCTGGTCTTGAACTTGCTCTTTTGTGATCATCTCTTGATTTCAACATTGTTCACATCGTCCTTGACCCTGTTGCCCCTCTGCTCCGTCCAAGCATCGTCTTCACCAGGCAGCAGCCGAGCATGATGGTCCTGACAGAGCGTTTGACGCCGGAGACATTCCTGAGTCTACCACGACGTGGCGTCATTGCTCCTAACAGTCGTGGCACCTTGGGCCTATACAGCGTCTCGACCCATGAGTTCGGCAAGGGCACGAAGAAGGAGTGGAGGGTGATGGAACTGGCGACGGGGAACTCTTATCAGCTCACCGACGACGAGAAGGTCCAAGATGTCAACTGGATGCCGGACTCGAACGACACAGTCATCTGGCTGCGCCCTGAGGAAGGTGGGCACACGCAAATGCTCATCGCCTACTTGGCTAATCCAGGGCGGCTTGAGGAGCCCTCTTCCCTTGGTGTCATTGAGGGGCATGCCCAAGGTCTCCGACTAAAGGTTCTAGACGACCACTCGATCGCTGTTTCTGTCGTATGTCTTGCGAATAGCGATGGCAGCATGTACCGCGAAGGGGACGACGAAAACAAACCTCTTTCTTCGGCCAGGATATACGACGACATTAACGTTCGCGAGGTTTGTTCTGGCCGATTTTGCAGCTTTGTGGCACAAGGATGGACCGTTGACTATGCCTTTAGTGGGACACTTATGTCAAGCCTCAGAAGTACTCAATCTTCTACTCGAAGATCACCAAGCACCACAACCGGAAGTACAGCATCGCAGAGAACTTCCAAAATGTCGCCATAGACAGCGGGCTTGAAGTACCGAGCGATATGTACGGTGGCCGCGACTCACCCACCGACCGATACGACCTTGGCTCTCAAGGCATCGTCTTCACTGCTCGCGACCCCAACCCGGACCCGACGAAGCCGCAGTATCTGACGGCGTCGGACGTCTACTTTGTCCCCATCGAGGATTGGAATAAGCGGCCCGCTAGCAACCCAGTCAAGGTCGTTTTGCAAAGCGACAATGCGCTTGGCACCGTGTCGAATCCTCGCTTCTCCCCTGACGGAACTATGGTGGCTTACCTCAAGCGGCTCTTCTCAAACGAGGCTGATGTTCGCCTGTTCATGGGCCATGTCGGCTCCCAAGCCTCCTTCGATGTCTGGAAGATGGTCATCGGGTCGTCGTGGGATCTCGTGCCGGAATCCCTTGAGTATGCACCCCATGGCCAGTCCATGTTCATCACGGCCGACAACTGCGGACGGTTCTCCCTATTTGAGCTTGAGTTACAACACGGAGCTCGCCCTCGAGCCGTTGCAACGGAGAACTCCGTTCGCGGCCATTATTCCTTCCAAGATGAGAAGGGGGATCTGAAGCTTCTCGTGTCGGCCTCCAGCCACGTTGAGACCAGCATATACACGATATATGATCCTATCTTGGACGTGAAACCGCTCGTTGTGTCGGCTGCAACGAGGTTTGGCCGGAAGCTTGGATTGTCATCCGACCAAGTCTCAGAGATGTGGTTCGAAGGGTCCGAGGAAACATTTTTCCAGGCTTGGATGCTCAAGCCTAGCAACTTTGACGAAAACAAGAAATGGCCGCTTGTCTTGATGATCCACGGCGGTCCGGAAGACGCGTTTCGAGATGCGTGGCATTGGCGGTGGAATGCTGCTCTTTGGGCTGAACAGGGATATGTCGTCGTCCAACCAAACTTTACTGGCAGTACTGGCTTCGGTGTAGCCTTCACCAACGGCATCTATAATCAATGGGGAGGTCGCCCATTCCAGGACCTGGTAAACTGTATGGAGCACCTGTCGCAAGTCTCGTATATCGATATGGACCGTGCTGTCGTAGCGGGCGGCAGTTACGGCGGGTACATGGTGAACTGGATCCTCGGACAGCCCTTCGCAAAGAAGGTTTGTCAACCCCTATCTCCACTAACCCAAACGCACATCACTAACATCCCAATCACAGTTCAAAGCAGCCATATGCCACGACTCCGTCTTTGACCTTCGCAACGCCTACCTCTACAGCGACGAGGTGAGCGGCATCAACGACATGGGCGGACCCGGCTTCTCCTGGCTGAACGCGGACAACCTGGACAAGTGGAACCCGGCGAGGCCGGATCTGCTCAAGAACTGGAGACACGGCCCTCCGACGCTCTTCATCCACAGCGACAAGGACTACCGCTGCGTCGTGACGGACGGGCTGGCTGCCTTCAAGACGCTGCGGTGTCAGGGAGTGCAGGCGAGGTTTCTGAATTTTCCGGACGAGAACCATTTCGTGCAGAAACCCGAGAATGCGCTGGTGTGGCACAGGACGGTGTTTGAGTGGATGGAGAGGTGGGTTGGGAAGGGGCCTACGGAGGAGCGGCGGACTGGGGAGTCGGTTGGTCTGCTGGATCGTGGTGTTGTATCCGAGGTGCGAGACCCTATGGAGTGGTGGAACTGAAACGGGGGAATTGGCCTTAGTACCGCCGTCTAGACAGCACGTCGTCTAGACAGCAACACTTCTTTTACAAGTCAGTTCAATCGCACGACAGACTGCATTGTTAGGCATTTTGCAAGCATCTTGCAAGGTTACAATCGACTTCTGCAATATCGGTCTTATCAAAGTTTTCTCTCAACCTCTTTGTGAATGCGAGTCAATGCTTTACAAGAACACCATACCCAAGACCAAGGCGACGAGGACCCCAAGCCCAAGATTCGTAGCACGCGGCGGCATCGACCCTGCCGGACCAGCACCACTGTCTACCGCCAGTCCCCCCCATCCCTTGGGATAGCATCTGATCTAGTACGGGTTCCAGCTCCCGTTCGGGCCGTCGGGGCTGCTAGTCCACGTACACTGCTGGGCCTTCCAGAACGTATTCCCGCTCTGCGGATGCTGGTCGTCGTACAGGGTGGCGTTGCAGTAGTAGATGCACTTGCTGTCGGTCTCGGAGGTGTCGTCGGAGACGACCTGGACGGTCGAGTTGCAGCAGCTGCCGAGGACGCGGGTGATGTTGTCGCCGACCGCGCCGGGCGCAAACGGCGCCGTGCACACGATGTGGTCACTTAGCGGACTGGTGCCCGGGCTGAAGCCTAGGATTTGGGTTCTGCCGGTTGCTGGACAGGTGCTGTTGGCCGCCATTGCTAAGGTAGATGTGGAGGAAGGATGTGCTCGTGCAGGATCGTGTAGAAAGTAGGGTGTTCAGGATGGATGCGATTCGGATTGCTGGTTGTTTCGGGGTAACTAACCGTGAAGCCAGGACTGGAGAACGGGGATTTATCAGGATGGAAGTCAATTGCTATGACGTAGCCGGGGATCCAATGCTTGACATTGCTGCCTTTAAATGGTTTTTGGTCTGTTGGTGCTGTTTATCCGGGGATGCGTTTACTTCATGCTCCGATCTTTGAGTCATGTTGGGGCAGAAAGCAAGCTTCTGTCGCAACACGACAGCAAGCAAGACTTGACGCAACCGAAACGGCCATTGTCTTGCTTCCACGTGCATTTATCTATAACGGTATGTGTCTGGCTTAAGTAAAATTAGTCTCACTGCCAGATACGTGATAATAGATACTTTAGTATTAGACTTACTAGTAGCGGAAATTCTTTTCTTACCTTTTTTTCTTTATTAATACCTTTTTGTACGTACGCTAATAGCTTAGATAGCTCGTTGAATACGACTGTTATTATATTGCTACGAATCCTCGTTGACAGAGATAGCCGTCTTTCGATGGCTTGAACCTAGACGCCTCAAACGTTGAAATCGATGTTTCTCGAAAGGATAAGAACAGGAGAGAATTAGCAGATTTGCGCAAAGAAAGGGGGAGCGAAAGCTTCGTTAGAGCATCCCAGATCGAAACTGAATACTCCTGTATCTTCTCAATCTCATTCTGAGTCCTACGTAGACACAGAGCAACGACGACTCCAGGTAGCAGGTTAAACAAAGCCAGCTCATCTGCTAAGCGGCTGATGGATGCCCTCAAACGCCGCTCTCTGAGCGGGGCGTAAAGTCTACGTGCAAGCTTCCAGGAACGTACACCATGCCAAAGTGGTCCTGTCCGGAGTTCTTAAAGGCGTCCGGGTCTTGGCCTTTTGAAAGATGGATATCGAAATGATGGACCAACTGCGAGATGACGAGGCGAATCTCCACCATCCCGAGTGCTCCTCCGACGCAGCTGTAAGGTCCTGGAGACTGCGTTAGCGCCGGTCTAGGCACGAAACGACGACTCCCTGGGCGACTTACCAGTCGAAAATGGAATGAATGCGGCGCGATCCTTGATCAGATGAGGCTTGGTGGACCACCTTTCGGGAAGCCACTCCTCCGGCCGTTGAAAGTACCGCTCGTCTGTTTGGTCGCGAATTTACACCCTCGTTGGCTGTCTGCGTGAACGCCTTTGAGGCGCGCGACGCCACGCTGCTTGCACACGTCAACTTTCGATTCGCCGACAGTCCCTTCTTGCAGCGGCTCGAGAGCACGCCGTACGCTCTGCGGGACTTTGTCGTCTCCAATGCGGCTCTGGATGACTACTTTGACCAGCTGCTGCCCTACCTCCTCAAAACTCACTTCGACCATGCCGGCGGCGGTTTCATCACCCAGGTACTGGAGACGGCTTACGCACTGGCCTACGAAGGCGGAGTTGGCAAGGTGAGCGAGCAGCTTGATCTGGACTCATTTCCTTGGCCTTTGCCTGTCAGCTTTCCTTTCCATCGACATGAAGTCCCCCTCTTGACTTGCTCACCACGGATCGAACGGCCAGCTCGGCTTGGGAACGTGTGGCTGACACTTCTGTGATGCAGCCAGGAAGTCGAATGCTTCGTTACGCGCTCCGGGGCTGGGCCGCGCAATGCACCTTCTGCCGGCACATATGGCGGCTGGTCGAGGGCGGCGAGCGGGTCGGCGCGGTGGCGCACCCGGCGCTCGGGGACTACGACGTGCCCCGCTTCCTGTACTGGCAGATGGACTGCATCTCCGAGCGCTACGCCCACCATCAGGAGACGAGCGGACTGCGCGAGCTCGAGCGCTGCATGTTCTCGCGCAAGCGGAGGTCCTGGCTGCCCGTCGTGCTGGCGTCCTTCATCTATCACACCGTGCTGGAGCGGGACACATGGAACCTCGAGAGCTGGAACATGAAGTCGAAGAGGTGGGCGGCCGGGCAAGCCCGTCCGACGCCGCCTGTCGCGGCGTATGCGTCTCGTGCCCTGGCTCGCCGGCGCCATCGGCGTGCTCGCCAACGCCGGCCTGCTGCTGAACAACATCCCTCTCAATCGCGTCTTTGAGCTGGCCATATGTCGCTCTTACTACGCCGGAGCACGACCCATCCGTCATCGGGCCCGGCGGCGACGTGCCCGAGGAGCTGTGCAAGGAGAACCCCATTCAGCAGAAACTGGCCTTTTATCTCGGCCTCCTCGAGCTCTTGGCTGGTGTTTGTGGTGAGATGCACCTTCATCTTTCGCGCCGTCTCTCCCTCAAGGCAGACCAAGAAGTGACCTGCGGCATCGCTGACTCCGTGACCAGAGCTTCTCGGCACTGTTCCCATGGGCTATCTCTCCGACCGTGTTGGGAGACAATTTGTGCTATTCATCAACATCGCAGGCACCATGTGCTCTTATATCTGGTACATCGCCGTCGGTAGGAAGAGCAAACCATCTCCGCCTTTCTTCCTGCCCCTCCCGCCCTCCTCTCTCTTTCTCTCTCTGTGTGTGTGTGTGTCTATCTCTCTCGCTCTCTTTCGTTTTCTCTGACCAACCAGAGCGCTTGATACCACCAACTAGTCGAGGAGCGTCTGCTGATAGTATTTTAGCTCGTTTTTTCAACGTCTTCCCGATCGAAGTCCCCGTCATCGGCCCCTTGGTCTTCTTGTTCACGGGCTTTTACCATGTTACCAACGCCCAAACCAATGCCCTTATAGCTGACGTCACAGAGGACACGGCGCAAAGATAAGGCTCCAGCCTTCCGCTGTTCTTCATCCCCCGCATATGGCAACGCTCACATCCCCGCCAGGACAAGGATCTTTTCGTGGGCATTGTCCGCTTCGCAGGTGGTCTTCTTCGTCGGTCCGGCCGTGAGCTCGACAGCGCTGGCCTACACTCTTTGGCTACCCTTCGCTCTGGGCCTGTCATGCTTTTCTCTAGTCCTCGTCCTGACGATCGTGCTGGCCGAGACGCGTCCCTGGAAACAACAAGAGAGCACTTTGACGGCGCACGACAGCTCAGAGCCTGGCGAGAATGGCGCCGGCCACGCCGTGTCGGATGTCAGGACTCCTCTGCTGGCAGATGAGGATCCTGTCGCCACGAGCACTGATCCGCAGCAGATGGAAAACGTCAGTCCGGCGGACGATGCCGATCCGGCAACCCGGCAACAGAGCAGTGGCCCACAATCGTTTGTCGAGTTTGCCAAGTCGCAGCTCTCCGAGATGCAGCGGACCGTCCGCGGCCTCTTCAAACTCATGAAGGACAGCCCGTCCTATCTCTACTGTCTCTCAATCTTCCTCATCACCACCCTGTCCAGGTCGTCGTTGAATATTCTCCTTCTCTACGTCTCGAAGCGCTACTCCAAAACTATCGCGCAGGTAATTGGAACTCCTCCTGCCGTGGGCATACCGTTAATTTTCAAACAACTGATCACGACCGCAGGCCGGCTACCTGTTCTGGTAAAAGCCGGCGTGAGCTTGGTGCTCTATTTCGGCATCATCCCCGGCTTACTGCGTCTTCTTGTCGCCCGCTTCTTGTACACATCCGCAGGGGCTAACCTCTGGGGTCTTCGTGCAAGTGTGATACTGTTATGTATCGGCTCCTTGCTGGTGGGCCTGTCTTCGGCCGTGTGGGCCTTGATGCTCGGTCAGCAAAATGCATTCTTCTCTTGGACGCCCGTATCATCTTACTACTTTCGCTAACATTCTACTCCAGCTCTCATCGTCTACTCTTTGGGCTTTGGTCTTAACCTTTTCGCCCTTTCCTTCATCACCGATATAACACGAAATCTGTGGGACGATGCCCACGTGGCCAGAACTTACTCGGCCGTCGCTTTTGTCGAGATTGTAGGCGGCTTAGCTGGCGTTCCTCTTCTGACAGCGGCGTGGGTCCAAGGACTCCAACTTGGCGGCTACGGCCTGGGTCTCCCCTGGTTCGTCAGTGCAGTAGGTTTCTTGTTCACCAAACCCTATCGTATGTGGTTTGCTGATCGATAATCTAGGGCCTTTATCTCGTCTCCGGCTATCCGGCTATTAAACTGCACGCTTAAGCCGTATCCACCATGTCCATGGAACAGTCCTCAAACTCGAATTCGAATAAGGATCGGAATGGAATAGACTTTGCGCCACAAACCACGCACACACACAGGAGGCACGCACGCACGCATCCGAACTTCTGGGACCAGAAACAAGACCAAACTGGACCTCGCCCTGTGGCTGAGACGCGGATTGGTCTATGTACCAAATAAGTGTTAGTAGAATACGTTATGATCATTGATCAATCTTAGTTTGCTCAAACATATGTTTCTGGGTTGACAATGGTTACTCAAGCTAGGGTAAAGCGTGAGCCATCATGGTGATCTTTCTGCTATAAAGGCTATCACATCACTTGTATTCTCACTCTTACCCTAACCCATCCGAGTGAAGTCAAGCCTTCTTTGCAACCCACCAAGTCACGAGTCCGCGCTGGTGTTATTCCTTTGGTGTTACGCGTCTGCCAGGAACTTAAAGTCTGGCAAGTATAAACGATAGTTAACTTGATCTTCTCATTCACGTTCAGTATGCCATCGCTCTTTGTTGCTACATGATACTGCTCCTTTTTCTAAGTCAAGTGAAGACCGCGAGACTGATGTTCAGCACAGACCAGATGTCGTGGTTCCTGGTTGCTATTGGTTCAACATGGCGAGAACCAGGGCCCTTCGCTGAAGCAGTGAAGCCTTGCTGTCACTTTGGCCCCCTTCACGTTCAGTGTGTGAGTGAAGTAGACAGCTATCGTCTGACCCTCGCTTAGCGGAAAGGCGGTTTGGTGGAAATCTTCTCTTTTTCGAGCTTCTTCAGTCATCCAAAACCTTGGATCAGTCAAAATCAACACTCGCAGCAGACGAAGAGGAACAGACTTCCATCTCCTCCTTCGAGATATTTTATTTCCAGTTCTTGGACTCCCCGTAACCCCTTAACATAGGTCTTGCTGCTCACCAGGCTTATTGAGCCATTATTCCAACATGAACCATCCGACTCAGCTCGACGGGATCAAGCAATTCCATGAAGAGATCTGTCAGAGATGGGTCTCTAAAGGAGCCCAGATAGAGACTATGTGGCGTTCTTTCAGAACGGAAAAGAGGCTGGAATGCTTGAGGGCCAGCACTTCCAGCGCAAGACTTCTCCAGCATAGCGAGGACACCTCTTTAGGCGTTGTCTGCCTGATTGTTCCTGAGTGGATTGTGCTAGACATTACCCGAGGAGACTCAGACTTTCTTCTGAACATTTTACGGCACCGAGCAACAGCAAGCTTGACAGAACAGCTACGAAAGGGTGCCAACGGTCAACCAGGAGGTGCTGCCGCCCATGAGACTCTGTGATCTTGCTTCAAGAGAGGATAATAAGCTAACAGCGTTTCAGATTACGGTCTGATCCTGAACTCGATGAAGAATCCTTCCCTTCGCTTACCAATGGCTGGCGAATGGGACAAGAAGAAACTCCGCATATCCTTCCAGGAAGGCGAGCACTAGGGGACGACCGTGGAGGATCCACAAATAGCGGACAAGCTGAAGCCATGCTTTCCGAAGTCGACAGGGGAGTTTGTCCTAATGAGACAATTCCGGATGCTGGAATTTATTCATTACATGCTGAATGCCATCTTGAGAAATGACGACCAGCATCGGCCACCAAACGTGACTGAAAGTGCAGCAACGCTCACCTCAGCAGCTCAGCTATGGGAGCACTCTCTGTCAAGAACAAGTCCGAAGAGCATGCTCTTTCAGACCTTGTCGCCAGTGCTGCCGACCAGGTTGCATGGATTAAAGAGAACCTGTCATTTCTACAAAATGACCCAGCCGTCCTCGTCGCTGCTGTTCAGGCTTGGTGGGACAGCCGGCCTGGCGTAGTGCGCGATGCCACAGGATACAAGTGGCCTATATATACTGATAAGTTTATCAGCTCGGCCTTCTGTGGTGCCATTCATGAGTCACTGAAAGAATGGGCCATCTGGGAATGCATTTTTCGACTGGTCCAGCTTTTCGAAGCCAACAACGACAGACACCTTCGCAGCCTCATCAGTCACGAACTATCTGACGTCTGCATGATGGAGTTCAGAAGAGCACAGGCGTACCTGAAGCGGCACATTCAGACCGGAGCCGGCGCCGAATGCTTCACACGAGTATCGAGTGTCCAAGACAGCGCGGGTAACGCCACGGTGAAAATGAATGTCAGACCGGAAAGCCTGACAATAGTGAGCCCGCATCTCCACTATCTCTTAAGTCTTTGCCACCAAGATACTGCTCCATCTGACGCCATTGACTGGCTGACCCGACTCGGCAGCTTGTACGAGGCCATACCCAGTCATCGGGAGGGATTGAAAGCCTCTGAATACGGAGCTCTTTCTTCGCTGGCCTTCATCACAGGTTTTATTAAAGACTTTAGTCCTGCCATTGGCCTTCAACCGCCAAATCCCAATCGACGGGGATTTAGATCAAGGGTGGAGAAGCTGGACGTCCAGTTAGCCGGCATGGGAAGGAAACTGGACATGCGAGCCATACTCTGGCCTATCGAGGACCTCCTAAAGCCCCAAAAGGCTAGCTTCGCCCTTGGAACATTCAAAAACTTTGTTCAAGCCTGTATGGGCAAAGGCATACGCGAGAGCTACGACAACCTGGTAAACCAATGTCTTTCGAATGTTCAGACAAAATACCTGGAACTCAAGAGGGGCCCGTCAACCGACCTTACCTATGACTCTCGATGGAACTCAGCACAAGACTCGATCTCACAAGCCCCGAAGGCGGCACTGGCAGAGCCCAAACAGAAACAAAGGACGCGAGCAGCGCCTACAGACTCCCCAGAGGCGGGACCTGCAGCCAACCAACAGGAAGCTGTCACGACACCACCCCGGGTTCAGTCTGAGGTGTTCAGAGTCAGCCGCTCAACCCTGGAAGTCTTTTCGTCGCTATTCGACCACTCTGAAGCCAGCGGACCAGTCAACTGGAGCGACTTCACATCAGCAATGGTTGAGCTAGGATTCGCGATTGAGGCGAGGTATGGCTCAGCTTACAAGTTCAGTCCCCCACGCACCATGTCTGTTATCAGGCCACTCTCTGTACACCACCCACACGTGGCAAAGATGGAGGGACGCGTCAAGAAATACCTCGCCCATCGGTTGAAAGACGCCTATGGATGGGATAAGGGAACATTCCAGTTGCGATAGAGGTCGAGACGACGACAACCTCGGCGACGACTATGCTGCGAAGGCAAATCATCAGGCTCAGCAGGTACGTCTCGATCAGACCCCAAGCTTCGTCATGGCTTCGCTGACCCATAGTAGGGAGTCACCATCCCTTCGCTCGTCTTGTGGAGGATCGCCGCCGGTACCAGCTCACTATGGCTGGACCGCGTCCAAGTGCCCGCCAGAGGGCCAATCTCGCCGCTTGGGAGGACACACTCTTCCTCGGACTCACCAGCGCGGAGCAGGGATTTACCTCTTGGAATCTTGCCAAGAAACGCTTCTTCGCCAACATTACCAATTCGTTGGCTGACTATGGTCGTGATTTTTGAGACTGAGGCCTTTCGTCGGTGAAACGATTGTGTGAGGGGGGCATGGTCGTGGTTTGGGGTTGCATCAACGGAACTTGTGTGCAGACGTTCCTCTGGATGTTGCATGCGTATTCCGCTTCACGGAGTAGTCATGCCATTGGCAGGAGACATCACGATATGGCAAATAGCGACAGAACTGGTCCGGCGATACAGACGGGTTACGGGTACGAGATCGACGGCTACTGGACTCAGCAATTCGTGAACAGAGGCCGCAGGTCAGACCCATGGATGGCAAAAAATTGCCAGGACTACGACTGGCCTGTAATAAATGGAGACTATCCTTGCGAGAATTGTCTAAAGTTTTGCCCCTTGCTCCCATGACAGCACAATCTTACCCCTTTTCCCCAAGTCTTTCCTTCAGCGTCAGCTCCTCAGCTGATAGGAAACGACTGCCCAGTCTATAGCCCAAACAATGATGAATACAATCTTTTGCTCTCAACTTTGATAGTGTGATTTCGATGTTTCTTTGATGGTTTTGCTCACATAAGATAGATTGAATGCCAACAAGTAGCAAAATATAGTTTGGCGTGACTCCTTCACACAACAATATTGACAAGCACCTTATCCGACCAGCTCACACGACGAGGAAGAACTATTGTGCTTGCGAATTTCCTTTATTGTCCCGCCAACTCTTGCGTCTGCCGTACCAGGCCACACATGACAGCTTCTTAAGAGGAAATCTGCCAACGCCAAAGCCAGCACAAAGACGGTGATCATGCTGTAGTCAACGAAGAAGCATATGACATTATCACGTCTCTGGTGGAGAGAGCAGAGCCTCCTGTGAACAGCATGCGGAGCGTGCAGCCCATGGCACAAGTACGAAGTGCAGGTCTAGAGACAGGCACTGTATGTCAGGATGTCATGCGAGCTGCCCTGGGCTTCGAAGGCAGAGTAGAAGTACAGGCATGGTCGAGCCGTTTAACCATTTTGGATAGGCTGGCAGCAGATACAAAGTTCGTGAGGTAGCTTAAGCCGCAGCCGAGGAGCTTCTGACCTGCTGAAATGCAAGGAGACAGGAGCCGCTCGAGGAAAGCATAGTCAAGACTGAGAAGACCCTTTCAGCACCCTACGGAAGAAAGTGCAAGGCGGGCCCTCTGAATGGCATGCAGTGTACAATACTGGTGTCGGCTCAAGGGATTGCCTTTGCCGCGCTAAGAGACAGATGCCATAGACAGGACATTGACAAGATGCGGCAGGCCATGGGCTACGAGTCACTGCATCCCCGGTGACATAGTGTTTGTGTGTACGGTATGTCAGAGCAAGTACCATTTGATGGCATCCTCGTATCAAGGGACGACAACACTCATGCAGAGGACAAACTCATCGAGATGAACAGAATCCAGCAGAGAGAGGCAGACATCCAGCGTCCGCGTGCCGTCTGCCTTCTCAGCCGTGCCCCCGGACGTGGCCTTCGGTCGTACACTCGCGCCCTGCTCAAGGCGTAGGTAGCCCTATGCGTAAGTGTCTGAACTAAAGCGCACTTGCGGGAGACGTGTAGGCCATGACAGCAGGTCGGCGGTATGCTTATCATCGGGAGACAAGCGAACTGTACGAAGAACAAACTGTACTAAGAACAAAGTTAGAAGAGGCTAACTAATGAAGGATAGGAAACGCAGATGGGATACATCCGCTCTCGGGATTTCATTCAATGTAAACACTCGGTCCAGAACCAAGTTCATCTCCAGTGACCGCGGGCGTCGCTCGTGCCGCCTCCAGAGAAGGACAGCCTTCGTCAATGGCCTATGATTTCTGTCTGCCACGGCTCAGTCGGTATACCTTACAATGACTTTTGCCCATATGTCTAGGTCTTGATGCGCACCATCAATCGGATGTAGTCGACGTCTCCACCTAATGTGGCTGTAGTTTGCCAGCCAAGGTACGACGTCACCATAGATTAGGAACACGCTTGCACGGGCTAACGCAGTATCTAGACGCGGACAGTGCCATTGCACTACATGACTACGACAACCCAGTTGCATGAGCTCCGAGACTTCACATTCCACGAGGGAATGACTCTGCCTTTGCCCGGCTCGCATATCTCGACCTGAACCCAACGGCATCGAAGATGGCCTTGGTGATAACCTGATTCCGAGGCCGGCTCAGGTCCACCCTGGACTTTTCCGAAGGCGCGCTGCGAGACTACAGGGTCATCGTCGATGCGCTGTTCGGAAACGGCGAGTCATCGAGCCCGTCCAACACCCAGGGTTGCAGATTGTGTCCCAAAGCCACTCCAGTAGTGATGACATGTCCTCCGACGAGGTATGCGGACTCGAGAGGCGCAGACTCTTTACTCGTTCTTGGACCTGATCTATCGATAAATATGGCAAGCTTAGCACCCTGATCCGATCTTTCTCGATAAGGAAGGCGTCGGAGCGATGGTTGCTTAAGTTCACGGCGACGATGGGATTCGCACCTGCAGCTGACATGAGCTCGGCTCTTGGGGGCGGGAGGAGGAAGTCGTGAAATCCTGGCTGGTCCCGGATCGAGGCGGTTACGTCGCCCAGTTCCGCGGCTGCTTCACGGCGTCTCGGTTCTTGGATTTCTCGGGCCTTGCGGTCGCCGAGGTGTTGGACGCTGGCATCGGAAGCCGGAACGTCTAGCTCGTCTCGGAGGGATGTGAATTGTGTGGACAACTCTGGATGTTCGTCCTTCAGCCTGGAGAGATCTACCCGTAGGTCCATCAGCTGACCAGAGATAATCCCGCGGCCAGATTCCATCAACTGCAGGGCGTCGTAGGGGTCTTTATCGGCGCTGAGAGCGGCGGCAGCTCCATTTGAGCCCAGCCCAGAGACGCACTGTGCCTGTTTGCATTGCTTGTGTCCGTGGCGTTAGACGCGATCTTGGCAACTTGAATACCACCATCAATATCTTCCATCGATCCGGTGTGGTCCCCCCGAATCTGAAGCCAGGTGGATAGATCACCCACCCTTGATGCCCATTCAGGGCTGGCCTGAGGTGTGACGTCGATTGCTTTATCGAGAATATCGATGGTACGGTCGAGATCATCTAGTGATTTGGTCTCTTTTGCCCGGCTACCCAGCACAGATGAAAACATGGCAAGTATGGTTGCTCTGGCTGGATATGCCTCAGGCATAGTGTCGACCGCCTTTTGGAGAGGTTCGATAGCGCGGTTTAGGTCCTCGATCGATCCTGTTCGAAAGAACAGAAAGCCTATGCAGTTACCCAGGGTGGCCAGAAACGACGGGCGATCCGGATGGTCATGAGGCGCGATCCTGACCGCTGTCTCGCCTGCCTCGATGGCGCGATTCAGATCGTCCAGCACCCCTATCCACTCATACCGTCTCATAAGACTGGTTGCCAGGTTGTTTTGACGCGTGGCCCGCTCAGGATGATCCGCCAATGTTGCGGCGACGGTCTGTTCGCTTCGATGGATCGATCAAGGTCATCCATTGACCTGGTAAGCTCAAACCGCTTACCCAGCCAGCCTCCAAGGTTACTCATGCGTACAGGCAGCAGGCTGTCTCGGGTCATCTGGCAGAGTGGCCTCGAGCGACTGTTCAGTGGCCTGAATTGACTCGTCTAGGGCCTCCATCGCTCCTGTTTCTGAATCGGTCAATAATGGGAGCAAGGAGTCTGGCGTCCTTTTTTTTTATAGCCTTTTTGGGGCCGATGATGTTTTGCTTGAGAAGGCGGGTGCTAAAGAAGGGGATCGAGATGTATGCCTACGAAGGCGAAAAGGCTGCAGTAGTCTAAAGCACCAGTCACGTTTGGCTGCGCGAAGCTGAACTAATCCTGTGACCTCAGTGGCTGGCGACAGCTCCGCCTCGGTCGCCTTTTCGGTCGGCCAGCCCAGCGATGTCATATCTCACCCTCTTTCATGCGAACCATATTTACTCAATCTGAGCCATTTTGTCTCCCAATATATTCCCCTGCTTACTCTCCACGACGAGGAATTCCGTTCTAGAATGGACGTCTCGAAGCTGTTCCAGGGACTCAGCATCTCCCGCATCCTCTCTCCGTCGTCTTGGGCCACTTCTTCACCGCCAGGCAGCCTTCCACCGTCGCACAATACATCAACCGTCGGATACCATGTCACGCAACACAGCCTGCTTGTCCAGCTCAACATGGCTGTGCAGGCCGCTTTTCCTACACGACATCGCAGTCCGTACGTGGACGTGAATGTTCTGCTGATGACCTGGGAAAGCGATGATCTCGGCGTCGAGAGAGAGGTGCAGTGCCTCGAATCCCTCTTCCGCGACGTCTACCACTTCGAAGTTGAGCACTGGAAGATACCCGATCATCAACCTGGGCGCCACGCAACGAAGAAGGTTATCGAGTTGATGGAGGTCTCGACCCACGCAGACAACCTGGTCATCTTCTACTACGCTGGTCATGCTATGCGCAACTCGCACCAGCCTGGCGGCTTGCCTATATGGTTTGCAAAGTGAGTCGCGTTATCACTTGGGCTGGGTACACTGAGTGCTAACGCAACATCAACCCAGTCGTGGAGCTGATTCGCCTCGCTTCGACTCTAGTTGCGTCCAGCCACACCTCTGCCAAGTCGACGAGAACTCTGCAGATGTGCTCCTGCTTTATGACTGCTGCCATCCGGCCAATGGTCACGGTTCCATTGAATCCAGCCGTGCCGTCATCTCTCTGCTGGCAGCCTGCGGGTTCGAGTCTCGCGCCCCTGAAGTTGGCACTGACTCCTTCACTCACAGCCTGGTGCAGGTGCTAGCCGATGCAGCACGACAGAACGTGCGCATTTCAGTTCCAGATCTGCATTGTCGCCAGCTGAACTGGCTGCGAGATGACAGGCCCAAGGTGTTGATGAGAAAAGAGGCTAGTGGAAAGGTCGGGATACACAGGAGCCACGATGGAGTCCCACTCTTCACCGAACCGGTCCGTAGGACGCCAGTCTACTGTCAGCTGTCTTTGAATGATCGCAGTCGGGCAATCTTCCTCTCCCCCCTACCCAAGTCAACTACTCTGGAGAGCGGTGCGCCTTTCATTGATCTCAGCAATGAGAGTCCGGCAGAGCACGAAACCCGGTCAAAGCTTCATGTTCTCCTCAGCGTGAGTCTGGAAGAAGATAGTTTCGACGAAGCCGAGTTCAAAGACTGGATATGCTCTGCTCCGGATGCGGTGAGGAGCATCAGAGTCGGTGCCTTGCCGAGCTGTTCGACCCTGCTTCTTATGCAAGTGCCTGTTGCAGTATGGGACATGCTGCCGGCGTCGCCAGCAATATCGTTCGTGAATTTTGTCAAAGACACAGGTACTATGCAGTCGCAAGTTGGTGAAGTTGCCCTGGGACTGAGCCTGCTACGCACGCCTGGGAGTGACTCTGATTCTGTACACCTGAAGCTGGATGAGATACTTCGCATGCAGCGAGAGACGCTGGGCATACAGCGAGAGATGCTGCTGTCCGTGAATGCAGGCAACAGCAAGACGCACCTACTACAATTCCTAATGGAGCAGATAAGTCAGAGTGCGTCAACCCGACACAGTCCACCACAATTCATTGCATTTTTGTCTTGCTAACAAGCTCATCACCTAGATCCAGGCATGATGGGCCATGCTGATACCGCTGCCACTGGTAGGGACCAGGCAGATGTGCCAGACGGCACAACCCTCCGCGGGTACACACCTGACGACCTGTTCAAGATCCTCAATTTCAACCATTACCAAATCAGCAAAGACGGAGAGAATGCCCTTAAAATTGGTTCGAGCTTCGCACTAGCAGATGTCCAACAGGCAGCGGCCTTCGTCGCGACACCACAGGTGCGGAAGCTCCTGAACAGCCCTAGCCCAGGTATCGTAGCCGTTGACGGCCACTTCGACCGCGGACATATAGGAAATGTTAACCCATTATCACATGTATGCGCCACACTCTCCCAGGCTCTACGGCAACAAGCCCGACAAGACGTCACGATCTCAAGACCAGCTCGTCCAATGCTTCCGCAACTGGATAGGGGAGGACGCCCAATTGTTGTCCTGGAGTATTTCTGCGCCGAACACCTGGCGGACGCAGACGACCTGCGAGGACCGCAGGGCCTGATACGATCCCTAACATGTCAATTGCTACTCTCTCTCCTCTTCAACGAGTGGATAGGCCAACACGACGCTGTGTACTCGCATTACTTGTCTCCCGGCGAGCAGGACCTGCTGGCAGCCCGAGACTTGGCCGCGGTCTGCCGTCTCTTCGTCTCACTAACTGGCATGGTGCCCCGTGACGTACCCATCTACTGCGTGGTCGACGGTTGGTCGAGGTACGAGCGCGATGCATGGCGGAACGATTACAACATCGTGCTGGACATGTTCCACCGGATCACAATTGCTTCCGATCTCAACGCCGCTGGCGGCCCCTTCAAGCTGTTGCTCACGAATCCGACGGAGTCCCGTTGGCTTGGCTATATGTTGGGTCCTGATCAGAGACTGTCGCTGCGTTAGGTCGCTGCTGGTGTTAGCTGAGGGGCTTAAGTCTTCTGGTTGATCAACGCAATTGTTTCATCCGCCTTATTTCAGGAGATATTGCTCACTCTGGGTGCCTCACATCAAATTTTGGAAGGTACCAATCTGCTAAACTTTGGCAGCTCAGCCTTAAGCGGCGGCAGCTCAGCTCTGCGTCAAAACCGGGATTTTGGTGAGTTCCAGTTTCATGTTCGGTTATAGTGGTCAGGTACCTATATAACGATCAATATACTCAGCCCCAATGTGATCGTCATCCGGAGCATACTGCCTGTTCCCTAGGCTACCTCAATTGGCTGGGGCCTGAGCTTGCCAATTCTTCCCACATCTTATGATATTTTTATCTCATTCTCGCATATCTCTTCATTTGCTTACGAGGAGTTACCTCTAGAATAAAACTGCAACTGCAACAAAGACTACTTCGCCGTCTCCCACTAGTGCGTTGGCTATCGGAGCCGCTGAGTAATGAATGCAACTATGCATACAGGCTGGCAACCTGAACCCCTAGGGCGAGGATCAATGTCTATTATATGGACTTGCCTGTCAACACTGTACATCTGCGTCTATGCCGTGCACCGAGAAGGTGTTTCATTATCGTATCCAGCCAAAAAGCCGTTTTCCGACTCGGTTTGGGAGATTCTGACGACTCTCATCGCTCCTGAATACACATGCTACGAGGCTTTGACGGAACTTCGCATGGTATGGGAGTGGAAAACATGGATCCGCGAACAATCCGATGTCGACGGAGCGAAGGACTGGACGTTAACCCACGGATATCTCTGTCAACTTGGTGTCGTTCGCAGATTCAAATGGCCGGATACGGACGGCGTTCCGATCAGTTTTTCTATGCACAACAAAATCAACCCGGAACTTGTCCATGGCTCCGAAGCCATGAACATCCGCCACGTCGCAGGATATATCGAAAAATACCGCGAGATCCCATTCAGAGTCTCCGTGGCCGAGATCAAGAAATGGAATCACACCGACTCGCTGGTTAACCTGATAGCTGTTGTTCAGACCGGCTGGATGTCAGCTCAGTGCTTAGCCAGGGCCGTTAATGGGCTTGAAATCTCCCTTCTGGAAGTACTGACGTTGTCCTACATTCCCCTGTACTTCGTCATGGCCGTTGCGTGGTGGAAGAAACCGGCAATCAAACATCCTGCCATCTTTATACCGTTTCGGACGGACAAGTACCATCCAGCGACGCTACCTGCACTGCAGCTCCCCGGACATAGATGGACCAAGTGGTACCACCGCTTCCGCAAAGCCGCAACAATCTGGTGTTTTGGAATCTTCCCCGGCTTGGTGTTCTGTTCTATGCATCTTGTTGCTTGGCATTACTCCTTCCCAACCCGAGCCGAGTTTCTTCTTTGGGTCTCTTGTTCTTTTACCTGTATTTTATTTTGTCTCATGTACGGAGCCTGCTTCATTTTGTACCACGTGCCCTGTTTTGAGGATATCTTCAAATTTCTTCATTGGTCTGGCGGCTCAGAGCTTTGGTTTGCTTTTCCATATATGATATGTAGATTGATAGTCATTACTCTTGCCTTCGTTAGCCTGAGGTCATCCCCAGCTGGTGTTTTCCAGACAGTTAATTGGGTTCAAAGTCTGATTCATATTTGACGATTGAAGGTTATTTGCTTGATGGGGTTCGCGATGAGGGTATCATCTCCTCTACATCATTTAGGTAGTTTATGCTACGCTCTTTGGTATGTAAGTGAAACTCAGTTCTTCAAGCAATGGAAGAGCATAAATGAACTATACTACAGTAGCGTACCGCCGATGTTAGATATGGCCCATGAATGTGTTAGGGGGATCACTCGAAAGCCCTTAATTAAAGACGTGTCTGCGCCTTAGGGACATTGACGCCTACACATTAAGTTCCGCGAGGCTCATAGCAAGATCTTGGACTAAGAGACAGTCTTCATCCCTGCCTTACATATAGACCAGGAACCGTAGCCTAAGGTCGCCTGGGTAAATCCCTTTGTGTTAACTATTAAACCTCCCAGCACTCTAGACCATCGCTTGGTCAAGACGGAGCACCGTAACAATAGGCCATGTGCTTTAAATTGTATCGCAGAGGTTTAAGTATATCTAACGTTTCTTTCTTTATCTTAATCACGTACTATATCGAAACCACAACCCCAGACTACCTAGAATCTTCTATACTGGGGTGACGGCTGCGAGGCAGTCCTAAAAAAAAAAAAAAAGGTTATTAGGCGCGAGTCGATAAAATTGGGCTGCGTAGGTTTTAAGGTTTGTATTGATAAGCGAGCCGAATGGAGATGAACCTTTTTGAACTCTGGGGTCGTATGACTTTTCTCCGATAAGCTTCCTCCGGTACTTAGAAAACCCCGTTAACTTACTCCTAGGAGGGTATATATATAAGTACCTCGGCCTTTTAGGGAGTAGTTCTCTATCTTTAGAACTATATACTTCTTCTACTTTTTCTTTCAAAAATTGATATAGTAGCCAAATTTATTGCTACGGAAGTTTCCGAGTCTAAGTTTAAAAAGGGTAACGTTATCAAATTCCCTAAGATTACAACGCCGATGCCTAAAAAGGACGGGCTACTACGGAAGCGTTTATACGGAAACGCTTGTACGATTAATAAGATCGACTTCGACGAGATAGAGGTCGAAGATTTGAAGATAATGGTTTTCTTCGGGTGGGAGTTGGTGTCTTTTGAAACGATCGACGTTGCGAAGGAGGAGGAATACTTTAATATCTTAAAATAAGATAGGTACTTGGTGGCTATGAAGCCGTAGTTTTATTGGTTGAAGGAGGTTGCGGAGAAGATTGTATTTGGGTAAAGGAGATCGGTTGGGTAGGAGTTGTTCGGTTTGGTAGGAGTTGAAGAAGAGGGTAGTCAAATGGAAGCTGTAGTTCTGGCTTTGGATTGGCTGCTTGTTTCTCTCTAACTTTACGTGACCTTTAACTACGTGAGGCCCTCTTAGGGAAGACCTTGACCTTATGGTTAAGGACCCTTATGGAGGAGAATCTTCAAAACGGACAAACGTATATACTTAGCCCGAACCCTCTCCCACAATCTTCTCAAACTTCCCCACCATAAACCCCTAAACCTTCTCCCCCATCCTCTCCTCCCTGAGAGGCCCCAGTACCCTCTCATTCCTCACAACCTCACACTTCTCACCCACCGTATACGCCCCACTCCCCTTCCTCCCATCCGACCCCGTCACCGCCACCTCCGCCTCCCCTCCCCTTGCAGCCTTAAACTCGGGGTTCGTGGCAACATACAACGTCCTCTCCCCAGCCTCCTCAGGGGACGTCTCTACCAGCCACCCAAACACAGGAAACAAAACCCAGTTGAGCAAAAACGTCGCCACGGGGCCCAGATGCTCCGGCCTATCGTACGCCCTTGTCCGTACATACGTCTTCTATCTCTCCAGCCTGGTTGTCCGGCTGCTTTCTACAGCTCAGGTGATGCATCCACGGAACCTCCGACCCGCGTAAACATCTCTTGAACAGCACCCCATCTCAGATTCCATACCGTATCGTGATCCGCCCCTTCAACAACTCGACTCCGGTACTCGATAACATCGTCGCAGCCCGGTGCGCTCCAGCACTCGTCCATCCATTTCGGGCCCTTCGATCCACCATTTCCGATCAGCGAATCCTTCTCGGCATAAAAGACATCTACCCTCACCCTTTCCCCCGCAGCGCGCAACTTGCTCGCCAAACGTGGGACAAGTTCGTCGTAGTCTCCCCAGTCTCCCCAGCCAGGCTCGCTACCCACCTTTTGCATTAGCAAGACGGCCTCTGACGAGAGGCCCTGAACGCCTTCGGCGTAAATGCGTTCCATGATCTTGGGCCCCATGCCCTCTTCCAGTTTGACATCTTCGGCATCGCCCTGCCGTCCCCCGCTCTCGTTCAACAAGGTTGCCGAGGACATTTTAGCTACTACGCTAAGGCTCAGCGCAGTTGATGTCCCGATCACGGGGGCGATATGATTGTTGACTAGTCTGGCGAGCTTGTCAGCCTGGCCGATAAGACCGGCAGGGAGAAGTTTAACGACCGAAAGAGCCGTTGAGCCCGTGTGGGAGGGCAGAATCCACGGTGCTCCAATGGCGAGATACGGGCGCTGCGGGTGCAGGAGCTCGGGATGGTGGAGGACCATATCGAGGGCCCAGATTGTGCCGCAGCTATGGCAGGCCATGGAAACGTGCTGTATCCCGAGGTGAGCAAGGAGTGCCGGGACCGCCTCTTTCGTCGTGAAAGCGTCAGCATTTGAGGTTGAGAGCGACGCCGTGGCAGAAGCAGAAACTCACCTCGCCACAGGCCCAGCCTCTTATCCGGAGCGGCAGCATCAGTGCCACCAATACCAGGGCGGTCCAAACTGATGATCCGGATCTTGTGCTTCTTGCCAAGCTCGTCTTTTGTAACATGCAGCAAGCGTGAAGCCATCAGGGGCGGGAAGAACAGAAGGACGTTTTCCTGCTCGGGGTGGGCCTCATTGCGGTAGCCGTAGTCGACATACTTGATCCTGAACGCGCTGTCACGACCGCCGGCGGGGTTTGCAGGGAGCTCAAAGACTTGGCTGAACCGAGGGTCATCAAGGTCGATCACTGGGGGTGATGATGTTGCCATTTTTGTACTCACTCAACCGGACCACGCGATGTATTGTGTTCAGAGTCGCCCAGGAATAAGATATTCGATTGATTGATTGAAGAAAGGAACGTCCAGAACTCTGAACGCGCGTCCAATGTGTTCTCCACTGAATCCTACATTTCAATTAAACAACCCTAACCCTACCCAAGGTATTTACCTTGACGAGTCAAGAAGTCTAAGCAGACCAGACTACCTTTAATAACTTGAATATGAATAGTCGCCTAGTTACACGAGGCGCAGCGAGGCCTCGCCCCCACTGACACACAGCCTCCCTGACCTCAACGACCATAGTTTTGCCGTGTGCGATGCGTACCTCGCCCTGTTGACGGCAGCACGCCGTCCCACGCCTTGTACCGCTTGCACCCCGAGAACAATATAATCGACTACTCCAAATGGGTATACGTTTGCGCCATCGCTCGGAACCATGCGTTCCCGGACGTCCAAAAAACAACTGCCATATCCCAAGACCGCCAGCGACCTGAGTGACGAATCTTCCAATCCTGCTTCCGCCCGGCCCGTACTCGACTATAATCTCATAACGTCGCCACTGCCGATGCGGATCAGTCATTGCAAAGCGCAAGTCAGTCATCTCCGAGACAAGCACCGGCTCCGGGATGAGCTGGTGGCCGCTATCATGTCTCGCAATCCTCTCCAGCATCTTCCACAGCGCCAAATCCGACAAGACCTCATTCGGTTCGATGAGCTTGCCCGGGCCAAGGAACGGGATGCTCTAAAACGACGCCAATCACTCTGCCCGCCCCAACCAGTACCACTTCTCCAAAACTGGAATCTCTGCCTGGCCAGATCATAAGATGCCCCCGGCAGCCACTCCACCCCCCAGCCTCTACCGCCCTTCCTCGCAGCCAAGCACGGCTGAAATATCCAAAACCGATCATGCAGCGGCAGAAGATGACAAACATGCTGCACAACAGACAACACATCGTTGTCGTGAAACTCAGGCCACTCAAGCCCAACGCCCCCCCGTCCATGTCGGAATCCGCGGACTCCCTGTAGAGTCTGTGACGAATACGAACCTCTTCAAATCCTATTTCCATCTTTGGACCATGAGCCACCTGCCGCCTTGACCGGAGTCACGACTGAGTACCGGGAGCTAGCGTGAGCAACTGACCGACTATCGGAGATGCCGGATTTGACGCACCTTTACCTCGGACAGGTTGCTACCAACGATCCAGAGCGCTCTCGCCGCACCACCCTCCATTGTCATGATACCTGTCCGACGGGTGACGCATTCCTCGACGCCAAAGGCGTATGCGCATGTCGAGTAGAAACCGCATCCATTTCGACAGGCTCACAGGTGCCGTCGAACTCGTGGGCGTGGTCTCTCCAGTCTGCTTCTAGTTGTCCAACATGCACTGCCTTGGAGTCGCTGTGTAGTTCTTGGTAAAGATTGTTGCGACTGTCACCATATTGCTCTAGTACAACCTCCGGTTCGGAGAACAGAGACTTGGAGTCTCTTTGGGGTGATACGTGGGTGTCTCTCGGCTGGGTGTTGGCCCGTTTGCGGAAGAAGAGATATAGACCCGCCAGAACCGCCAGGCCGGCTATGGAACCGATGACGATGAGAGCTGTCACCCAGCCTTTCAGGGCATGGTGTGAGTTGGGCGCGTTGGGGTCTGTGGATGGTGTTGTTGATGATGGTGGATCTGTGGGATCTGATGAGACGTCTGTTGTTTTGGGTTGGATGGTGACGATATTTTCATCGGCGCCTTCAATCCAGGAGCACTGGGAGACATTAAACGTCCCGCGTTCATAGTCTGCAGTGAGATAGGCCTCCTGAAAGAACGTTCGGCCCAGTGTATACTGAGACTCATTCGCTGCCTGCCGCAACGGGAAATAGTAGCTAGTGTTCTCCACAAGGGGGTACTTGGCCGTTAGATCAAAGGCCCGGTATGGAAGGACGATGTTGACCACGTCACCGCCGTCAGAGACATCGGATAACCTAAAGGTCACCTCCGCATCTGCCAAGATGAGGGAGGAGTGATGCGAGTCATTGACTAGGTACAGACCAGTGGCACTGTCGAGGACAAGACCAAAGGCTGACTCGAATGCTCGACATGCTTCAGCAGGGAGCCAGAGAAAAGGGTCGGTGGAGTCGAGGAAGACATTGATCGAGGAGGAGAGGAGAGGTGTTTGCGTTGAGCCCGAGTAGATGATGGATTGCAGGGATACGACTAGATCCCGCGTGACATCGCCTGCCATGGTGAAGGAGACGGTGTTTTTTATGAACCGTGATGTGTCATAGCCGGAGAAGATTAGTTGACCGTAGACATGCTTCAATCCTATTAAGAGCTTAGCAGATGGTCGCTAATAGTATATAAGCATCACACACTACTCACGGTACATGGCTCCGGCCGTGTAACTCCAGCTCAGACTAGGTATCAAGTTCTGCGCTTTCAACGAGGCGAGGTACGAGGGAGTGGAGAAGTTGCCTAGCCTGGTAAAGTTGACAGGTTGGGTGCCCAGTCCAAAGATGCCCAAGTAAAACGGGCTCGCTGTTGCAACTCCACCAATCGTCTGGTTGGTAAGTGTCGGTCCGTTGCCGCCAGCCACGTAGCCCAGGCCAAGCGTATCCAAGCCAAAGTCTGCGTTGACTGAGTATCCCAGGTTGGCCTCGAGACCGACTCCGTTCTGGTTGATGCTAAATAGCCCCTGGTCCTGCCACGATGAAGAAGCATTCGGGCTAAACATGGCACCGCGGGACGCAGAGCAGTCAGCTGGCACTGTTTTGAACGCCTTGGTCGAGCAGCCGAATTCCGACAAGACTACTAGAGTCTCTGGTGATGCTGTCGATACGAGGACTCGGACGTCTTGATCTGGGGTACCAACCCGCAGGTTGAATGTGCTCCATGGTCCATCATTTCCTTCGCTGGTGACTGATGAGTGGTAGTCCAGTAATGAGGCGTGATGCGAATGCCAGGAGCTACAGATTAGGACCTACAAGTATTGGCTCGGCAGTATTGACAGCGCAGTGACGTTCTGTGCAGCTGTAGTATGCTCCGAGCGAGCAGCCAATTCATGTTCGACTGCGAGACATTTCCACACCAAATGCGATAGCACAACAGAAAATGCTGGCAAAAGAAGCATTTTCGTTAATGCTGTTGAAGGTGGACACATATCATGTTGGGAGATGAACCAGACGAAAAGTCCTTCGACAGGTGCATAAGAGGCGATGAGGGGGGTTAGGCTGAAAAGGGGAAGATGGCTATGAGAACGCCTTCAGAGCATCTAAAATCAACCTGACCCACAAGAACGTAATCTCCGGTGAGTTATAGTCTAGTGGGTTGTGTGGGTTCGCTATCATGGAAGCGGCTAGGAGTGCCGTTATCGCAGTTTGGGGGGATCCTACGAGGTATTCAGAGCCTCGTTAGGCTGGTTTAGGACTCCGCTGGAGGAACCAAACCTGTGCATATTGGTCAGTTCTGAGGTTGCAATACATGGGACTGGTGGATTTGCAAGGGGCTGAGGGGGGCACGAGTTGTCCTGAAGATGATCATCTTCTCACTATTCCCGAGCTTGTTCTCATTTGATGTGCCAGAGTCTCTTTCCCTCTTGCCAGTCTTTACCAGGTACTCTAAGGTACATTTACTTTCATTCTTTGAACATTCGTTTTATCCCCGGTGACTGGCTGCAGAATACCAAGAGTTGATATTCTTTCTTTTCTTTGTTGATATTAGTTGTCCTAACATCTGTCATTATAACTCTACTGTGATCAAGCAGAAGCAAGCATGGTTACGACGTCTAGGGCTCGGCTGCCCCTATTATTCAATATTTTGACAGCAACTCTAACATCTGGGAGTGGTACGTAGATGCAGAACTCTGAGATGGAAAAACCCTGGTTTCGTATTGTCTATGATTCGCCCGGAACTAATGAACCCATCGCCAGCCGTTCCCGTTCCAACTGTCAATCCTACGAGCACGACGTTCTCGTGGAGCAGCACGGCAAGCCGTTCGTCAATTACTGCGGCTCCCAGCCTACCCTACGGCGGCCAAGTCATCCCTATCAACACCTGCTCGTATTGGAACGAGACGGAGAGCCAGTTCCTCTGGAACAAACCATGGTGCAGCATGTAATATCCCCTTTGGCCCAAGGTACAGCACGCTATATGGTGTCGGCTAACCCAAAGTACAGACAAGCTGGCACAGTGCAGCTGACTTACTGGCCAACCGGCGACAACTACACATACCCATCCACCTTTTACGACGCCAGCCTTGACTACACATTGTGAGTACACCTAACCCTGCTGATCCCAGGAGCCGACCCCAAAGCTTACTCCCACAGCACATCCCCCTCGGTGTACATGGTAATCAACACCATCTACGGCTACAACGCCTGCGGCCCCCTTGGACCGACATCTAGCAACGCCATCTTCGGCTTCGACCTCACCGATGTCTCGACACTCGTCCCGTATACCGACGCAACAGAGACACACCGGCCGTACACACGCCAACTCTATCTCAGTGATTTAGGTCGCAATTGCGCATCTGTTGCCAGCGAAACCGCCGTGGCGACCGACACATGGCGAACGAAGAGCAACGAAACCAGGTGCAACCCAAACCTAATCATCCCAGCGGCTATCAAGAGGTACGGGGCACCTTACTGGAACCATTGCGGGAATGTAGGCAATAAGTTCGGCCTGTTCGATCCGCCGTATGCCATCCAGCCGGTTGATGGCTTGTTCGGCACCGACCCAACGACGACATCCGTGGCTGGCCCGGTTCCAACAACGACATCCGTGGCTGACCCGGCTCCAACAACGACATCCGTGGCTGACCCGGCTCCAACAACGACATCCGTGGCTGACCCAGCACCAACAACGACATCCGTGGCTGATCCGGTTCCAACAACAACATCCGTGGCTGATCCTGTTCCGACGACAGAGGCAAATGTTGAACCGTCGACAACGCCAAAGGTTACGCAAAGCAGCCCGGACGTTGCGGGTAGTCTTGAGACATCGTCCCAAAGACCGGCTTCTTCCGCGATTGCCGTTCCCACTACTCAGGACACTACTCAGGACACAGCTCTCCCGACAAACGTGCCCGACCTCATTGTCTCGACACCAACGCAAGTCACCGACGCAAGCCCAACCATCTCTGACGTCTGGACCCCAGCCGCGACCGTTGTGTCCCCGCTGAGCGGTCAAATCCTGAGCCTCGGCCCTTCGGGCGTCGAGATCGTCAACGTAGCCAACGGGCAGACATACACTTCAACGGTCCCTCTACTCTCCGGCACAGCACAATCCGTCCCCTCGGTGGTCACCTACCAAGGCCACACGCTAACAGCCGGCGGCGCCGCCGTGACGGCGACGGCCGCCACTTCTACAGTCTCGCGTGGGACTGCTGCGGTATCTGGAAGCGTCATGAATCAAACAGGCTCTGGTAGTACCGCTGTGAGCTCCAACACAAATTCGACAGCGCCTGTCCATGTGGTCACTGCGGCTGCCGTTCGAACTATTAGAGGGACCTCTGGTGTATTCTTCGGTCTTGCGGTAGTCATGCTGATGATGTAGGGTAGCTGGTTCGGTGGTGCAATGACAGGCACGGGGGATGGATGGTGGCATTTTTGTCTTATTTCTGTGTACAGAACTGATTAGATTTGATGTACAAATCAACGATTTAATGAAAGGGGCTCCACTTCGGGTATTTTAATTCTTTAGAGATGGCCTTTGAAGGGACCGTGTCGTGAATTATCACCATCATCCACCGACTAGATTTTCCTACAATATAGCAGCAGGCGATAGATCTGCTATTCCTGAAAACTGCTCTGGGATTTCCCGCTGTCCGTGAGCTGGGCGATACATAAGAGTCTCATGGAAGCTAGTATTCAGATAATCGGATTCTATAACTAAAATCCCCAAGAAGATTGTTCAAGTCCGGATTAGTATAGTCGTCTAAAATACACATACACATACGGTCTTATACGAGCTCAACATGAGTATCTCAAACGAGTTAACTTACCTTGCAAAATCAAGTAAAACAATATCCTCATTCAAGAGTTCACTTGTAAGCTCTGGCCGGTTGCGAATATAGCTAAACTTATACTCAGATAGTTCACTGCCTATCTCTTGAATGTGACTCAGCGGTGGAATATTTACTATATATGAGGTGAAAGGTAATGAATCTAACCCCTTGCTCACTGCAGCCTGCCCAGAGGAGCTCCCCAAGAGATCAGAGCAGACGACCCAAATGTTGTACCTTGATTCATCACGGGTTGTCGAGGAGCAGGTATCACGGCTAACTCGATTGGGTAGCGAAAGGGAGCTGACCAACCATACCTACCTACCTATGTGCAATGGAAAGGTCCACATTCCTGCGACTAACGCGATTAGTCATAGCTCCGTTCCGAGGGTTAGGGTCTTCCACTCGTCTCGGACTTATATATCGAGTGGCGAGCCTAATCTCTTTCGAAAGGAGTACTCTCTAATAATACTTGCGCATTGCACATGTCGAAGCTTATCACGACCAGCTCTGGATTCGTTTCGAAACTTCTGCACAGGTCGAAAATGCCAGCTTTTGCTCTGTATGGCGGTCGTGGTTCGACTAACACCGATCGTGTCCGCCTGACTCTCGCCGAAGGTGACTTCACGAATTATGAACTCGTGCTTCTCAATCTCCAAAAAGGGGAACAGAAGGTGAGTTAACCCTTTCTCTTGAAAGACGCCGCGGATTATCCTCGCGTGAGTAAACTGTTTATTGCTGACGCTGTGGCATCCAGTCCGAAGAGAACATGAAACGCCACCCATGGGGTAAAATAGTAAAATACCTGTTATCACTTTTTCCGAGGGGTTGGTTTACTCTCTATGAGAGTCGCGTAATCTACAAACACCTCGCGAGGAAGTACTCCTTCCCTCTTCTACCCCCGGAATCCGATGTTGAAGCTGTGGCGCTGTTTGACCAGGCGCAGTCCACGGAAATGCTACTTCGCTTGAGCAAAGACGGCCAAAGAGGTGTACCTAGGAAGAATGCTCCACATCAGTTTAGTGGTCGCGGGTGTTAGCTGAGGTATGAGGTCGGAGTCCACTTCCGCGCCTAGCGGAAAGTTGGAATATATCCGATTGACGATGTCCGCGGTGAATATAATGTCCTCAAAAGACATAATGTCCGCAAAAGATATATTGTCCGTAGTAGATATATTGTCCGTAGTAGATATTATCCGCGGTTATAGTCTCTGCGGTAGTTATAGTCTCCGCGGTACTTAAGATATCCGCGGTGAATATAATGTCCGCGGTAAATAAGATGTCCGCGGTAGACGATATTCATGGACGGAATAATAGCTTGAATTCCATTATAAGTAGTTGTTAGCAGACTTGCCGCCAAATATAGCTATGGGATAATCGCCACATTGATAATCAATATTACCTGCGGGTAAAATTGCATTTGAGAAATTGGCGAAGAAGTTCATGGGGCTGCCTCCTGATGATGCCGTGGTCTCGGATGCACTGCGATCGGTCGAGATGTTTTTCGACGTGGCAGAGCGTCTCTTGCAACACAAAGACTACATGGCTGGGAGGGACTTCACTCTCGTGGATATCTACTATATTCCGCTGATCCAAAGATTTTTCGCTTGCGGGTGCGGAGACGTCATTCTCAGTCGCAAAGCTGTAAGTGCTTGGTGGGACCGCTGCATCAATAGGCCAGCCATACAGAAGATGTTGGCCGTTGACGAGGAGGCTGCAGCTGCTGCTCGTAAATAGGAGAGATATCAATTCGAATATGAATAGTCGCGTAGATGCCCTGATATATCACTGAGACCACGGCCTCCCTGACCTCAACGCTCATAGTTTTGCCGTGTGCGATGGGTACCTCGCCCCGTTGATGGCAGCAAGCCGATTACCTGCACTAACTGCGACAAGTCATTGACACCGTCAAGACGATTGGGAAAATGTGAGAATCGCGCCAGATAGCAAGGCGCCCAGACTCCCGCCCGATTTAATTCAGCAACGCCTGCCACACTTGCCGGAATGTCCTTCCAGGCCTTGACTTGAATGTCACTTTAGCTTATTGTCGTTAGCCGTGTCTCCGCTTCCAACTTGATTCACGCATGTCATATCATTGACAATAGAACAGCCCCTGTCATTATGCGCACTATCTTCGGTCTCTAAGTTTCTCTTGTGCATGGTCGAGTTAATAATACGCTACCTACCTAAGCTAGGTACCTACCTACCTTACCTCCTTAGGTAAGGTAGCTCGGACTCGGTGTATTACCCCACACTTCGCAGTTTCTGGAGTTGGGAACTTCAATGATCAGTCCGAAGTTGCTCCGGCAAGCTACGGGGTGACTACGCGCAGTTGTCGATATTTGAACATGGAGTAGGTTATTAGTCAGAGAATTTAGGCAAGAGTTCCTAAAGAAAATAGACTCGAGCCTGCTTTTTGTGAATACTTTCTGTCCTCTTAGTATATTTTGTACAGTTAAAATACAAATGAGATTGTAGCCCTGGGGACCTCAACCGGCAGCTTTAACCTGACTTGTTGCATTCCCACATGCTGGAGCTATGGTCTCTCCAGGTTCAGTCTTCCTTGCCCTCGGCATCGTTGCCTTGGTGTATCGTGTTATGAGGATCGGCAAAAGACATCCTCGTATGCCCAAAGGCCCTCCAACGGTCCCGTTGCTGGGGAATGCCCACCAGATACCTAAGAGCGGTCTCTACAAGCAGTGAGTGTACAACCCGAACCGCGGAGTTTTGCTGGTAGTGACTGTCGGGTAAAGACATTTGCTGACCTGGTGTATCATAATTTCCAGATTTCTCAAATGGGCAAAGGAATACGGGCCAGTCTTTAGTCTTAAGATTGGTCCGTCCAATGTCATAGTTCTTTGCGATCGTCAAGCTGTCCACAAGCTGCTAGTAGAGAGGGGAAGCATCTATTCGGATCGACCGCCCAGCTATGTCGGAAATCTTCTCACCCAAGGCGACCATTTGGCCCTTGAACAAATGGATCCAACTTGGAGGGAAAAGCGCAAGATCATCTCACACAATTTCTCGCCCAAGCGTCTTGACGAGAACCATTTCAAAGTCCAAGAAGCTGAGTACGACAGGCTCACCTGCTTCACAGTCTAGACATACCGCTAAACTAAAATCCTAGGGCGACCGTCTTGATGACGAATTTGCTGCAGAAGCCGGAAAATTTCTACAACGAAATTCGTCGTTACACAGCTTCGGTTGTCACATCAATCACTTTCGGCTACAGAGCACCCACTTTTGAGTCATTCTGGGGCCATGTAAGTGGCTTGTTTCTCTTGAAGATTATCCAAAGAGGTGATAGCTAATGAAAACCCAGTGAGTCTACGACGTTATGGACAAGGTTAGTCAACCATGTTTGTCGCAATTCATGAGGCACTTGCTTACATCCGTCTTAGTGGACGACTTGCATGGAGCCAGGTGCCAATCCACCAGTCGACGATTTCCCAGTCCTTGGCTATATCCCGGCAGGTTTGGCCTTTTGGAAGCGTCGAGCCATGAACGCAGGCCGAACTATGGATGCAGTTTGGAGCGAGGCAAGGAGTCGTGCCGAGGCACGCCGCGCAACCGGCGAGAGGCGGAACTGCATCATAGATCACCTACTCGACGACTATGAAAAGAAGGGCTGGCCTGCAACTATCAGCCAACATGCCTTTAATAACCTGCTCGGGGAGACTGTTGAGGGTGGCGCAGATACAACGGCTGCTCAGTTGCTGACGCTGATTCTGGCTTTCGCTCTGTACCCGGAGGTGCAGGAGCGCGCCCGGCGGGAAATCGACGCTACCTGCGGCCCTGAGAGGTCGCCACGCTGGGACGACTTTGAAGCTTTGCCGTATATCAATTGCATCATTAAAGAGGGAATGAGGTGGAGGCCAGTGTAAGTCTGAACCACCCGAATTTCACGAGCTCATGCTAAAAATTGTTCATAGTGCCGTTACAGCATTGCCTCACCGAGCGAGACAAGGCAAGTGAAATCTTTTGACTAGGTTGCTACAAATAACTAACAAGGCGTTAATTAGATGATGAATACGAGGGAATGTTCATCCCCAAAGATACCACGGTATTCATCCCCACATGGGCTCTTCATCATGACCAGGATATCTTCGAGGACCCGGAGAGATTCCACCCCGAGAGATATCTATCGCATCCCAAACTGGCCAATGACTACGCCGGAAGCCCCGAGTGGGCCAAGCGAGACCACTACAACTACGGGGCCGGCCGACGTATCTGTCCCGGTATCCATCTCGCCGAGCGCAACATGTGGCGCATTGCCGCCAAGCTGCTCTGGGCCTTTGAATTCTCGGAACCAGTTGACCCTACCACGGGTAAGGTCCAGCATCTTGACCCGGATGCATACAATCCGGGCATCTTGCAGGCGCCGCTGCCGTACAAGGTCCAGATCAAGGTCCGCAGCCAGGCGCATGCTGACACGATCAAGCGGGAGCATGAGGCGGCACTGGAGTTTATGAAACAGTATGAGTGAGGGGGCATCTAGTCGGACGGATGGTATAGAACTAGTTACTACAAAGCTTCAATTGAACGGGGAATACTGGTCGAATGTCTTGCCTAACTTGTTGTAATCCCTCTTTTGGACGGCTAGGAAGTTGGGAATGTACCATCCTGGAGTAAATTAAGTCGGTGATAATTATTGGATCGTACACACTCCGGCAGTTGAAAGGTGCAGGCGCGCACACTTGGAGCTGCCTCGCGGAAGTGATGTGTTTTCTCGTTCACTCCGCGTGGTCGGCATCATATCTAGGTATTCAGCTCAAAAGGTTCCAGGCCTGTGAAATAACGTTGCGCTATTCGGCCAACTATTCTAAACGGTCGCAGTGCGTAACTTCTGGAGGTAGCAGGCGATTGCAAATCTTTTGGGTTCCAACCCCTTTTAACATCCGTTGTGCCGTAGTATCAGGATCTGGATAGATACATTCCATGAACAATTGCCCATGCCCCGCTAAAGTGGTATACCGACCGTAAATCCCCCGTCGACGGCGATATTCTGACCCGTTACCCATTGGGCGTCATCCGAGCACAAGAACAAAACAACCTTTGCAATGTCCGCTGGCTCACCGAGCCGTGGCCACGGGGTGCCCTTCTTCATCTCGGCGATAATGGCGGGGTCGTTGAAGTTGGTACTGGACATGGCCGTGCGTACGACGCCAGGGCACACGGCGTTTACGTTGATGGAATCCTTGGCATGGTCGAGGGCCACGTTGCGAGTGAGCATGGACACGGCAGCCTTGCTGGCGGCGTATGTGGCCTCGCGGCGGATGGCCGTGATACCCGCTGAAGACGAGATGTTGACAATACGGCCTCGGGAGCCTGACTCATCGATCTCTTGTTTCAAAAACTGTTGGATGGCTAGCCGCATCGAAGTTGCCGTCCCCTTGCCGTTGATGCCCATCATGGCATCCCACATCTCCTCGGTCTCGAGAACGAAGTCTCTGAGGGGCCGTCCTGGAATAACTCTCTGGACTCCACGACCTTGGCGGCGAGCGGATTCTTCGAGTTATAGGGTCCCCTCATTATTCCCTGCAATTGCATTCGATTGGGCTCACCAAGGTACACTTGAGGGGATTCTGGTGTCAGGTCGGGACGAGGTATGACGGTGAAGGAAGGTTCGTAAACACACTCTTTCTCTGTGAGAGAAAGCGTCCTGGAAAGCTCGAGCCACATAGATTCTTTCCATGCCATGAAGTCTTCGTCAACGGACTTTTCCCCATCATCACCCAGGCCGAGAGCACCAACACGCCGTGCGCCGAACTTCCTGAGCGCTTCGTCTGTTGTCTTGGCTACGGTGTTGTAATGAGCGTACGAGCTGTTGCCCAATCCAAAACAGACGTAATTGAGGTTGGAGAGCGGCTTGGCACAGTCTTCATTCTTGCTAAAGGACACATCTTCGGCAGTCAGAAAGTTCCAGAAACCCTGAGCGTTATCGGTTGGCTCTCCTTCGCCAAACGTCGCCATTACAAATATTGCCACCTGGTCGGGAGTGAAGCCATCCAGCGTGTCGAGGTCATAGTCTTCGAGATTGCAAAGCAATGTCTTCAGACCAAAACGAGAGTGACCCTCCTTGGCGAGACGAGCTGCCAAGTCCTCCGCCATGCCTGTTTGAGACCCGAAGAACACTGCACAATTCTTGCCGGTTGCTTTCATCTTGGCCAACACATCCCGCTCATTGCTGTTGACTTGAATCTTGGCACAGCTACTCCCCTCGTCGCCTTTGCCAAGTCTCCAAAACTTTCGTAGTGGTTGAATCCATAGAATAGATATTGCGCCTATGGCGAGCAGCAGTAATGAACCGGTATCAAGCATGCCCAAAAAGTCGATTTGAATATTGTCCAACATGCTCCTCGTGGAGTTGGGGCCGTTAGCTGTGGATGACTCCATTAGGCAGATAGAAACACGAACACAAGTAAGAATGATTTCCGGATCACGACATGAGTAAGGTACATAAGGTGGAGCTACTATAATAGAGCTGACAGAGGGCTTCATAGTTGTCTGCTTCACCAGACCTTCATGTCTGGTTGTTCGGCCCCACACATCGTACCATTATCTTCCAAGGGTTTGAAGCCTGTACGAGGGACAACGTGCCGCAAGTGCGTACGGAGTGTAGACGACAATTTTTGTCCGAACTGGGCATGCTCGGACAGTCTGTGGGGCTCAGTATGCCGAGCGTTCGGACCAAAAAGCACGGGCACCCGACACTGCTGCCGTGGTGGGGCACACCTCAAGGGCGTCTGTCCGGCCGCGCGGAACGGGCCAACGCCGAGAGCTTGTACACGTGTATATTGGAGTGCTCTTGAACGACCGATAGATTTGCATCATCTTGCACAGACACATTTCTCTCGCGCTCAAGGACTTCCCAAACTGAAGAAAACTCATACTTGTCACTTGATGAAGTTTAAGAAACCCGAGACTCAGGGGTTAACCCTAACCCTAAGTCAAGAGAAGTAGAGAGAAAAGGTTATATTTAAGATGCATTTGATGATATAGATGTTACTACTTGCTGAGTGTCTGTCTAAAACGAAAACGACTTTCTCGGGTCGATGCTGGAAGTGGGGTCGGCCTTCATGGTCGCCATATTGACTGGGAAAGAAACATGCTCGTGTACCCATTGCTAGTGCCAAAGATTACCCACCCATGGGTACCCATGGGTACCCATGGGTACCCATGGGTACTTAGGTTAAAAATACCCGTAGGTACCTATAGGTATACTTCTAAGAAGAACTCCTTTTCTATACTTAAAGCTATATAAATAGATAAAATAAGTATAAGTAGAGAATAATAAGTACTTAAAGAGTATTAATATAAAACAAAATAAAGTAAATTTATAACTATTTTATTAATCGTTATAGTAATTATTATAATAATTATTATAGTAATTATTATAGTAATTATTATAGTAATTATTATAGTTAATATTTATAAGTATAAATATATTAAAATTTAGATTATATAAAACGCTAGTTCCGATTAAGTTAGTAAGGTTAACTTTATATTTTCTTATCTAATAGTAAAATAAGACTTATATATTAATTATATTTCTACTTATCTTTTTTCTAACTTTATCTAACTTAACTACTACTACTTCTACTACTCTTTACTTTACTATAACGTTACTACTACTTCTATAATACCTCTATTATACTATACTACTTCCTAATTACTTTTTTATACTAATATAATATCGAAACGAAAGGTAGACGAAAATTTGTCGATAAATCTATATACTTAACGAGCTAAGAAACGTTTATAAGCCCTTAAAGGTATAGCGTTCGAGGTCGATAAAGCTAAACGTTGTATATAAATAATAGTTTCTTACGCTAAAAATAAAGTTAAGCTATTACCTAAGTACCTCGTTGCTATTTAATTCGTATAAAAAGAGATAAAGGAATACGCTAAATAAAATACTATTTAACAAATATAAGTTAACTTACTTAAAGAAATATAATAATCGTTATAATAATTAATATAATAATTAATTATAGTTAAGAAAAAGGTAACTATTCTAATTAAGTAGCGATATAATTAGATTTTATATAAGTAGCCTTAGCCTTTATTAATCTAAGCGAATAAAAGGATTAGATAAAATAGTAGTAGTTAGAAAACGAAAGCTATAATTACAAAGTAGTAAAGCGTTTAAAAGACTACAACGATATCTTTAAATACTAAGATTAGGTAGACTAAATCGTCGAAGTACTTATAGCTACTATTTCTTATTTCGGCTTATAAGATAAGTCGACTAAATAGTCGAATATTATTAAAACTACTTTGATTTCAAATAATATATTAATAAACCTAAGTTAACTTTGTTTAATAACGATATTAGCTCGTAATACGAATTTAAAATAAAAGAAAAACGAAGAAAAGTGAATATATTTTAAAGTAAATAAAGATATTATATAATAATAAGTACGTATACTAATTATTATATTAATTATTATAACGATTATTATATTATATTAAGAGGTAAAACTAACTATTTTAAGCTACGTTTAAGAAGTTATACGTAATATAGACTATTTACTAGGAAAACGAAGCGATAATTATATTCGTAAAGATATACTTCGCTTACTATAAGCTTACCTTATAGAATATATTTCTAAAAGCTATCTAATAATACGAAGAGTTATTAGAAATATCGAATATATATATATAAAAGCTAAAAAGCTAGCTTAATATACTAACGTAAAAGTAAGTCGATATAAATTGTATTATTACTTTTAATTATACTAATATAAGTAAAAGTTTTAGATTATTATTTATAAAATTTATAAACGTTAAACTATACGCTTATAATACTTTATCTTATTATTAGAGGTATAATCTACTAATTTCGCTAATTACGACGATACTTATAAGTCTTCTTAGATATTTAAAACTTCGTATCTTCGATTATTTATCTACGATAGAATTTATAGCTATACGTTATATAGTAGATATACTCTTAGGTTAGAAGAAGCTTAGTCTTAATAACGTTGAAAAGTAAAAGATAAAGTAATAAAAGGAATAAGTATTCTTATCCTTATAAAAATTAATATAATAATTAGTATAATAATTAATATAATAATTAGTTAATATATAAAATAGATATATTATTTAAAGAGTTTATATTTATAGCGTAGTTCGCTTACTTAAGAAAACGTATATTCGAACTTCTAAGTCTACTACTCTATTCGAATAGATTTAAGAGTATATTAGTTAAAGTATTCGATATTTTTAAAGATAATTAAAATAAGTTAGCTTACTTAAATTAATAAACGATTAGGAAAACCTTTTCGACTTAAGTAATATAAATAGCCTCTTAAGTACGAATAATAAGCTTATACTTTGCTAATATATAAAGGGTTTTCATCTCCTCTTATAGCCTAAGGTTAAAGGCTATTTGCCTCTAGCGTTCTTTAGACGTTTAACGTTTATTTAACCTAAGACGATAATAGAAAAAGTATATAATAGGTTATTCTTTATAGACGAAAATAATATATAAGCGTAGGCAAAGTTAACGATAGTAGAAAAAGAGGATATCCTTTAAATAAAAGAGAGTAATAATTAAGAATAATTATAATAATTATTATAATAATCAAATTTATATTCTTATATTTTTAGAGAAAGTATTCGATAAGTATTAAGAAAATAAACTTAAATACTAGTAATACGATTCTCGATTATTCTTATAAGTCGAATATTAGAAACTTATAAAGTAACTCTCTTCGTATAAATTATATAAAAATTAGCCGTTATTATTATTAGTAGATATCTTATATTTAAAGGATAAGTAATTTTATTTTCGAAGCGTATTATTATATATACCTTTATAGCTTTTTGTAAAGCTTTAATAATACTTCGTTAGAAACAAAGTTATTAACCTTTTCCTTTATCGATTATAATCTTTCTTACTATATACTAAAATAGTACGAAGAATATATAAAGTTCGATAGACTTTTATATCTTTCGAATTTCTCTTAGAGCTTATATTAGGAAAGTTAGTCTTAATTTAATATAATAATTAATATAATAATTAATATAATAATTAATATAATAATTAATATAATAATTACTTATTCTTTTAACGTAAATGCTTTATAGTCTTTTTACTACTAATAAGCTTTTTCTATAATTATCTCTTACTCTTTTTCGTAGTTATTCTTATTAGCTATTTTTATAGTATCTTTCCTCTTTTCTTTAACTATAATTCTTTATTAACCCTAATCTTTTATATAGTTTTAATTACAAAGCCGATAAACTACTTATTAATTAACGTTTTATTTCGCTTAAGTCTTTGTATTATAGTTATATTTATAAAAAGATTAAGACTACTTAGTTCGAATTAGTTTGTTACTATAACGTTAACCGCCTCCTTAACCCTCTTAAGTTATATTATCTATATAATAGCTTCTACGGCTAATAAACTAAACTATATTAGTAGAACCGATACTTATTTTAGTAATATTAGCTATATACTAGCTTTGACTAACGGAAGTAATATACGCCTTTAAGCTCGACTTAAAAGCGGAGATAGTTATATAAGCTCTTTACTTCGTAAAGCCTAAAGTTTTATTACTTATTATCGTTGCGTAACCGTTTACCGTTATTCCTATTTACGTATTAAGGGTAAGGTTTCTAATACTTCTAAATCTATAGTTAAAGAAAGTATAAGTTTAACTATTTATATATCTTACTAAGGCTTAGGTAATATTTTATTAATACAAAGTAAAGATATAAAGTAATTTCGAAGTATATAGAAAAGAATTAAAGATAAGTAAAGGAAAACTAAAAGATTAAGTTAAGAATAAAAGGTAAATTAGTAAATCTTATTAATAACGTTTAATCCTAATATATAATTAGTATTAGAGTTTAGACTAATAAAACTTCGATTAGCTAATATACTTAAGTTAGTAATAATCCTTATAATAATTATACTATAAATACTTATAAGTATTATATCGTAGAAGAGAATTAAATATATAAGTAAACTTAAAGTTACTATTTAAACGTATATACTCTTTTTATTCTAATATTATCTTTTATCTAAGAAGACGAGATTATTATAATAATTTAAATAATATTTAACTTTAGTTTTAGTAAGCTAAGTACCTTTAAACGATTTTATAAGAGTAACGACTTTAGATTTTAATCGCCTTTTTCTAAATTATCTCTAATTAATTAACAAATTATAATAATACTTAATTTATATTTTCAATTAGAACTACTATTCGATTTTAACGATTTAGACTATAATAGCCCTAATTAAAGTATCAAATTTTATTCGTAATACTTAGTAAACTCTTTTATCGATTAGTTCCTTTAATCTTTATAAGTATAAAGACTTAGTAGAAGTAAAAGACTTACTAGGGAAAAGCTTTTCTAGTAGTTTAATAAATTATAGTAACGAGTATATATTTAGAAGTATTTCCGCTAAAAGGCTCGTAAAAGAAGCGGTGAATCGGTAATCGTATACCGATTATATTAGAAAACTCTCTTCTACCTAAATACTAAGAAATAAGAGACCTCTTCGATATAAAAGTATATTACTAACTAATATTATAAGACTTAATAGTAGATCTAACTAAACTAATCGAATAAAGATTTACGTAATACTACATTAATTCTAATACGCTAATAAATATAGAAAGACTATTATCTTAGAGTAAGTTAATTGTATATAATCTTTATATAATAATTAATATAATAATTATTATAACGTTTATATTTTTCTTAGCTTTAATAATTATATTCTCTTAAGTAAAACGATAAAGAGTTTACCCTAAGACTCGTCCTTTTCCTTATTACGATACGTATCCCTTTTTAGGTAATATATAATATTATTTTCCGAAAGTTTATTAAAAACGTATATTCTTTAGTATAAATCTTAACTTTTAATACCCTTTGGAGAAGAGTAGAGTAGTACTACGACTAAGAGATTACTAAGAGACTTAGGAAGATAGTTTCGAATACTTATAATTCGCTTATTATTAATAGTTAAATTACGAGTAACTTTACTTATAACTTTTAAAAAGTTATACTATAATTTATAAATAAGAATTAGCAAATTAAACGTATTTTATTTACCTTTACGAAGTATAATAAAGTATTAAATACTAAAATTATAATTCGCCTTATAATATTAATTGTATATAAGTACTAATTAAAGTATAAGATTATTATAATTACTACGAATAATACTAAGAATTTTAAAGTTAAAGATATCTCTTAACTATTTAGATTATAATTAAAGTTCAAATAGATATCTTATTTAGCTTATATTATTTAACTAGTCGAAGGAGAGTTTTAGAAGTCGTTCGATATAAAGCTTATAAATATAAAAGGCGAATTAAATAAGTATCTCTATTCCTTAAACAACGAAGCGCTTATCTATATAAAGAACGACGAATCTATAAAGTAGCTAATATTTAAGGTATATAACCTCTATAGTATTCTATTAATTAATATAATAATTAATATAATAATTAATATAGTAATTACTAATATATAAATAAGGTCTATTATTTAGTAATTATTATATCTTTCTTAGCTAAATAGTTTACTTATTTTGAGCTATATTAACGTTAATTAGAAAACTATAATAAGAATAAAGAGATCTTATACTTTACAAAAAACGTTAAAACTCGTTAAAGTTTAACGACTATTATACTTATATAGGTTTTTTAACTTCGGTAGTTTTTAGACGAGTTTATCGAAATATAAGTCTTCGATAAGTCTTTTAAAAAGATTATCTTCTACCTTCGAATATCTAAAAAGAGCTAAGCTAAAATCGCTTATATTATAAACTATATTAAGTCTAAAGTATATCTAACTAACTTTTATAAATACAAGTAAGTCTCTTACTTCTTTATACTTTTAATTAGTCTAATCTTTATATCTAAGGCGTTAATAAAGTTATTAATAAAACTTTTATAATAAGCGATTAACGAGCTTTATTTCGAATAGTTTATTACTACTATATCTTATATAGTAGTAAAGCTAGAAGAGTATAGCTTAAAATATAATTGTATTAAAGACTATTTAATAATAGTAACTCTTCTATAACTTCTAAGTATAGTCGAAGGTTACTTAGAACGATAAGAAAACCTTAAAATTATTAGTTTATTAAGTAGTTTAGAGTTATTATAAATGAGAATAGAAACTCTCTTAAAAAGTATTTATACGAATTTTCGCTTAACCTACTCTTTTGCTTAAGAGCCTACTAAGCTACTAGTTACTAATGTATAAGAACTCTTTATTAATATAAGCCTTTCGAAGCGTTAACGTTAAAATACTACGTATTATTAAATCGCAAAAGAGATTAATAATAAAGTAAAGCGTTTTATATAATAATATAAGTTTAATATACTAAGAAAGATTACGATAATATTAACGTTCTTATAGCTTTAGAAGATACTAAAGATATATTAGCTTAGTAGAAATTTTACGCTATAGAATACTTAATACTCTTAATCGTTGTAAAAATATATCTTAGTATTTTACTAATAGTAATACTACTTAAATATATCTAAAGCGAAAGTATATTATTATTCTCGAAATAGTAAAACTTAATAAAAATTAAGAATATCGAAATTATACTATAAGTCTATTTTATATAAAAAGAATATTAAAGAGTCGAACGAAGTTTTAATAGTAATAATAACGATTTTATTTATTCTTCGATATAATACGCAAATTTAAGAAAAAAGAAGAAATATAAGAAAATTAAGGAGTAGATTAACGAATTCGAAATATAAACGAAGTTTAATTATATTAATAACCCTAATATTATACTAAGATTAACTAATATTACTTTAGCTACGAAACTTATATATAAACTACTAATAAGTCGATAATATAAGTAGACTATTATTTAGTAAGTTAACGAATAGTAAATAATCGAGTAATTTTAAAAGTTAAACTTTAGAAAAGATTTTAATAAATCGAACCCTTCTAAGTTATAGTCTTAGAATAAAGAATTTAAAAGGTTAGACGTATAGAGGTTAGAAACTTAGAAGCTAGAGACTTAAAGGTTAAAGACTTAGGGGTTAAAAGCTTAGGGTTAGATATTCAACTAAGAGTCTTTAGAAGAAAGTTCTTAAAAAAAAGATATTATACTAAGACGTAATTAGTCGATTTAAACCTTAGAGTTATATACTTATAATCTAAGAAATCGAACTATATTATTTAGTTTATAAAAGTTATAATAATTATAGAAATCGTAAAGTAAAGCTAAAAGAAATTAGAAGAAAGCTTTTAAAAGAAAAAGATAATAAAGTAGAGATTTATTAAATAAAATAGAAGAAGATTAAGCGATTAAATTAACGTAACTTCGTCGAAGTAGTTAACTACGAAAACCTAAGTTTAGAAAGTAAAGATTAGCTAGAATAGTTTTCTTAATATAAGTAAAGGTAATTCGGTACTTTTATTATTATAATTATTATATTAATTATTATATTAATTATTATATGAATTTATTTTATAAAGGTATTAGTTAAACGAATTTAAGTAAATTTAAGCGAAATAAACTTATTTATTATATTATATTAGCGTAAGTTTTAATTTTAGACTTTTCTCTACTTTTTTACTTTACTACTATTATATTAGCTTTTACCCCTATTATATTACTACTTCGTTAACTTTATTCTTACTTATATAAGCGTATAAACGTTTATTATCCGATATAATAATTAATATAATAATTATACTAATCGATTTTATAGTTTTAAATAGATAAAAATCGTACTAATTTAGTCGATTTTCTCTTAAATATCCTACTTAATTTACGTAAACGTTTTAGATTATTAAAGCCTAAAGTAGAACTTTATATAAAACTTAAAATCGAAGATATTACTTAATATAATAAATACTTTGCTAAAAAATATTAAAGTCTTATAGTAAGAATTAATATTATACTTAGAATATTATATTATAGTATAATAACTAATTAAACTATAGTATATATTTAATTTCGTATTAAAGTTAATACTATCGTAGCTTATAAGATAAAGGATACCTTTACTAAATAGCTTTAGATAAAAGATATTTATACTAAATAGCTTTAGATAAAGGATACTTATATTAGATAGCTTTGAAACTCTTTTAATTAATCTTTCGCTTAATCGACGGCGATAGTATAGATTTATAAGTAAAAAAGGCGTTAACGGCTCTAACGGTAGTAGAGATAAAAATAAAGGCAAAGGTATAGTTTACGTCGATAATCGCGTAAATATTATATAATAATTAGTATAATAATTAGTATAATAATTACTTTACTAATCTTTATATAATAGAATATTCGATTTAAAAAGATAATTCTTAAGCTTAAACTACGTTAGTTAGTAGTAAAAAAGGTTTAAAAGAAAAGAGAAGTAAAAAAAATAGCTAAGTTACTAAATAGTAAGTTTATTTATACTCTATTTTTAACTTTTTCTAACTATTTTAATAGCTAAGTTTCTAAAGAAGATCCGATACTTATAGTTAATAATAGCTTTATTAATTAAAAAAGCTCCTTTTGTTCGACTAGTTAAAGAAATTTCTAACTAGTATAAAATTAAATTAAAATAATAAGCGACTATAATCGAAGCTTTATAAGAATCTTTCGAATTAATCTTAATCGATTTCTTTTATAATATATAATAATTAATATAATAATTAATATAATAATTAGTAAATATTAACCTTAAGTAGTAGTTAATTTATATTATATTTATACGAAACGTATTACGATATAAACGAAGGATATATACTTAGTTTTAACTCTAATAAAAATTATACGCTATTTCCTAATATCTTTTATTCGAAATATATCGTAGGAAATCCTTACGTACTTTATAAAGTAGAAAAATAATAATAGTAATACGATAATTATATATAAGCTAACTTTTAAAAACTTAAATCGTAAGAAAAAGGCTAAGAGTACAAATAGTAAGAGGAAAAGTAAAACTATCCTAAGGAGTAAAACTCTCCTAAGATAAGAAGACTAGACTTTTAATATAATAAAATTTAGGAATACGTAATATATTACTTTAAATAACAATTAACGTTACTTTATTTATTATTTAACTCTAATTATTATAGTAATTATTATATTTATTTTTATAGTACTTCTTCTATATATATATCTCTATTTTACTCTTATTTACTCTTATTTTATTTATATTTTATATTTTATTCTAAAGTTAATATTATTCATTACTATTTTATAAGACATTATATAATTATTATCTTAATTATTATATTAATTATTACTATAGTTAACTCGACTTTACTTTATATAACCTATGGGTATCCGTAGGTACCCATAGTAACCTATGGGTTAGTGGGTTAGTTCTACCTATGGGTACCTATAGGTAATGTTTGGCTCTACCCATTGCCACTGACCATTGGTCTTGGCCAAGATGCCCGTGATTCTGTAAGTCATTTCGAAAGGTTTCCCATCATCCGACTTCCCACCAGTCAGCCGCTGGTACATAGTAGCGTAGCCACTGGTGGGCGAGGTGGCAAAACATTCTATGTCTTTGATTTCGAACTTGGAGTTCGAAAAATAGTGGAACGTCTCGTCGAAGTGTGGCTTGAAGGCACCTCGTCCAGTGAAGCCGTAGATATCGAAGGTGACGACATCATCGAAGTTGTAGAACTTCCGACCCGGCTCGATGCTGGCGTTGAATTCCTTATTCATGCAGTGGGCCCAGCCCTTGTACAGGTCCAAGATTTCCTGCTCCTCTTTGATCAACTCGGGCTTGTGCAACTACATTTGTGTCATGTCAGTACAGAGCTCAGAATTGGCGGCTGAACGACTATGCATACCTTGCTTTTGGGGTAGCTGAGATTCTTCCATGTGTCCTCGACAGTTGTGAGGGTAGTCTGACTGTTGTCAATACTTGCAATGATAATAATACCTAGTAAAATTGTAAGCGACTGAGTGGTGGACAAACCTCATCATACCAATCGCCGGGCGCCATCGTTGCAAGATTCTACTTAAGGTATCGACAGTAGATTGATCGATCAGCCTAGAAGGAGATTTGTGATTTTGTTGGCTTCTTCATCAACTGCTCGTACAAGCCCAAGCTCGAATTATATCCCTTGATCTCAGGGAGCGATTCGGACTAAGACCTGGCACTTCATGCCGAGCACGCCGGCATCCAGCCGTCGATTCCTACAAATCGTCATTTTGCTGATGCTGGAAATCTCGCTCCGAATATTTCTGTCGGTCGGATCACCAGATCGCCAAATAATAATTAGTCCGACGCTTGATCATCAGTCTGTTCTGTAGCATGCGAGCTCGTGCCATCCGCGGCACTAACCCCGCGCGAAGACATCACTCTGCGGACCAAATCTGGGGTAACTTGGGAAGGTTTCGGCTTTCCAGCACAAAGGCGCGTCACATCTCAGAAGAGATCTTCACCGTGCTCTACCGCCAGAGTCGGTCTCGGACCAGCTCTGCCATCCATATTAGTCCGTTGCAGTGGTGAAGGGCTTTGGCAGCATTCTTAAGGTATTGGGGGATCCCGGAAAGGGGGAAACTGCAGATGATTGTAGATTTATATCACAACTCTTTACCTTTGGAAGTCAGGCCCTCGCTCCTTTCTTCGAAGCTACCGACCGAAAACAAAATCCCCGAAAGTTTCACAGCTGTTTGACTTGCCCAGAAAACAGCTCTTGAATTCTCTGTCCATTGCTGACTGCTGATCCCACTGGACCATGGACAAGATTCTTTCTCTCCCCCTCCCGGCAATCGGTATAACTGTAGTCCTAGCATGGGGCCTCTACAGGCTTCTTCAAGTTGGCAGAAGGCATCCGAAGATGCCTCCTGGACCACCAACACTACCAATCATCGGCAACCTTCACCAAATCCCTGCTACAGGTCTTTACAAAAAGTTTGCATTTAAGATATTGAGACACCAGAAATCGACTGAAGTTTAAGTCACTAACGAGCTGACCAGATTTAAGGAATGGGGCGATGAGTACAATGGCATCTTCTCTTTGAAGTTTGGACCCAAAACCTTTATCGTTCTCTACGACCGTAAAGCAATCCATGACTTAGTCGACAAGAAAGGGCTGCTTTATGCGGAACGGCCCGCCAATTACGTAGCAGATGTGATCACCAGCGGCGACAGCATCGTCTTCGCCTCCAACACCCAGGCTACCAAAGCGAAACGCAAGATCGCCACACACAACTTCTCGGTATGAGCTCCCGTGTATTGCCGTGGTCCGCACAAGAAGCTATTGCTGCTCTCCACAGCCCCGACTTCTACTTAGGGTTAGGGTTAGATCTCCTGTGCAGGATGCCGAGTACGTTGCCCCTTATGTTGCCCCTTTGCGCTACTCCAGCTGTCCTTCAAATATCGAGAGTATAATAAGAGAAGCCTAATGGTTGCCAGTGACAAGATGCTAATCATTTTTCACACTTACTCAGGGTGACATCTCTCATTTACGACCTCCTGGAGACGCCCGATGACTTTTACAAACATTTCAGGCGCGTCACTTCATCCATCGCATGCATCTTGGTCTACGGGCACAGGGGTCCAACCTACGAGAACTTCTGGGGCCATGTGAGTTTGATAGTTCCTCTGATATTTGCCGCTACGTGCTGAATCTGACTGAATGGAACCAGGCTGTCTACGATGCTCTTGCAAGGGTAAGCCTGACCTGCCACAAAGATGACGCGGAAAATCAAGCTAAACAAGAGATAGTTTGGCGAAGCCTTGGAGCCAGGCGCAAACCCGCCTCTAGATGAAATACCCCTTCTGAAGCACATTCCAGCCCGTTTCGCGCCGTGGAAACGTCGAGCTCAAGAGGCCGGCCAAGCCATGCACGCCATCTGGACGGAGGCTCGTCGTCTCGTGGACCAGAGACGCGCGCTCGGGGACCGGCGCAATTCGCTCGCAGATAGGTTGCTGGATGAATATGACGAGAAGGGCAGCCCTATGTCTAAGCATGCGATTGACCAGCTGTTCGGCGAGCTGGTGGAAGGAGGTGCAGAGACAACCTCGTCATCAATGTTGACACTTATGTTCTGCCTGGCAAGAAACCCCTGGGTGCAGAAAAAGGCATGGGAAGAAATCGACGCCATCTGTGGGCCTGACAGGTAACTTATACGACCCAAGCATTGCATTGTCCCTTTCACAAAAACAGGGCTAACCCACGGGAGTTAGGATGCCGCAGTGGGCTGATTTTGACAAGCTTCCATACGTAAATGCGATCATCAAGGAGGGAATGAGGTGGCGCCCAGCTGTTGCTACTGGTATCCCACGCAGAGTCGCCGCCGACGACTGGTACGAAGGTATGTTCATCCCCAAGGACTCAACCATCTTCATCCCAATCTACGCAATTCAGCACAGCGAGCGGGACGGATACGGAGACCCGAACGAGTTCAATCCCGACCGTTACGAAGGTTTCACCAAGCTGGCCAATGACTATGCCGGCAGCGCGGATTACACCCAGCGCGACCACTACGGCTATGGCTCCGGCCGGAAAATGTGCCCCGGAATCCACCTTGCCGAGCGCAACCAGTGGCGCATCGCGGCCAAGGTACTATGGGCCTTCGAGATCCAGGAGCCGACGGATCCTATCACGGGCAAAGTGCTGCATCTCGATCCGAATGCATATACGGAGGGTTTGCTACACGCCCCCCTTCCCTATAAGGCGGTGTTCAAGCCGCGAAGCAAGGCCCACATCGAAACCATTCGAAAGGAATACGCATCAGCTATCAAGACCTTGAAGCAGTGGGAGTAGTACAAAGAAATAGGAGCCAATCATACATACGTTTGAATACCATCGTCGGTGGAGCCCTTGGCCAGTGTCGCAGTCATGGTGATCTTTTGTGGTATCTTTTCCCTCTGCCTCCCCTCCTCCTGGCTAACAATGTGGACCACCCTCCATAGCTGGAGGAGTGAAATGACACGGCCACAAGACAAACTCCTTGATGGGTTCACCCTCAGCTTCATGATACAAATTACATACATAGCATGAACGCTTCTCTGATCCATCCGCGAGCAACCCTAGTTCATCCAAGTTGTGAGCTCCCCAACCAGCCGCACAAAGCCGGTATCTTCCCGTAGACCAGAACCTGGCCATGTCCCTGTGGTCCGCATGTATACTGACAGACCTATCTCCTTGAACACGACATGCGCAAGGCGTGAAAGCGGCAGCTCTTCAAAGAAGTATATCATGTCAAGACCCTTACCACCTTCTCGACTTTCCCAGACCATCGACAGAAGCTGGTGCTGGATCATATCAAGGTGATGACATAGCTATATCGTAGATGTAAAATCCATCTTTCACATTGGCCACCTCTTGCCGTGAGAGGATCAGGACAAAGCAGAGAAGTTTGCATATGCTTCTAGCCCTGTTTATTGCCTCATTCTTAAGCCCCTTCACCCGTTATTCGCGGCTGAAGGCCACGAAACGTTCTACATGACATCGTTTCAATGCTCACTATTCCGACGTCCTTACCCCGAGCTAAGTAGAACGTCCATAAGAACCCTCCAGGTTTCAGTGCACAGCCCAGAAACGATAAAACTATTCCCAGTTCGACATGAACGATTGCGCCTCCGCCAGCTCCTTTTGCACCACAGCTAGATGTTCGTTGCTGCGAGGAGTCAGACGAACGTTGAAAGGAAGCGGACAGGTGAGGATGGCCGAGGTAAAGGCTTCCTCGTCCAGTGGTATACTGTTCCCCGTCTTATCGTCGATTGGCTCCGTAATGTCAAATGCCCAGATCAGCTTTGCGACGATGCGCCACATATTCCTCTCGGCAAGGTGTAAGCCTGGGCACATGCGACGGCCAGCTCCGTATCCATAGTGGTGTAGACAGCTATCTATGTTAGCTGAGGGTTCTCAGAGGAAAGTCAAAGGGGTTTACTCATCTCGGTTGTTGTAGTCGGGACTGACAGCATACTCATTGGCCAGCTTGGGATGGTTCAAATATCTGTCGGGATTGAACTCCTCAGGTTGAGGGTATTGCTTTGGGTCATGGTGAAGAGACCAAATTGGCACAAAGATCATACTGTCCTTGGGGATGAGATATCCCTCGTACTCGTCATCTAAGAATACCTCGTGAGACTTTGCCAACAAGATATTGAGCCCTTGGACTTACCCTGGGTAACTGCATGTGGTAGGCCGGTTCCGGCACTCAAACACCATAGTCAGCATCAACGCACCTTGGATTCACAAGTCGTGGCATTACTCACGTCGGTCGCCATCTCATACCCTCCTTGACAAGGCAGTTAATGTAAGGCAGGTCATTAAAGTCGGAGAAATTCGGCATCCTCCGTGTCCCGCAGTGAGCATCGATCTCAGCTTGTGCCTTCTTCTGGAATGCTGGGTATTTAGCAAGAGCGAGGATGAGCGTCAATATCTGGTTGGCTGTCGTGTCAGCACCGGCCTCGAGCAGCTCGCCCCAGAGATTGTTAAAGGCGTGCTGTGTCATCCAGTCAGGCCAACCCTTCTCCTCATACTCGTCAAGCTTGGCATCAATGAAACAATCGCGCTGGATCCCTTTTGCTCGGCGTTCGTCGATCTCTTGTCGTGCATCATCCCACATCTTATCCATCATCCTCCGACACTTGTCCGCCCGCTTCTTCCAGTATCCGGGAAGGTACTTGAGGAACGGGAATTCGTCAATTGGCGGGTTTGCACCGGGCTCCTGGAGTTCGAGCCACTGATTCAACGAGTTAGTAAGAAGAGACGCCGGGATTTCGGATCAGACGATAATGAAACTCCATACAATGTTCATCAGCTCGAAGAACCTCTTATACCATGCTGAATCAATGTCGGCAACTCGCTTGCCGTAGATTAATGTTGAAGCAACAGACAAGGTATAAAGACGGCTATAGTCATACATGTTGTCTGGGTTCTTGACTAAGGTAGGTTATTTAAGAATATGACGGCCCTGTTAAACAAATTAGCGTCCGCGAATCAATGATGCATCTGGAGATACTCACTCTGCTTCCTGTATCTTGAAGTGTTTCTCATCTAGCGACTTCGGGTTGAGGTTTCGCGTCACAACAGAGCGCTTCTCCCTCCAAGATGGCCCAACCACTTCAAGGGTCAAGTGGTCACCACTTGTGACATATTGCGTGACATAATTATGCGGACGGCTGGAATAGATGCTTCCTTTCTTCTCCAGTAGTTGATTGATTGCCTTCCGATCACTAGGCACGATGATGTTGGTAGGACCGATCGTGAGTGAATAGATTGGTCCGTATTTGTCGGCCCATTCACGGAACCTTGGGTCATGTCAGTAGCAGATCAAAGTGAATATCACGGTGTAACCATGACACGGAAGGTAGAGTTATCGGCTGCCTACTTTTTTGCCAGGCCCGTGGTAGGAATTTGAAGAGCGTTTCCCAGGATAGGAATTGTCGGCGGGCCGGGGGGCATTCGAGGGCGGCGCTTGCCGACCTGAGACAGCTTGTACACCGGAATGAGAAGCAGGACAAACAATGCCCAATACATGCTGGATACAGGTTCCATTGTACTTGCTACGAGATGCCAAGTCCTGTGTTAACAAAAGGAGCCGGACCCTTGGGCGTGTTCATGGGAGGATATACTATTTATAGCCATGTCACGAACAAGCATCAGCACCACACCCCCAGCGTTGTAGTATATTTTGACGACAAGCAGCCCCATGGGGTACGGCTTTCGTGGAATCACTCCGTCCAACCCCGGATCTTCTCAATCCAGCGCCGAGACTTTCCACAAGCATGCACCCCCTCCTTCGTTACCTAATGGAAAGGAGGCTGGATGGCATATGATTCGCTTGCCGGAGTTTGAACAGAGGCTGCCGCAATCTCAAACAAAATGATCAGCGCTCGACTGGACAACTCCTTTAAGAAAGATGTGCTCTGCGCAGTGACTTCGCTGCTATTTCGGGGTTAAGTGATTCAATTCAATGTGCGGGGATTGTAAATTGGTCCGTCGGGATATTCTCGCGCAAGTGTGTGGCGGGCGTTCCCCGCAGCATGCCGAGAGCACCAAGGTGCTGCCGCGGAGAAGGTAATAGGCTACACTGCTGGAGAAGGAGGTAGTTGATCGTATAAAAATCTTTATCAAGTAACTTGATACTCCATTGAATAGCCTGTCACCCTAGCACAACAGAAGATCCGTTCTCGAGATACATCGGACATGTTTGATACCATCAAAGGCAAGGTTTATACCGTCACCGGTGCAGCATCCGGGATCGGTCGAGAAACCGCAGTGCTGTTGGCCGAGCTGGGTGCAGCTGGTGTCGCCCTTTCCGACGTGAACGAAGCTGGCCTTCAGGCGACAGCGCAACTTTGTAGGCCTCTCCCTTAACCCTAACCCTAACCCGGATCGAAAATACTTATGTACAGATATTAGGCTCCAAGTTTCCCTCCACCACAGTCACCACCCAGACATTAGACGTGAGCAACGACCAGGCAGTCAGTGAGTGGATCAAGAACACAGTCAAGGAGCATGGCCGCCTAGACGGCTGTGCCAATGTCGCAGGCATTGCCGGCGGAAGCGATGATACCACCACGGCAACCATTGTGAGTTGGACACACACTGTCTCCTAGTAAGATTGGGGTATGCCCTTACCGTGATGAATCCAAGGAACAACGAGACTGGGATCGTATGATCGGGGTGAATTTGTCCGGCATAATGTACTGCATGCGTCAACAGCTTCAGCATCTGCCCCAGCCAGGCGGTGTAATCGTCAACGTAGCAAGCACAGCCGGTCTCCACGGCCTTCCTAAGAGCGCGGCGTATTCTGCCAGCAAGCATGGAGTTGTCGGTCTGACTGCTTCTGCGGCTGGGGAGTTTGGCAGAGCTGGAGTGCGAATCAATTCGGTGTGTCCGTAAGTAATGCACTCCTCCATGGGCGTCGTAATCCCGCTGACGATGATTGCTCGGGATAAAAAAGAGGCCCTATTGACACCCAGATATTTCGAGATGGTGAAGCGAAAGGTCTTTTCGACTCCAATGTCATGGGCGGCGCTACTTTGCTTGGACGAATGGGGAAACCGCGCGAGGTAGCCTATGTCCTCGTTTTTTTGTTGAGCGACGCTGCATCATATGTGACTGGCGGTGAGTTTTACCATAACCACGGATAGTGTTTCGTATATACTAACGTGGCGGGTAACAGCGCACTGGACAGTGGACGGAGGTTACACCGCATGCTGAGGGAACTGTGACTCGAAGTATTGATGGGGGCTGTATTTGATCTCAGAACCCTCTACACACTGAACACGAAAGTAGTGACTATGGAGCGACTGTACCGTTACATTGAGATCCTTACACTACCTTACTACATGTACCCTCTCGAGACCTCGTCCTCGGCTCCCTTTCCAATTTATCTCTTTCACAGTTACTTAGACCCACCAGACCAGAAGACACCAGACCAGAAGAACAGGCCAAACCTAACCCCCTTTTCACTGTAGCTTGCCTAAAGAAGCTCACGCCGCAGGAACAGTACGGCAACGACATCAGCTCCAGCTCCGTTCTCAACAGCAAATTGCCACGGAAGCTTGCCGTTGACGTCCAAACAACCCACTGCCGCCCCATGGTCCCTCAACAGCCGGATGATATTCATATTCCCCGACGCCGCAGCCCAGTGCAGCGCAGTCCTCCCATCCTCGGTGCGGGAATCAGCCGGCACGCCCGCCTTGAGCAGGAGCGCGACCGTCTCCTCATGTCCCTTGGCCTCGCCGCCGCTCATGGACAGTCGCTCTTTTGGCGACGTTTCGGTATCAGTATCGGGCTTGCCCGGCTCTTCTTGCTCTCTCTCAACGCCGTACATGACCACCGCGCGGTTCCCGCTGCAGGCCGCCCAGTGGAGGGCCGTCCACCCGTTCTGCGACCGGCACGCGGCATCCACGCGCTCGTCGGCAAGCAGCATGTCGACCACGGACCGGTGGCCCCGGCTCGCGGCCCAGTGCAAGGCCGTCCTGCCGTCTGCCGCCGGCTTGGTGGGGTCCGCACCGTGTCGCATGAGCTCGGCGACCACGTCGTCGTGGCCGTGCTTGGCTGCCCAGTGGAGCGGCGTCCGTCCGTCGGGCGTGCTGGCGTCTGCTTCCGCGCCTGATCGCAAGATGGACTTTACGACGGGGTGGAATCCGCCTCGCGCTGCCCAGTGTAGGGCTGTCCTCCCGGCGGCGTCGTTGTGGAGGAGGCTGTGCCCCCGGCTGACGAGCAGCTCGAGGATCTCCGATGCGCCGAATCGGGCGGTCAGTTGTACGGCGAGGTTTGCGCCGGAATACATTTGTCCACCGTGGCTACGCCGTCTGCCGGGTTCGCCCTCGCTGTCGAGTATCCGAGCAACTAGCTCAACGCGGGACTTGTTCTCGAGGAACTCCACCGCCGCATCACACATGTCACTGTGATACTCGTCTCTCGCGTGGTGGCCCCAACAGTGTGCCGCATAGCTCAGAAATGGATACGAGCTCAACATAGCGCCGATCTTCTCCTCCGATGCGTTCTCGTCGCAGGCCAGATTCTCAAGTCCTAGGAATGCAAAGCTGGCTCTGGCGATGTCTCTTTTCGCAAACTGAAACCATCGCCGATACGTCGCGTCCTGGTGGAAGTACTCGTACACGGAGTAGTGCGCGAACCGAGCAGCGTCGCTCTGCACGTCGAGAACGACCAGACCGGCGCAGGTGTCGATCACGAGGTTTCTCGACAAGGCGTCGTCTTCGTTCAGCTGCTGCGCAGCCGGATCGATGGCGAGTGCTTGGAGGAATTCGGGGACTGTCAGCGGTCGCTTGGCGTGGTAGATCCATGACAGGGCGCTCAATGCTACGGACCGCCGCTCGGGTGATTCATGGGTGATTCGAAGCATTGACTCCTCGTACGCCATCTCGAGACCACTCGGTAGTGACTTGAGTGCTTTTCTGACTTCGGAGCGGCGGGCTAGTCGTCTCAGGTGAAGACACTGGAAGACAGCGAGCAAGAACCTAAAAAAGTGTCAGTAGAGGTGCTTGTTACATTGTGTGATACGTTTGATCTTGCCGCACATTTTGTTTGTTTGTTCGACCACACGCTGTACGACCTCCTCTCTTAGATCCTCACTTATAAGCTCGGATAACTCATCGCTCTGTTCGACCATGTGTTCTGTGTAAGCCCTGACATCCGAGATGTCACTTTCTATCTCTAGTTGTATGAGATTCCCCAGCAGTCGCGTTGCATTAGTGATGTGTGGGCGACCGGTAATCATGACCTTGGCCCCAGCTTCACCGAGCTTGCCGAGCAGTGACAAGATCTGTTTCCGTTTCGGAGCGGGGTTGCACTCGTCGAGGGCGTCTAGCAGGATACAGACTCGCTGTTTGGTGGTGCAGAGCTCGATCAGAAGATGGACAATATCGTCAAATCTTGGCTTGCCCAGGCCGTGGCCGAGCCTTTTGTACAGCTCCTCTAGAGGAGGATAGATGCCCGCGTCTGCCTCTACGAGTTGCCGGAGCAGGGACGCTGCGATTGCTGTTTCTGTTTGCGAGTTGAATTCCTGGTGGCTGCAGTAGAAATATGCGACGGGATGGTCTGGGCACAGATGCTGGGCTATGAGTGACCTAAAGAGCTGTTAGAATGTTGAACTTTGGACACGTAGGTCTATGAGTATTTAGATCGTACGTGATTTGAGTCTTCCCGACACCGGCTATATTTGCAAAAGTTCACAATCTCAGTAATGGACTAATAGACAAGTTGCCATGGTGAAGTACTCACGATTGCCATAGCACCATAGGATTGCTTTATCCTTATCGATCCACGCTTTGAACTGGGGCTTGTCAAATACCCATTGTCCGGTACCGGGATGATGCGAGCTGAGCAGCTCGGAGTGCTTTTTCTTTGCGCTGCCGTCAGATATCCAATCGAGGATCTCCAATCTCAGCACCTCTGAGGGAAGAGGACGGATGGTCCCTGTCGTCAGCGGATGTGTCATTGAGAGGAATCGAGACTTTATATAATCCAACCTTTCTCCTGTACTTCTTGCCTGTACCTCATCATGCGGATTTCTTCCAGCGTTGTCAACTGGATTTTCCTAATATGGTATAAGCTTAGATTACTCCAACAGAAGGATCTCTTTGGAAGATGACTTACAGGCCGCTGGTGACAACCGATGCTTGGATGCGATGGCGGCATCGAGTGAGGCTCTCGGTCCAACGAGCCGTCTCATCATCCCGGAATGGCCAGAAAAGCCTCTTCAGGACCTGCGTTGCTGCTGTCTGTTGTGCATTCTGGAGCCTGGAACATAGTTGGCTCATCTCGTCATCGAACTCAGCAATATGCAAAGGTAGATGTATGCCGTCAGAGTTGACCGATGCTGACCCAAAGAGCAGTGCATCCTGAACATCGAGCAGCACTTTTTTCAAGCAGACGAGCTCCTCTATGTAGCACGACACAATGCGTGGTACATTGTGGAAGTTTCCTATGTGTTGCTGAGTGACCTGGGCGATCTGGATCGTTAAGCTGAGCAGCCCGGCGACTGCTGCTCCAGCGTTCATTGCACTATCCATATTCGATAGAAGCGACTCTAGACGAGTGCTTGATCTGACATTGTTGAGTAGCCGACTGTTGACAGTTCATCGCGAGATGAGTTGGGCCAAAAGGTCGTACGTAAGTACGGCAAACAGAGAGGGCTCCAGCCGAACGATCGACCAGCAGCAGCGACCTTGCCCCTTAACCGGGCGCAGACATTAGGCATTCACCCTTGGCGAAGGCTGACTAGCGCCCGCGGTGTGACAGTAGGCTTGGTACATGCCTGCTGTTACTGGTCTTCAGCTGCAGAGGGGTTGTGTGGCAGTGTGTCCTAAGAGGTCTATTGGCTGGCTCAAACGTTTTACGCCTCCCCCGCACCCAACAATTTCAAGACGGCTTTGATTCCTGCCCGCCGACATGGCTCCCCGGAATGGTCGTCAAGGCTATGGAGCACGAACCGTGCAGGACAAATGCGGCCCAGTGAAATGGCTGACGGGTATCCCGTCTCCTTCTCAATGCAAGAACAGTCCGTCGTAAAGCCTCGGCCAAGTTGACCATGACCGGCTGTCCAGCCGCTCTGCATTGATTAGCAATGTCAGAGTAGAACTCGTCGCTAAAACGTCGACCGGTGCGGGATGCCGTGGGCCAGAGAGTCCCGAGCACCGAGCCTGCACCCGCACACAGCAGCGCCGTGACCATGCCGAGCGGCTCATCACCGGCAGAGATGGCCTGTGAAGCGGAGTCGCACGCGATGAGCGTGATGTGTGGGCTTTGTAACTTCATCTCGAACACACTTCGGATGGGAAGGAGGCCATCTGCTAGCTCCAGGCTCTGGTCTGTGAGTACGGCGCGGTCGAATAGACAGTGGCCATGGAAGTGGAAGATCACGGAGCGTTCGATTTTGTTCCTGAAGGCTTCACTTGTTACGGCCTTGCCCGTATTCACGTTGTTTCCGGGGGGTTTAGCCAGGTGCGTGAGAGATTCGTACACCTTTGTCCGCTCTGCGGGAGAAAATTGCCGACCAGGCGCTGGCTCGAAGACGCCAACAATGTTCCACGAAAAGTCCGTCGACGAAGTGAGCTCGGAGCGCCTATAGCACTGCCAGAAGGTCGTCAGACTCGCGCTGTAAATGACGGGGTTGCGTTCGATTGCTGTTTTCTGATCCGTAATCCACAGGGCATGGAGGGGGATCGAGTGTAGAACGCCAGTGGGACAGAAGACTAGGAGATCGCCTTCCGAGGTGAAGTCCCGCAGTGGCGCAACGAGACAGTCGATACTTCGAAGACAGAACTCCGGTTCGTCTTCGTCGTACTCCTCGTCTTCGAGAGCCGGTGCCGCTCCGGGTTTGGCCTCGAGCCACTGCCGCTTCCAAGCTGCAATTTTGTCCGCTTCGATCTGGCAACTCACGATGCGTGGTGCCTCGTCTCCCTTTAGAGCGACAATCCATATAGTTCCGAGCAACTCTACCCAGTCGACGAAAACCACGTCTTTTATTGAGGTCCTATACTTGATCTGCCTGCCAAGATCGCGCATCTGATCGATTGAAACCTGCCTGCTTTTTCTCAGATCCAGAATGGGTTTGAGCAGCGGATGCTCGTTCATGCGGGCTTGAATCTGGTGCAATGTGCCACGCAGCCTGAGCCGGACCTGAGGATCGACCTGGGCGATTTGTTGGGATACAGCATTCTCTTGCTCGCTCAGGCTCTTCGCTTCCGAGTCTTGTATTATGTCGTCGCGTAGCGCTGCTGGGATTGCAGCCTCAATGCCTATCTGGTCGCTCACGCTCCTTGCCTTGGCCCGCTGGATCCAGTCCCACAAGTCTGTGAGTCTCCCCTCCGCTTTGCAAATGGCAAGCGCTCTCTTGTATGTGTCCTGTATCTGGGAGGTCGAGATGAACTGCTGTTTGCGCGACACGGCCTCGAAGCTCGCGAGGATGGACACGTCATCCCTCCGCTCGGCCGAAGCCTCGTCCGCGTCCTTCAGTGCTAGTAAGGCTGTAGTACCATCGACATAGCCGTGACTCCAGGCTAGGAAGTTGTAGAAAGCATGCATTCGGGCTGCTTCGGCGAGCATGAGGACGTTACCAAGGGTCCCGAAAGCGTCTCTTGCAATGCCACTCAGTTCGATACAACGTTGAAGCGAGTTCCACGACGGTCTTTCCTGCGCTTTGAAGGTGGAATACACGGCAAGGGCCTGCATGTGGCGCGTACAGGCTGCGTTCAATAAATCCTTGACCTTCATGTAGAGCGCAGTCGCCCGTTCAAAATACTCGTAGCGTTTCTCCTCGAGCTCTTTGTCCGCCGTAGCGCCTAAGAGGGCCTGGCCCCTGAACGAGTAGACTCGTGCTCTCTGTGTATCTGCATCATCTGGGGAAGTAGCAGAAAGACTTTGGGCACATTCGTCCATCCTATCCAGCCATGCGTTTCGTCTCCCATCATTTCTGGGAATAAGGATTTCGCCGACAATAACGGCCATTTTCTGGGACGCAGAACCAAACAGCCCGTCCTTGAGATGCTTAGTGACCTCCAATTCAGCAAAGTCCATCACTTCTTTCATCGCAGGGGGAGTAAGAGAAGCATAACCGCCGTGCTTCTGTATCTTCGCTTGCAGAACTGTGAGTGTTGCGTGGGCCCTATCCTCTTGGAAATAATCGCCCCAGGTAGTCTCCGCCTTGGCCGCCCATTCGTGCGCATTCTTCCAGTCTCCAAGAAGGCCGTAGGCTTGCGACGTAATATTGGCGATCATGCCCTTGATCCACCTGCAGTCTTCCACTTCGAGGAGAGCATCGAGGCTGTGTGTGGCTTCAATCACTCTGGATGACTTGGCAGAATGAACAAGCCAGTTGGTGAGGAGTCGAACCTGAGCAATAAGATACTCGAACCTGGCGCCGGTCTTGTCGGAGAGCTCAGCAGCTATGCTTGTGAAGGAAAGTCGGAGGTCGAACATCATCCAAGCAGGTATGCTTCCCGAAATGAGTTGGATAGCCGTTCCATATGCACTGAGGGCGTTGACACTCTCGTACACGTTGAAATAACCGCGAATTTCCTCCATTACAGCGGGTGTGAGATACTGGAAGTTGTTCTTGATCTGCCGACTAGCTTGTCGGATCCTTACGTCCATCGCTCCATGTGAATGGGCCTCTTCTTCGAAGAGACGTATTGCGGTTGTCTCGAGCTCGTTGATACGGTCTCCATCGCACTTGTCGTACATATGCTGAAGCAACTCGCTTATAGCCGCAGCTTTTAGTAGTGGCGCCGCTTCCGATACTGTGATAGCATCCATCATCTCGTTCAGGGAGCCGAAACACAAATCCTCGAGTCGGTATTGCTTGACACTCGTGATGTTGAGCAGCCTGGAGTAATGTATGGCCACGTCTAGGGCCTCTCTTTCACGCTTTGCACTCATCAGCCTTTGAAATGCAGGTAGCTGCCAGTTAACGGCAGATCTTAGCTCTTGCCCCGGACGTCGATGATGAAAATCGCTAGCCATGAAGCGGAGTGAGGAATAGGCAGAATTGATGCGGATCTATGCGCTGTCAGTCTGGAAGGCTTCAAATCTGAGGAACAGTATGGGCAAGACTGAACTCGCGAAGGATGAAGGTCATCGATACCATCTAGAGATGAGAATATTTCAAAGATTTCAGCTGCGTTCTCGAGGACCCCCTTGAACGATGCCAGGACAACGGGTCGCAATCGACATGCTTGCATTCTCAGTTGGAGATACAAAGGGTCGTCGCAGGTGCACGTCCGCGAGGCGATCTCGATCTCTTGTTCCAGAGTGTCGAAAGCATCCTTCCAGTATCCTTGGTCTCTCAGCACTGTTGTGAGCTCCGCTGTGGCATGTAGCCTGTCGGCGCCTTGGGCGGTGACGAGAAAGTCTCTGAGTTTGGCTACAGCGGCGTCGTAATTACCCCTATCACTGAGATGCTGTGTTTCGGGAATTAACTCCTTCCAGGATGCCATTGCAAAGACTCTACAACAAACGAAATTACTGGGAGAATGGAGGTTCGTGGAAAGAGGATTTCGAATGCGGACAATGATCGTATTCTGCAGTTGCGAGTCACGACCTCTGGCGTCAGCTGAATGTGACTTCGAGTTACACAGCTGGGACGCCTGTACCGATTGGTCCGTGCTCTCTGTTCAGAGAGCCCTGAGGAATCAAATAGCGCAGTCTCTCCTCGTCACTTGACTTGTCGCTCAAATGGAACTTCCAAGTTACCCATTTCAGCAAGGCCTTACAACTTGACTCAGTTCACCGCACCAGAACTATCTTTCACAACGAAACCGTTCAAAACAATCCATCAACCAAGCAAGATGGAGCAACCTCAAACCCAAGCAGCACTTGAACAAGGCTCTCTCGACAGTTGGGAGCCGCGATTCTGCCACTTCGACGAGGATGGCGGATCCGGCACATTGGGACAACACAACCTAGACGACCACACCACGAGGACAAAAATCATGCACATGGAGTTTCTTGGTCTCGGCGTCGTGGGGAGCGTTTGCTCCGTGACATACGGAAAGTGGCACCATACTTCAGCGGCGCTGCTGGTCATGCAGTTCGACTTCCGCGCAAGGGACGGAACCCTTAGGTACAAGAAAGCCGAGGTGTCCATCTCGTTCGTACCGCAGACGGCCTCTGCCGCTACCGGCTTGAGCCAGTCTTATCCTGTCGTTCGCGACTTTCGTCCGAAGAACAACAAGGCCCAGACCTTAGGACACTTCACTTGGCCGGCCGACGAGTTCTCGATTAGGGGAAGGACATGGCCCAGTAAGGACAGCCAGGAGACTAATGAGGTGGCCTGGACGCTGAACGAGACGACCGGGAGTAAGTCTAGCATCTGTGAGCCGGTCAAGCTCGCAGTCATTGTGACTTTTCAAGGACCTTTCAAGGCTGTGGTAGAGGCGACGGCCACTACCGGACTAGGTCTGAAGCTACGCAACTTCCCGTGGTCTCGGGATGACCCCTTGCTGTTTGACGGAGTCACGCATAAGGGCAAACCGCTACAAGACTCTGAATTCAACAACTTCAGCGATGCAGCAATCGTCGAATATATTTCACTTGCTAGCCCCTCCTCCGAAAGTCTTTCCAAGGTAATAAGAGGTCCGTCTTCAGTTCCAAACGACGTGGCGCATCCGACAAGCTCAGAGGTTAAGAACGACTCGAAGTCGCGGGCCGTCTTCAGAGTTCGGGGGATTCCCGCATCGTGCCGCAGAGTCGATCTAGTCAAGGGCCTTACGACCTCCCTCCGGGTTCAGACTAACTCACTTCGTGTCCATTCGTTTACCTCAAACCCATACAGGGAGGGAATAGAAATGATGGCGGTCCTTTCATTTGATGCACTTCCTGAAGTTCTGCGGAAGAAGAACGCGAAGAACGAATGGTTAATCTCAGTCTTCTTCCCGCCAGAAGAAAGCAGCTCTGAGATGGTCGCCAATATGCCCACCCAACTCCTTGTCGACACTCACTTTCTCGGATTCTCCAGGCTTGGGACCAACTCCACGGTCTCCGCTGAGATCAAGGTCGAGTAAGTCATGCACAGGTTCTATCTTTGCTGTGATTAAACCCATATTGACAACACGGCAGCATCATCGCCATCCACGGCCTTGGAGGACACGCATACGGCTCCTTCAAGGAACGAGGTGGCACCTACATGTGGCTGGAGGATTCATTGCCTGCCGGTCTCAGGACAGAGGGCACCGCGAGAATTCTCATATACGGGTACGATGCCCACGTCGAGAACAGTGACTCCTTTCAGAGTATTGAAGACCTCGCAAGCCAACTGAGGGTCTTGCTACGGACAATAAGAGAAGTAGGAGAACCCAGAGACTCCTTGAGCCAGGAGAGTAAGTCTAATAATGAAAAGGACAACGCCAGTCGACGACCAATAATCTTCATAGGCCACAGCTTGGGAGGTCTTTTGATAAAGGAGGCATGTAGTCCCCTATTGAACATCCGGTTATGGCTGACAAATGACTAGCTCCTAATACTCCTGAACCACCACGAATCCGACCTAACTGATCTGTCAAACCTCAAGGCCACCGTTGGCGCCCTCTTTCTGGGTGTTCCAAACCGTGGAATGGATAACTCTGCCTTACTATTCATCATTGGGTCGCCACCCAACCGGGAGTTTCTGCAGTCGCTGAGCATCGGATCCCCGGTGCTTGAGAAGCAGCGGCTGATATTTCCCATGATATCTTCGCTCAAAGACTCACTCGTATTCTCATTCTACGAGACTTGCGTCTCAGGTACGGCAAAGATGGTGAGCATATTTACCCATTCCCCGTCTCCCATCTTCCAGTGGCTAAACTTCCGGTCTAGGAGGGCGGGAGATTGACTTTGAACGGCCCTCCGGCTATCCTCGTCGACAAGGATTCTGCAACTCACAGCCGCCCGTGGGACAAGTCGCCGCGATTTCTTGTACCCATCAAGCGAAGTCACTCCGAACTTGGCAAATTTGAGCGGTACAGTGACGACTATGAGATCGTGCTAAGATGTATCCTGGAACTGGTGAAGACGGCGGACAGCGTAGTGGGTCGAAGATTCGAAAACCTTGGCTTTTGATTTTGACTACCGTCTCTATGTAAGGTTACATTTTGGAAAAGTCTAAGCCTAATCGACTAACATGTGTATTACTCCAGGTCACTGCTGTCCAACTAACCCAGGGCCAGTTTTGCCCTGTGCCAGCTTCTCCCTCTCCTCAGACGTTATGAGCTGGCTGGCAATAGCAGCCTCCTCATCACTGTTCTGTGCGTCCGCGGCAGCAGCGAGCTTATCCGTCTCGACGGGTATGTGATCCCTCATCGCGAGCCACGTCGGTACGATAGCAAGCCCGAGAAGGATGGTGTTCACAGCCAGCGGCACCCTGCCGCCATACCAGTTGCGGGTATTCAGACCGAAGCTGACCGCCTGAGCGAAACTCTCCTGCCCACGCAGGATGCCGGCGAAGCGGCTGAGCTCCGAGATGTTATCCGTCTTGGTCGCCATGAAGTAGTACATCCAGTTCTGCAGCGCCTGCTGAGAGAAGCTCCAGAGGACAATGACGAAGAAGCCCTCGACAAACCCGCGGGCGTCGGTCCAGTCCCAGGCGGGCGGGTTGGCGGTGTACTTCTCCTGGATGACCCAGCCGTAGGTCCACGCCAGGACGTGCAGGACGATGACGTAGTAGAAGCCGAGCTCGATGCGCCGCTTGACGGGGAGGCCCTTGTAGTCGAGCAGGGTGCTGATGAGCTGCGAGGAGGCAAGGGTGGCGAAGTTGCCGGCGAAGCCGATGAGGGCGCGCACGCGGACGCTGAAGTAGTAGACGGTGAAGTTGCCGCTGTACTGGTTGAAGTAGGCCGCCCAGAAGACGGGGAGCAGGAGCAGGATGTCCTTGCGCTTGCACACGGTCCAGAGCGCCTTGAACTCGGCCCTGAAGCTCTTCTCGGCCTTGACGATGACCTTTGAGCCGTCCGACCGCTGCACCTTCTCGGGCGGGGACAGGAGGAGGGCCACAGGGGCGGCGACGCACTGAAGGGCCACGAAGACGAGATACGTCTTGGGATCTATCTTGCCCTTGGACTTGGCGGACCCGCTGTGGTTGAGGCCGAGCACGATGGCGCCCCCGATGAGGGGACCGCCGGTCCGGAACCAGAGCCAGATGTTCATGTACTTGCCGCGCTTGCTCGGCTCCGGGTAGCCGAGGGCGACGGTGCCCTCGGACGCCCAGAAGAGACCGGCCGAGACGCCGCAGGTCACGGCGCCGACCAGGACGAGCCACTCGTTGCCGTAGCGGTTGTTGCAGTAGAGGCCCGCCGCGTAGACGGGGTATCCGACGGCGCCGAGGCACAGGGTCCAGGAGAGGCCGATGCGGTTGGAGATGGGCCCGCCGAAGAGGCAGAGGAAGCCCATCAGGCCGAAGACGAGGGCGTTGGCGGCGTTGACGAGGTAGGGCGACTCGGCGCCGCCGGCGCCGAGGGAGCTCATGGCGTTCCACAGGCCCGGGGCCAGGAAGCCGACGGCGCCTATGACGAAGGCATTGAAGAGGGTTGTTCGGAACCACGTGCGCTTCTGCGGGTGGTAGTCCGCGGAGGCGGCGACGGAGGAGGCGTGCACCTCCGGCTCCTTTGGTGTGGATGTCGTTGTATCTGCCATAATATCGTTACGTGGTACGACCAGGAGCAGCACTTCCTCGATGGGCAGAAGGATTGATCCAATAATCACTTAGGCCAAGAGAACGTTTTATATCAAAGCGATGCGCCAAGGACGGCGGCCGAAGCTTATATGCATTCCAAATTCAACATCTCATGTTCGATGCAGAGGAGCGAGAGTCGGGTCGGTTCCGACTCGGAGGTCCAGACTCGGAATCCTCATCGTTTGGGACAATGGCGACATAGTCTAAACACGGTATTAACGGCAGTATTATGTACACGGAAACAGAATACTCAGATGCGAATGCTGTGTTTACGAGGAATTTTCTCCGCCGATCCACATCACGCCATCAGTTGGCGGAGAGTACTAGGTCCATCAAGGCAGGAGAATAAGAAGACGTCGCAGTCGGTGGAGCCAGCCATAGGTTTCAATTATTTTATGCAAAAGGGATTTCCAGGACCAAGAAAAACGAGTTCTCGCCGCTTTTCTTACTCCCGGTGCAAAGCCGTTGGTGAAGATTAAGCCGAAGCCCACGGAGACGGGCACCGCCAGAAAGATTCTCGGTTGTTCCCTGTCCATTTCAGAGAATCTATGTGTGGTACCTAGAAGTGCAATAAGTGATCGTGCCTCGGTCAATGCGATCCGGACGAAGTCAAGACTGGAGTCCGCAGCGAACAAGATGAGTGGTTACAGCGTGCTGTGTGTAACTAAAGGACCAAGGGTGTACTCAGCTCTGCATTTATCACCTTCCAAGACTATGCCCCTGGATTTGGGTAACTGGGTTGCGATGACCTTCGGCGGCAGTATTGTTGGCAGGCCAGTGCTAAGTCTCCTAGTCACGGTCAAACACGCTCTCCTTCCAAACTACCAGATCTCCTTTTTGATATAGGTGTGAACCGCTACATCAATTCAAGTTTCTCTTCGCATTTGGGTGTCACGTAAGGTAGATAGATATTCGACATACGCTCAGGTCTGTTAGATAGGTGTGCGAGATCGGTGATAAAGCGGCACACGGGAGAATCGTTAACAACCGATGTACTTGATATATGATCATATCTTGTCTTCAAATAATCTCGACCGTTCTTGTATCGCAGTTATTGAAAAATCTCAGTCCCCCGCGGCCCTTGGGTTCAGAGTAAAAAACACCAACCCGGTAATACTTGCCCGCAAGAGTCGAACTAGGAGAGATTAACAGGCCATAGGCTAGTCTATCTGCTTCGCATGAGTTATCATCTGGAGAGCCCTCCTCTCCATCAGTGGCGTCCTCAAGAAGCTTGAGTTTCTTCCCAGTTGCTTCACGAATTGATACTTTAGAGTCTCCGGATTCGTAGGTACCGATCGATGTAGCGTCCTCGTCGGTCGAAGAGTCGTCAGTCCACCATTCAGACCGCGGAACCACGACGGCACTGCCCACCAATATCATATGCAGACCTCCCGTAGGCTCTTTGTCGGTTTCTGGCGTCCAGTCTAGTTGACATTGGGCGACATATAGTCCCCGTGTGCTGAGTTGCCACGGTGCGTAATCAGGGTGAATGATATGTATGAATCGTTTCACACGGAACAGAAACATTGGTGGAAGTTCATGAATCTTGCCCTTTATGTGAAGGTAGCCACCTTCAACTTCTCCTAACGCATCCGAGTGTTTCGGTTTCGTGACACATTCTAGGCCGCTCTCTTGTCTGGGATCGTGGATTCCTGCGTGGTGGGCAACAAGACAGTCCAGCGTTCTAACACCAGACGCCCAACTCCAGGAAGGCGCGATGTATGGCCTAACGATGACATGACGAAGATGTTGTTGTAGATTCGTGTTTTTGGCGCCCTCTCGTCCGGTATTATGCCATATGAGGCTTCGAAACAGATCACTCTTCCATAAGCCAGCTACATAGTCCCTCTCCGGGACACCGAGAGCTTCTCGAAAGACCCGTGCAAGTCCTGAGAGGGCAGGCAGAATGTCGGTTGGGTTTGTAAATCCATCCTTGCGGCTACTCGCCGTTTCTACCAAGCCCAACCATTCATCGTACAATTCTTTGCAATTACCTGCCTGGGCCCCAACGTAGGCCAGCGAGTTGTCAGTTCTTCCTTCGAAATACTCTCCGCCGCAAGACTGAGACCCTCCTGGGCACTGGAAGTGGACACCTGAGTTGCCGAAGAAGAGCAATCGGCTCGATGATATGCTCTCCTGGATCGTCCAGCCGCGTTTGTTCCAACGGCTGGTGTTTTCGTCCTCGAAACGTTCAACGATCCCATCGGCGCGACGATATGATCTGCTTGCACCAAGGAGTTTCAAACGATATGTGCCGCAAATCCCGGTGTTGACTGCCGACTGGAACGGGATGTGAATCTCTGGTTGTGAGTTTAATAAGAATCCTTCCGTACAGGAAGCCGATGCAAGTGCACAAACAGTCACGAAGGCGCAGCCATATATGCTGCACATCTGGGAGCATTGTCTCTCCCAGTCTGATCTGTCGGTCTCGTCCTGTAGGATACACAGCGAATCGACCCAGAGGTAAGGTATCGACAGGGCTCGTGCCACGGCAACAGCATCTCTGAGAACGCTGGTCATCTCGCTCTCACAGATACCGGCTAGTCTGCTGGTGATTGACGTCTTGTCTGTTTTCAGCTGCTGACGTGCGGCCTCTGCGGATCCCCAGCAGTAGCTTAGTGCCATGTACTTTGGTGTCTCGAACATGCCATTTTTGCCACCTTTTAAGATGTCGGCTCTTAGGACCAGTTTCGTGGTATCTTTGCCGACTTGGATTAGCCGCTCTGGACAAAATCCGCGATAGATGGTGGGGTCCACGATAGGATGTCGATGATTAGTACAGCAGCGGTTAATCATGTCTGCTATCCACCTAGTCGTCTTATCATTGAGACGATTAGATGGTGAGGACTCTCGGAGTGCTAACCAACTCGAGATATTCGCTAAACTCCAATCAGAAACTCGGTTGTGCAAGATTGTGTGTAAAAGATCTCAAGTCCAGCTTACCTGAGGTTGAGTCGATAGAAGATAGAAGAGACCATGGCGCTGTGCTAGTGGAACCTAGATGGATAGTAAGCCTGGAAGTACACCGGTTCGTACGGGAATGATGAATGTTACCGAAACAAAGCTCGACGTTTAAAAACGTCAGGCCGGGGCGAGGGACGCGATCTTCAAGGGCCGCGGCTATATAGTGTAAAGAAATAGTAAAGGTTCTAGAATCCTTCTGTCCAATTTCCTTCTCTATCTCAGCTCTCAGCTCTGTTGTTTGTAGGATCTCCGTCAGGTATCTGCAAAAGCCGCATCCTGACTGAGCTGAAGCGTCGAGACACGGCACATCGGGGTAGGTGTCTTCGAATTTATACAGAAACAACTTATGAAGCTTATCGCGAGGTTCGAAAGCGAGCTGTGTGCCGTCGGCACTCACAAGCATACCCGCGTCGTTGAAGGGCAGAACTTGGCATCTTTCACAGAACCTTGCGCAAGTGGCTGATGTTCCTTTGCCGTCTGAAGACTCCATATCGTCCATGGAGTGGTAGATGGTATAATGCTATGGAAATGATATTCAGTCGAAGTCACACCATGATGCAGATGATACGTGCCTTTGGCAAATGCTCGTTTTGGAGTTTAGGCACCCGCCACGTTTCACCCATGTCAAAGCCACCAGTAGTAACGACTGGCTCACACACAAAAAAGAAAGTGGATGAGGTAGTATTTATGACCAACCAGAAAGCCAAAAAGAACAAACCAAGTCTCAAGACTCATGGCAGGAACTCCATGCAGCGTCCCTCAATTTTTTGGAAACATAAACTTCAGGATGCAACAGCAAACGTCCGTCGGCCATGGCATCACACGTTCAATCTGGTTCATTGTCAAAACGCAAAATATCCCTATGTAGGTAGATGGTGCTCAATTGGGTCACGAGTCTGCCATCTCGTCCATCAAATTTGCAACATCACCAGTCTTCAGCATCCACAGCGTCTGTTCGGCACAAATAAACATTTCACCCTCCCTTCCCCAGCTTATGGCTGATACCGGTGCTATTCCACCAATTGGTTAGCAGATGGAGACATGTATCGAGAGTGTCAGATGTAGTTGCCTCACCAGGAACAGTGACTACGCCCAGGAAAGTGCCGGCCGCATTCCATATCTCGACGCCGTCGCCGCAGCCGGCAAAGACATTGCCCTTCTTATCGCATACGATGCCTTTGGGCATTCCTTTCGCGGCGAGAGAAAATAGCCGCTTGCCCGTCAGGAAAGGCGCGCCGGAGCGTGTTACAATGTCGAAAGCGTAGATGCCCGCTGTCCTTTATGGGTATGATGTTAGCCAGTGCACGCGGGGCGTGAAGCAGCCAGGAAGGAACAGCCACTTACATATTCTCCGCCACCACGCCAATGTCATGTTTTGCTAGGGCTGAGTCGGTGATATATACCGTCTCGCCATCCGGCGATACAGCAATGCCCCAAGGGCTAGTGACATCGTCCGACATGCTCCTGAGTCCGGTTTCGATGCTATACCTCCATATAGCAGCCGGCAACGTCGGCGGTGCCCGAAACCCGGCCTTGAATCCGCGCGTCCCTGCATCGAGAAACCATAAAGGCGTGAAAGATTTCCGAGGTTCATCGAGAGCGATAGAACACACGCATCCGAACTCCGCTCCGAGCCAGTTGGTTACTACAGGCACTGGTGGCCTACCAGACGCCATGCTGAAGATGCCTCCGGCTGCGGACAGGTTGCCTTGCGAGCAGTATATCACGCTTGGATGGCCGGTGGCAGAGGTGTCGGCCACCACACCTGCTGGCATGGGCATGCTCGGGGGCGGCCGGAGCTTGGACCATGTGACGGACTTCACTTCTCCGTCGCCGTCGCGAAGCAGCTTGACTTTGGAGATTAGGATGATGGGGTTCTGGGCCGGGTCTACCGGTTGGAGGAGGTTGGACGTTGTGAAGAGTTCATCGTCCTGGGGAACGTAGGCACAGCCGCCGTAGAAGAAGGGGTTCTTGGACGTGTCCGCTGAGGAGAGGAGGAGGGAAAACTGCGGGTTCGGACCGAGGATTTGATCCAGAGATGGGTGGTATCTGGCTATGGAGATCCTGTTATCGGAGTTGTTTGGTTTGTTGTAGGTGTGACTGAATGATCAGTATTATATATTGTGTTCTGAGTAGGACAGTATATGATACCTTTTGTAGGTCCCTTGTGCAATCGGTGCAACGGAGTAGTCCTGCCGGACAGTGAGCGATAGAGAAGCAGACATGGAGGTCTCAGGAAGTGGTCGAGACAGCTTACCTTAACTTGGCACCGACCTTCGAGAAGAATGTCTGAAGTAATCGCCGCCATAGAGGCTGTTTCAAGACAATGAATTACCGATGATGATTGAGGAGCTGGATCGCCGACACGCTTTTCAAGGTGCTCGGCTTATAGTGAGCCTTTTAAATCATCCGTCTTCGAGTCTCCGGTGTCTATATGCAGCAGTGTTTGAATGCGTAAATGTTGCTAGATACTCCCAATTAATGGCTATGTTCGAATTGTCTATGTAATTTGGCAACAGCATGCGTTATATGCCGGGTTTCTCTGCGGTGAGCAATCGGATGTAGTTGACTATCCGGCCCCACAACGGGCCGGTTGCCCGTCTTCGGCCGAGCTTCCCTTCCGAACGAGCTGAGCATGTTAGCTTCCGGAGACAATCCACAGCTTCTACATACCGCGATCGAGTTTGTGAGGCGTACATGGAGTAACTGTTACGTGACGAGAATTGCGTTGATCTATAGGAAGTCAGTCTCGCGACCATAGACGGAAACTACTAGAGTCTATGCTTCTGTTTCGACGATAACTTGGCTACGGCCATGAAGGCGAAGAAAGCTTGTGGCACCCTTTCGTCGTACATAGTCACTCTGATCTTCATGCCTCATACCCACACATGCGCCGCTACTGGAATCTTATTCGCTTCGAGGCAGGCCTTTGCTTCAGGGCACAGCTTGCCGAAACCTCAAAGTCGGGTGTTCGATATTGCTGATCCAGAGATGAGGCGCGATCGATAGCTCTTCTGGCACGCTGTTATCCCTCAGGGGCTGGATTTCCCAACTGCCTCTAGCACGGACACACAAAGAACAAGGTTGGCGGCAATGTATCTCCGCGTGCTGGCTTCAACAGTGCGGAGACAGCTGCTATGGTATAGTGGTTCAGTGGTCCAACTCTCAACTGCTTTCGAACGAGCTCTTCGTGCCCAACGGTACTTTTGTCATTAACCGTCGTCTATATATGTACACTGGCCCAACGCGTGCCGCATGATGCCGTCCTTGGGAGTTGTTGATACATAGTCCACCCTAATGCTTCGTCTTCTTATCGTCCGCTTCCGCTTGGTCCAAGAATTTCCTTCGGACACAGTTAGTATGCAGCCATGAAGTAGAGGTACTACTTGGGAGTCTCGTACTTGATGAAGTCGGCCTCGTCGGAGCTCGATGCGTTGATTGGAGGAGCGGCGGCGGGCGCCTTGCTGGGACCGCTGAGGGCAGCGTAGCTTCCACCGAAGATGGCTGCGAGCACGGCCATGGAGAGCTAGACACGTAAGTCAGTAACCAGGTCTCAATGGCTCGGTGGCGAAGGACCAAGAGCTCTCGTCGCATCTGCCAGACAGAACGGACGCGGAGTCGACGGAAACAGGGCGACTAACGTAGTGCGAGCCGACCTGACGGCCAAAGATGCTGTAGTACTGAACCATGGTGACTGTATGGAGAGGCCGGTTTCGTGACGTCGGCAGGTGGATGGGCAATTGGAGGGAGAGATGGAACTGTTTAGATCGTGGATTCTTGAAAACGGCTCAATCAACCGACGAAGCCATCCAGAGCCAAAATTCCGAGATGCCAGCCTCAGGCACCAATTGTGGTCAAAGCTCGCCAGACCCACTCTCGTTTGCTCGTTTGCTCGGTTACGCTAGCGCGATAAGATACCGAATGCGAATATCGTTCTAAACCTTAGCCGACGTCACTGCCATGGAAGCTTCGTGCTAATCGCAATCCGTCAAATATTCGGGAACTCCCATCTGTCCGTCGCAAACAACTTCTTTCCTCCCCATTTCTCTCCTACGTAAACCACGAACAAACCCGAGCTTCCAATCATCCCACAGCCATCGCCATCATGTCTTGGTGGGGAAAATCTCCCGACAAGAAACCAGCCGAGCCCCCGAAAGAATCCTCCCCTCCCGCGGCGAGCCAACAAGTCAAGGAAACCGCCCAAAAAGCAGCCGACAATGTCGCCGCGGCCTTCGACCCGGACAAGCTGCCGGCGCGGGAGAAGCTCCCCCCAAAACTGCAGCAGATCATGGACAAGGAGGACAAGGAGGACAGCTTCTACAACGAGCTAGTCGACGGCTACGTCCCGCCCTCGACCGAGTCCAACGTCCGCTACGCCGCCTACGCCGCGCGGTTCAGGACCATCCTCATGTCCGCCCACCGCTACGTGGCCTACACGAGCGACATCGGCGAGAGCTTCCGGCCCGTCGCGCACCCGAAGCTGGTGCGGACCGCGTACGGCGTCAGCTGGGCGTATATCCTCGGCGACGTCGGATACGAGGGGTATAAAGCATACTGGCACAACCAGCGCATCATCAACCCGGCCGTCGAGCTGTCCGACCAGGCGAAGCGGATCACGGGCCTGTCGGACGTTCCGGTCGGGACGGTGGCGCCCGGCACGGTGCCGCCGCTGGAGGACTGGAGGGTGGTGATGGTGCAGCGGGGCATCTTCCAGAGCCTGGCGTCCATGGGACTGCCAGCGTTTACGATTCACAGTGTGGTGCGGTATTCTGGGAGGGCGCTAAAGGATGTGAAGAACAAGACGATCCGGACGTGGGGCCCTATCGGTCTGGGTCTGGCGGTCGTGCCGTTCCTGCCGGCGCTGTTTGATAAGCCTGTCGAGAACGCGGTCGAGTTCGCGTTCCATAAGGGGTTCGAGCTGGCGGGTGGCAAGCAGGCTGTGGGCGAGGCGCCTCAGATAGGTCGGGAGAAGCTACTTAGCACAAAGGAGAAGCCGAAGAAGGAGAAGGAGAAGGAACTTTGAGGTAGATTGGGTGGGCTGGAGGATGGATTGTGGCGCTTTACGTTATGCCGGCGGCTGTGTTGTTTGACGACTCGACTCTTGTGTATCTTACTGGGTTTTGTGCGTTTACATGCTATACCAAGGGGTAGAAGACCAGGGCGGAGAGAATGATCTCATCTCGAATTGTATCAACACAATACGCTACTGTAGCGCTATACAAAGTGATATGCAAAGTGGTATCCCGATGCATGAAAAGCAACCCAGAACTCCTCAGCAGTGAACCGTAGCTGTCAGTCACATCTCATGGCTTAATCAGATCCGGCACCGCAGGCCCAACACCTCGTAATAGCACGATGGTGTTCCCGCTAACCAAAGCAGTCCCAACCTTCTCGTTAAACTCCAGCAACCGCCCACCCTCAACATGGAAAACCCGTAACCTATCCCTCTCATCCGTCACTTTATTGTTGATATTCTGCACCTGCAGGCTCTTCGCCGCAGCGTCGAGCACCCGGCCTATGACCCAGTCCTTGGAGTAGAAGAATTGCCCCTTAGGAAACTTGGCCTTGGCCGTCTCCGCTTCTGCTTCGACGTAAAGGTACACCCTCTTGTCCTCCGCCAGTTTCTCGTCGCCCTTTGCCGTTTTTCTCAGGGTGTTGGTAGCCACTATCCTGGCAGCGGCCGTACTCGGCTTCGGCTTCGGCAGCACCCTCGACGCAGACTCCTTCTGCTTCGCGCCCCATATCCGCAACTTCTCGAGCGCGCCCTTCGCCCGATCCGCGGCCGTGGTGACGTCCTCGGGCCGCACCCGCGCCCCGACCGGCACCAGGTTCTTGCAGTTGTGGTCCTCCTTCAGCCGGTGCTTCAGGCAGTAGTCCCGGTTGCAGCTCTGGCAGTGCACGCCGGGCGCCAGGCTCGTGCCGACGGTGGTCTTGCAGGCCGGGTCGGCGCAGGGCTTCTGGGAGACGAGGTCGCGCATCGTCCTGTCCTCGCCGGCGGCGTGGCGGGCGAGGTTCGCGCGGCGGCGGCGCTCGGCCCAGGCGCCCGGGTTGGAGCACTGGTGGCTGCTCTCGGTGCGGTGGTCGAGGCAGAAGGTCTTGCCGCAGGACTGGCAGAGGAAGGGGAGGAAGTCGAGCTGGTTGCAGTACGAGAGCTGGCAGTGCTTGCCGACGAGGCTGGCCTCGTCGCCTATGCCGCGGCGGTCGACTTCGGTCATTTTGACGTAGCTTGTTTCGGGGTCGGATGCCATGTTGAAGGTGGAGGTGGTGGGTTGGAGCTGGGGAATTTAATAGTGGTGAGGCCGGCGGTGGCAGGCAGGGAGTCGGACGTAATCGTTGATCGCGTAATCGATGCTAGTGAGTTGCCCCCTGCTGGTGTTGCCGCCGTGGTGATTGTTCGGGTTGTGGAGCGCGAGGCTGTACCTGGAAGGGTTGAGAAGGTTGCCTCAGATTACGCAGCGGGATCAGCCTCGGTACGTACCTGAGGCTGTCAGGAACGGTGGGGTCGTTGGTGGCGATCACCGGCAGGGTTATTTTTAGCGTGGAGGCTCTTTGAAGTTCAAGTGGTCAGGAGTAGATCACGTGCTTTGGCGAGACCTTTCGCGTCCCGGTCCATCCTTGTCGATCCGAGGAAGTGACGTCTTCGCCGCCTAGCAAGTCTCGACCGTACCTTCCGTGGTTCGGCACACACGTTTTTACCAGGGGTCACTTTCATTTTCTTGTCGAATCTAAAGTGATATCAAGGGAGCACTATGCGCCGCAACCATTGTTCACCGACATGCCTCCTTACGTCCCCCGCAAACGCACTCGCGGAAGCCCACCGTCCGACATCCCCGTAACTCCGAAGTCGAAGGCAGCCACGACGAAGGGCAAGGCGGTGGCGCCGCCTCGGAAGCCCACCTTGTTTGATGATCTCGATGCTACTTCGACGCCTCGATCCAGCGAGAAGCCCGGAAGCGCCTCGCGCACGATTGAGGACAGCGATGACGACGACAGCTCCCTGACGTCCCTCTCGGACGGCGACTTTGAGGACGTACCGTTACCGAAGCGTCGGAAAGTCGAGCCCGTGCCTTCGGATGACGAAGATGAGGACCTTGAGTTCGAGGACGTGCCGTTACCGAAGCGTCGGAAAGACGAGCCTGTGCCTTCAGATGACGAAGATGAAGACATTGAGTTCGAGGACGTGCGGAATTACCATTTCGACGTGGATGAGGCTCCGCTGCCGTCTGGGGATCTGGAGTTGACGTTGATCAGGGACGAGAGGATATCACTGGAGAATAAGTTTGATAAGAAAGGACCGTCTAAAAGAGAGCGTAAAGTCAGGATATCTACGCATTGTGTCCATGTCATGTTTCTCATGTGGCATAACTCCGTGCGGAACTCGTGGTTGTGCGATCCGGAGGTCCAGGGTATGCTGCTATCTCATCTACCGCCGGGCCTGTGGGACGAGGTTGAGAGATGGCGGCGAAACAGCGGCTTGGAGGTTGCGGTGGAACCGCCGAAGAAGACAGTGACTGCCAAGTCGAAGGGAAAGGGGAAGGGCAAAGCGGTTGCCACAAAGTCATCGCGAGACTGGGACCAAGCTGCGGAACGTCTGGAGCGCGGTGTCATCGACCTAAGTCATGGAGACCCGCTTTTCCGGCTGATGAAGGCGTTGTCGTCGTGGTGGAAGAAGAGATTTAGGGTCACTGCGCCAGGATTGCGGAAATGGGGATACATGTCCCTTGAGCGGCTGGACCGCGTGACGAAGGCTTACAAGGAAGCGAACGGTGACACGGCACGGTTTGGCGAGCGGATCGAGGCTCTGAAAGACTTCAGGAGATGTGCTCAGCAATGTACCGGCAGCCGGGATGTCGGAGCACAGTTGTTTACCGCTCTACTACGCGGACTGGGCTTGGAAGCGAGAATGGTCGCGAATCTGCAACCGTTGGGATTCGGCTGGAATAAGCTGGAAGATGCGGACCCCGAAAAGGAAGCATCCAACGGAAATGCATCACCTCCAAAGCCGTCCGCTAGTGTCACTCCCGCAGCGGAGGTCCCACCACCGCAACCTAAGAAATCTCTGTCGAAGCCGGCGAGGAGGAAATCAGCGCAGAAGCCTCCGGCACTGCAAGAAGAGAGGAGCTTCGAACTTCATGCCGAAAACAGTGACGATGAGTCTGTGGTCGAGATACCTATTGCCACGCCCAAGAAGGCAGCGGTATATGACAAGGACCTTGAGTTTCCGCACTACTGGACCGAAGTGCTATCTCCTGTGACACGCAAGTACCTCCCCGTCGATGCCATCGTCAAGTCGGTCGTTGCAACCAACAGAGAGCTTGTGGAGTCTCTTGAACCTCGAGGCGCCAAGGCGGAAAGAGCCAGGCAAGTCATGGCATATGTGGTTGGCTTCTCACAAGATGGAACAGCAAAAGACGTCACTGTACGATATCTGAAGCGGCAAGTCCTACCAGGTCGGACGAAAGGGATGCGGATACCCATCGAAAAAATGCCCGTCTACAACCGCAATGGCAAAGTCAAGAGATACGACCAATATGACTGGTTTAGGGCGGTCATGCGCGGCTACTCGAGAGGAAGCAAGCAACATCCCATCACTGAGGTTGATGAAGAAGAGCAGTCGACGGATCTGAAGCCGAAACAGCCAGAGAAAAAAGAGGTCAAGGAAGGAGAGGAGACGTTACAGTATTACAAGCAGTCGAAGGAGTTCGTCCTGGAGAGACACCTGAAGCGAGAAGAAGCATTGCTTCCGACCGCCGAGCCGGTGAAGGTGTTCAAGAACAAGGGCAAGAGTGCCGAAGAACCTGTATACTCCAGGAAGGACGTTGTGCAGGTCAAGAGCGCAGAGACCTGGCACAAGCAAGGCCGCGCACCGCTGCCGGGAGAACAACCCTTGAAGAGAGTGCCCTACCGAGCAGCGACAACGAACAGGCGGAGAGAGATTGCTGAAGCCGAGGCTGCCACTGGGGAGAAGGTCCTGCAAGGCCTTTACAGTTTTGACCAGACGGACTGGATCATCCCGGAGCCGATCAAGGATGGCATTATACCCAAGAATGACTACGGCAATATCGATCTATTTGCGGAGCACATGTGTCCCGCAGGCGCCGTACATGTCCCCTATCGTGGAGCGATGAGAGTGTGCAAGCGGTTGGAGATTGACTACGCGGAGGCAGTCGTTGATTTCGAGTTTGGCCATCGCATGGCGGTGCCGGTCATACAGGGGGTGGTTATTGCTGAGGAATACCACGACCAGGTCATGCAGGAGATTGCAAAGGACGAGGCGGAGAGGAGCAGGAAGGAGGACGAGAAGAGGACTAAAGCTGCGCTGGGCATGTGGAGGAAGATGCTCATGAAGATGCGCATCGCGGAGAGGATACAGAGGGATTATGGGCATATACAGGAAGATGACCAGGTCTTTGGACGTGGCAAGGGCGGTGGTACCCATGCGGACGAGGAACTGGCGGGAGGGTTCCTGCCTGAGGGGTACGAAATGGAGGATGAGGACAAGGAGGCGCATCAGGTCTCTGGATTCTTTCCGGTTGCGGAGGACGGCGACGATGGAGATGACGATGACATGCTGGAAGTGGACCATGGAGGAGGCTTCGAGGTGGAACACGGTGGAGGTTTCGAGGTGCCGTCGCAAGCATATCCGACACCACAGTCTGGATTTGGTGCGGCTGCTGAGCAGGACGTCAGGCAGACGCTGCGCATCGCAAAGCCTCGAGCAGCAAAGGGCAAGCCTGTGTCTTCCAGACGAAGACGGCGGAGGGTGCAGCCGAGTTCAGATGAAGAGGAGGATGACGATGACGACCTTGTTCGCGAAGAGTCAGACGAGGAGTATGATGGATGAGTAAGATAGACGGTAATACAGCGTGTGGGAGACTGCATGTTAGCCGAATGGCGGTCATACTGATCTCCTGGCGCTCAGGCGACATTCGTCTTCAAAGTGATGGTCTGCTCGCCGTCCCATCGTCGAGCCGTCTTAATGTCTGCTCGTGAGTTCTGATCTTGATTCTTGACGTGTCGAGGACAGTCCGTACCCGCCTAGCTAAGGTACTTTCTACGTTAGGCGCGATCAGCTCTCGGGACGCTCCTTGTTAATTATCTGTTGAACTTTTAATAAATTCACACTTGCCGAATGGGCTCTCAAAGTTAGATAAAGGATTATAATAAAACTCTTAAGTTGGGTAATAGAAATACTCCTTTTGGTTTACCATATGGAACTTGTCTTAACGTATACTTCGGATCTCAGCTGGGGATTACGCATGTTAGCGCAATACACCCTAGAAGAATGGGGCATTAGGTACTTGGCCTTACTGTGGTAGTCCTGTCTCGAGATTCGTACCTACCTTCTACTCAACTAGGCATCTCACCGTCTCATTATGTAGCCTTCTAGTACTCAACTTGGTTAATTCTTTAATCGTTCAATCGTCTTCTCGTTTAATCGTCTCGTTACCTTATCGTATTTTGCAATTTTGATATCCGATACATTCTTCAGGGCCCATTATCAAACGCTAGAATCATATGTCAAAGTACCCCGCTAACAGGTCAAGGTCCGTGCGTGGTTTAGCGCCCCTTCGCTGTCGGCTGATCCCTGCATCCATTGCTTGTGAACCTGAGCGACCAACATCGAAACTCGTGAGGCAGTCGAGGCAGCTCCCATTTCAACAAAGCGAGTCATAGCAGGCGGCGACCAGCGTTCAGCTGGGACCTTAACTTCGAGATATCCAGTGACTTCTTCTGGTTTTGTGAACCCAGTGAAGTAGATGGCATCCTCTGCACTGCTGTTTGGTGTTTCTCTCTCGGTCTTCAACTAGAGTTTACATCCTCGTCCACTTCGGATCGCGAAACATCATCAGCAACGAGGCTTGGAGGCTGACCTCGCAAAAAAGAAAACCGACACCAGACTTCCACGCTCCAACGCGACTTCCATCGCATAATTTCACACAAAACTTCACATCGCACAGTTTTGACTTCTGTTAAGTAGAGGCAGCATCGCCGAGAGAGTCGTCCTCGGCGGCATCGTAACCGTGAACCCGTCGCCCAAACGGCCCCCCCGAACAACCAGACTATGGTAAGCCACCGTTTCTTTTTGCTTTGAGGCATCGCGCCTCGATGGTCTTGGATCTTGGCCACCTTGGCTGCGTCCCGATCCTACAAAGTCGTCGTCGAATGCCGGCACAGCCTTCTTTCCCTAGCAACTGAGACGCTGGCAAACGTTCGGGTGCGTCCATCTGATCCTCGCGCATATTTTCTCGGTATCCTGTATATACGCAGACTTGACGTCGCCATTGCATTTCTTCACTCGTCGAGCGGTTCACCAGTTGCTGCTGTTCATGCTATATAGGCTTCTGCCACCTGTCACCTGCCACACGGTCGTGTCCTCAGGTTGTTGTTGGAAGTTTCCATCTCAATCATATGCTATTGTGAAACTCGAACGTTTGCAAGCTTCTTTTTTTTCCCAGTACTGTCCCTTGAGCTGCTTTTTCGTTTTATTGTTCCCTGACCTTTCTAGTCACCGACTTTGCTGACCATTCATGTCTCACCTTCACTATGCACAGCCGATCGATTCGCTCTAGAATCAAAGCGTTTCTGGTCAAGAACCCCCAAGGTCTCAAGGATAAGAGGAAGCCTGCAACACAAGACCGCCCATCGGGTAGTGCCCCTCTCTGTCTGCATGCCTTGTCTGCATCCCTCGCAGCAATGACCAACGACCAGAAAGACGTCATTGTCATCTTGGACGGCGACGAAGCAATGAACCCTGACAGCTCGAGTCAAGTCCAGGGCGGAAGCTACGTTGAGCACGAAACGGACATCAAGACTGCCTGCAGAGAAGCTGTCTTGAGGATCTTCCCTGATGTTTGCCCCGATTACCTCGAGACTCTCGCTATTGAGAAGGCCTACGACCATGAAGCGCTTATTACCGATATCCTTGACCAGTCCGAGCGTGGCAAGCCCGTACCTAAACGCCAACGGGTGAGCCTCAAGCGCAAGAGAGGGTCGGACGACGTTGGCGACCGCTTGTGTGATCTCAAGAAGAAGTACGACAATCCCGACTGGCGCCAGAAGCCGAAGCATCCAAGCTATGTTCATATTGGGTCAGTCGTGCTCCAAGCCTGCTCTTGCATTTCTCTTTTCCATTTCTCATGACCTTGTCTAACGATCGGCAGAACCCAACTTTTGCGCAATGCATTCCCAAGCATTTTGGCCAAGCATGTCGCTCAGGTTTTCGCGGAGGATAACCATACGCTCTATACATGCTACCTTAAGTTGGTCAGGAAGGAAGCGAGCGAGACGTGGAAACCGAAAAAGAGGCCCGCAAAACAAAATCCTGCCTGGGAAGACGACCGCATCGACGACACGATCAAGACCACCCTCAACGAGAACGAGAAAATGGCCCTGGAAGAGCTTAAAGTTGCGCGGCAGGCTGGCGAAGCTCTGAAACTCGAAATGCTCAACGATAAGCAGCAGGAACAAGACGAGATAGACAACTTCAACCACGCAAAGATGGAAGGCACCACGAGTGAATGCGAGTGCTGTTGCGACGACTTCGCCCTCAACCGCATGGTGCACTGTGACGGCGAGACTCTCCACTGGTTTTGCCGCAACTGTGCCAGACTGAATGCCGAGACGCAAATCGGCCTGTCCAAGTTTGAGCTGAACTGCATGTCGATGGACAGCTGTACTGCAGGCTTCTCTAAAGACCAACAGAATATCTTCCTAGACGAGAAGACTGCCATTGCGCTGGAGCGTATAGAGCAAGAGGCTGCCTTGCGCCTAGCTGGCATCGAGAACTTGGAGACATGCCCGTTCTGCCCGTATGCTGCCGAATACCCGCCTGTCGAGTTCGACAAGGAGTTCCGGTGCGAGCGGCCTGACTGTGAGGTTGTGAGCTGCCGGCTCTGTCGGAAGGAGACTCATATCCCCAAGACTTGCGATGAGGCTGCTCTCGATGCCGGTCATTCGGGTCGGCGAGCCATCGAAGAGGCCATGTCGGCGGCCCTGATCAGGAAATGCAACAAATGTGAGTTCTACCCCATTGGTATCCTAATATGTATTCCTGCTAATTTAATCAGGCGGCACTCCGTTTATCAAAGAGAATGGTTGCAACAAGATGACGTGCACACAAGCCGGCTGTCGCAACGTGCAGTGCTACGTCTGCCACAAGTCGTGCGATTACGCCCATTTCAACGACGTGCACCGCGGGGGAAAGGCCGGCAACTGCCCTCTATTCGACAGCGTGGAGAAGCGCCACATCGACGAAGTCCGCCGAGCCGAGGAGGAGGCCCGCAAACAGGCCCAGGCAGAACACCCGGATGTCAGTGCTGAGCTGTTTGATATTAGGGTCTCGGACAAGGTTAAGGCGGACGAAGAAAAGCGACTGAAGCAAGTCGAAGCTGCGCGAGCATTCGCCAACGGAAGACCACAGCACTTCCCGCCGCCCCCTATAGTGGTACCGCCTCCCGGTTAGTTAGACGTACTTCACTGGACAAGGTGATTTGTTGTGGTGTGTCGCTTACTCCAATACTAACTGTGCTGCGCTAGGAGATGGTTTAGCAGACTTCGATTTTGACGCTTTTCTCGATGATCAAGGCTTTGCTGAAGATTGGGGCTGGGAAGCGCCTCCTCTAGGAGCTGCTCTCGTCGCCGCCGCCCCAGCACAAAACGAGGGCCGTCTTGGTCTGTTCAACCGGATGATTAGGTACATGCCTGGTATGCTAGATGACGCCGCCGCCATGCCCGCACTGAATCAGGTTCCACCGCCCCCTGCTGCTGCTCCAGGTCTGCCTAGGAACCCTCCGAAGCCGGCAGCATACCATGGGCGAGTCCAGCGGGCGCCGCCGGGCGACTTCCGTTTTGGCCAGCTCGAGCTGGGTCCGCTACAGCCACCTGCGCAGCCTGATGCACAGAGAAATTTGGAGATGGAGCACCTAGCACATCGCCTGGCTAACCGGCGGAATGTGGCCGTACATAACGTCGCCAAGGCCGTGCCACAGCAGGCTGCGGCTCCTCCACAACCGGCCCCTGCTCAGGTACCGAAGGCCCAATATAAACAGCACAGGAAAGATGCGGCAAAACGGGCCTCGCCGGCAGGGGCAGGATACCAACAACAACGCGCTGCGCCTCCACGGTCGGCTCACGATGAGAATGTTAGGCAACTGAAACTGCTAGAGGAAGCTAATAAGAGGAGACTAGCAGAGCTGAAACGACGGCATGGAGAGGATGATCACAAGCAACGACTTGAACATGTGAAGCGCCAACAGCAGGTCGTACAGAACGCCCGGAGAGCCGCGAACGACGCCCACGTCGAGAACATTAGGAATGCGATGGCGCAACAGGCGGCGGCGCGACGACAGAATGCTGTTATCCAAGTCGTCCAGGGACAACTTCAAGCGGCGCAGGCACAGAAACAAGCAGTGGCTGCGTATAACGTCCGACCCCATGGAGCGGGGAATGTTGCGGTGCCGCCGGCGCCGCAGCAGGCTGGCAGCGCACCCCGTCCCCTCCGTGTGCAACACCATCCTCGTCATCAGCACGTGCCTCCACCGGTCCTGGCATACGGAAATAGAGTTGCTCAGCTTGCGAACCGGAGAGCAAACGGGGGTATGCTCGGCGGCCCCGCTCGACTCTAGGAGGGTCCTGGTCAACCTCCCGCCTTGGCAGAGCATGTCAACGAGCCATACCCCCATGCTCAGGTTGGTCAGCTGGAACAGCAGCACCTACACCCTGCTGGGAACGGTGGCAACAATAATGCGCCTGGCCAGACTCCCGTCACTCCTCCTATTCCTATCCGCCATGCTATGATTGGCCATGCCAATGCACCCGGACAGGTTCCTGATTGGTATCCTATGCATATCGACGACGTTGCCCTCGGAGAGTCTCCTCAACAGCCCCATGTCGTGTTTCGAAGGGACATGCATGGACGTGTCAGTGCCCACCAAGCCAACCATCATAATCCTGCAAGTCCCGCCCAGGCCGCCGCCTATATTCAACAGCGAGACTTGTATCCACCGTGGGCGTGGACGCACGGCAACAACGAGAATGTACAACCCCAGGCCCAGGAAGCGCAGCCCGCGGAACAGGCTGATCAGGTCAATCTGTTCCCGGGCATGCCAGAGGCTCGTCATCCGGCTATTCCACCTTTCCGTCCTATCAGGGTCCCTTTCATCCCCATGATCCGACTCGGACGCCCCCGAGCCCTGGTGCCTTCGCCTTCGCCCGTCCGGGGAGCTCATCCGCGACCACCGCCACCATACCAGAACATTGTCGTCCCGGCACAACAGCCGGTTCAAGCTCACGCGGACCGGCCGCGTGTTGGGCAGCTGAGGCTCCCGGTGCGTCGGAACCCGCCTCGACAGGCTAGGGCGAAGAAGTAACCCGTCTTGGTTTTTGGAAGCAGGAGCTTTTGGACTTGGGAGGCAAATTACGAATTGATGACAATGACTTTTTGCGACCATGCATGTTTTTACCGCTGGGGCGTTTCGTTTCGTTTTCTTGTTGGACTGGTTTCGCGTTTCCCCTTTCCTCTCTTTCGTTTATTCCATGTACGCACTGGTTCTCTCTGCATGGGCGTTTTGGGGTTATTAAGGGATATGGATACCATGGCATCATTATCATCATCAGATTGGCAATTGGCAACTGGAAATTGGCACAGCAGAGAGAGACAGAGAGAGCTTGATTAAGAGTAAGGGGGGTATATAGGCTGCAAATGCTTGGCTCCTTCCTGCCTCTTGTAGCAGCGTCTGTCTGTCTACCTTAGGTTCTTAATGTGTGATAACTTTCTATTAGACAACATGCCATTAACTTCCTGACCTTATAAATTATCGTCTCCCCAACGAAAGCTGTCGTGAGACTACTACCGCCCCTTGGCGAAGCGTTCGTGCCATTTCCCTCGCGCGACGGTCGCTGGTGCCGTGGCGTTGCCGGTCTCGGGGACGAGCTCTAGCGTCTCGTGGACGGTGGCTATGGCGTTCAGACCGGCGGGTTCGGGGAGCGCGGACGAGGAGGTCGGTGGTGTGGAAGAGGAGGTTGAGGGGACGGCGGCTGGGGAGAGCAGGATGAGGGCGTTGGAGGTGTTCTTTTGGCGGAGGGAGTAGATCTTTGAGGGGGTCTTGAGGAGGGCGGCTGTTGGGGAGGATTCGAGGGTTAGTCTGCTATTTATAGATTAGCAAAAGGTCGACTGTAAGTTGGAACGGTGGGCGGTGCGAGGTTGGCAGCAGGGAGCAGCTACACCGAGGAAGACCAGACAGGGGGCTTACACTGGTGGATTGTCGCTCTCGAGTAGCTCGAGTAGTTCGGCGGGCAGCTCTAGGAGCTTGTAGCTGGCCGGATTTGGGGCGTGGGAGAGCGGTATGCCCTTGTTATCTTGGCTGGACATTGTTGGTGGTGAGCTGGAGGTTGACTGTAGGGGACTCACTGGAAGGAGCTGAGCTGCCCCGCGATCGCGGTTGGAGAGGTGGGGCTGATCCAAGTCGAGGTGCAAGGATGCCACGTGTGGGGATTTCTTGAAGGTACTTCTGGGAGTCACTTTAAATTTGCCCTACAAGACGCAGGACAAGATGATGAAAATATTTAATTCAATATAGCTAGGTATATATCATTAATATAGACATCTGAATTTTATCTACAATTACTGAATCTTTGTTGACACTCCGCATAGAAGCAGACGCACTCCCGTGGCCTTGTACTTTGTGAAAACGGCACGGAGACGATCCCGCTACAGGGATCAGGGGTGTGCGAGCCAGTGTTTACCTGAGCGGGGCGTTGCTGGCCAGAGCTTTCGCATCAAGCCCAAAACAGACGCGCCAAACAGCAAACCACACCGCCAAATCCAGGACAGCAGCGACCTCGACGCCTTCCACCACGTTCCAATCATTCCAACCGTCGAGCAGGGATAGTAATTGAGTTTGTTCGCGCTCTTGCTTGAGCCGCGACTCAGTATTGCTTGTCATAGCCATCTTCTTGTACACACTTTTTTCTCGTGCATTCTTTTGGCGACTGTTGGCGTCATCGAGGTTGGTTTGTTTACTTGCATCGCATTCTCGCGCAGGTTACACGGAACACCCAGACTCACCGCTGCAGTGCGCGTTGGCCTGCAGGAGCACCGCATCCATTGTATCGACCAATATTCTGGGATTGGCTACAGTCTATCGAGGAATCAATACCAGCAGTACTACGAGCGCGCTCAACACTTGTGTTCCTCCTTAATTCCGCCGTCTTCGAATCTTTCCTCCACCCCTCGCTCGCCAATCGCGAATACCTCCTTAAGGAGACCGTTTCTTTTCTCGACGACTCCCGTTAGCCATGCGAACGACCCATTGAAGCGACCATGGTTCGTGTCACAGAAGAGCTGGCGCTCTCGCCAGAGCATGTTACTCTTTACCAGGCCACCGACCCGCTGCTCGGCCATCTCCCCGTCTTCGTCTTCCACGGTCCATCCACGACCGCCAACTACACCCAGAATAGTTCGCGGATACAGATACATGTCTACAGCCCGGCCGGCTTCCAGTCGTATCCCCGCATCACCATATCACCAAACTCGCCCTTCTATGGCGTCGTCAACCACCTGCCGCGGGAGTTTCAGGGCGACGAGGTTTGCCGTGGACTCGCCTTCGGCCTGTGCAAATACTTCACAGAGCTCCCCGAGTCTGTCAAGAATTACCTCAAGAATCAGTACCCTACAACCCGTGGCCGCCGCCCCGGATCCGCCCCAAGTCTTTTCGGAGAGCAACATGCCGCCGACTTGGCCAAGTCCATGGTACAGGCCGAAAATACGGCGGATATGATACAAATCCTCCAATCAGCTCTACAGACCCAGCATATCAGCAATGTCGACATGGACCTGGTCTTGCCTCCTGGGTCGATCATCCCCCTACAACCAGAGGATCTGGAGGAGATACCAGAGGACGAGGATGATATCATCGATCCAAGCCTGAGGCAGTACGGCATGTACACGCCCTTCGTCAAGCTTTTTGGCGAACCGGTGTTCCTACCTACGTCCAAGTTGAGGAGAGCTCCCTCAAAGCCAAGTTCTCTAAATCGCAGCAAGTCTTTCACTAAGGATCAAAAAGTCGAGCTGCGCATGAAGCTTGGAGAGCTGGTCGAGACGGAGGAGCGTTATGTCTCCAAACTCAACGAACTGGTGAATCAGATCGCCGACGAGTTCCGCCAGACCGCAAAGAACCGCCCGGTAGGCAGCCTCAGCCCGGGTGAAGAGGATGTGGAAAGGTTGTTTCCAAGGTCAGCCGACCGCATTCTTCAACTCAACACGGCGTTCGTGCTAGAGCTCCGTCGAATTATGGATGAGACGGAGGACGACGCGCAGAAGGACATGGATGCACCATTTCTAGGCGCTAGACTTGGCGGCTCAGCAAAGGTCAAGGATCCCAGTGGTGCTCTGGCCGTGGCGCGACTCTTTCTTGAGTGGTTTCCCAAGTTCACCGACTGCTATCAGGAGTACATCCGGGCCAGTCAGCACTTCCCACAGCTGTTAAACTCCTTCCTTGACCAGCAGTCCAGTTTTCGGCAGCGTGTGGTCCAAAAGGGCGAGCAGACCATCCGATCCGCTCTCATTGAGCCTGTCCAGAGACTGCCTCGTTACAGCTTGTTGATCGACCAGATTGTTACATGTCTGCCCATCACGCACCCAGCTCTCCACCTCATGCTTCGAGCTAGGGACATCATCACTAATATCTGCTCGATGGACGACCCCCTGGCTAACAAGCCGCACATCACCAACCGTCTGCGAAACATGGTCGAATGCTGGCCCCTCGATCTGGAGCCGCAGGGCAGACTGATCCTGGCAGCAGACTGTCTCGAGGTTGCGCCGCCGTACTCGGAGGCATCGCACAACGCCAGCATGCAGGACCGGTCCATCATTCTTCTCCTGTTCAGTGACTGTCTAGTCATTCTGAAGAAGAGGTCAGGCTCCGGCCTGACTGCACGGGACTTCCAGCGAGAGATCGACAAGCCGTCACCAACCGCGCTTCTGGCTTCCATGACCAACGCCGCAGGAGGCGAAGGGTCATGGGAATATGCCTTCACGGGATGGCATAACCTCGCCGATGTTCGCTTCACCGAGTCGGTGGACGGAAAGCTCATTTGGATGACGTCGACCCAAGAGATGAAAGGATCACATGCTGGAGAACATTTCACCAGCAAGGCCATCACCTCGAGGTGCTTCGTACTCCAAGAGTCATACGAAAACAAAGCGACCAGGTGGAGTGAGGACGTTGTGAAGGCTCGCATCGAGGGTCGGTTCCCTGAAAAGGAGAGGGAAGATCCGACATGGACACTCCGCTCCGTCAGGATGCAGGATAACAACTTTGCCCTGCATGCTGCCGTCTTCCAGGAGGCGGCTACACAGCTCGTCGAAGGCCGCCGGGAGCCTGCGCCTATCCGCGTTGTTATGGACAACGAGAAAGGCACTAAAGGAGCCCCGGTAGGACATTACGGCGTCGAAATAGTTGTGGAAGTCAGGAGTCGTGATTTGAGCAGGATAACCATGAACACGGTTGGTATAAGCGGCAAGACATATACCGATGATGTTGCTATGGAAGACTTCCTTCCCACGCTCAGCAGACGAAGTATGTCTCGGTCTCATCCCCATCTGTAAAACGCATACTAACATCTTCCCCAGTCATCCAACTCCTTAGCCGCCAGTTTAACGTCTCCAATATCCGTCTGACGCCCGCATTGGTGTCTTACTACACCAAGGTCCTCCGAGCTTGCAACACCACGACGAAGCCTGAGCGGCCGAAGTCTGTGCTCGCAACTTCACCGGTCAAGTTCCTGTCAAACTTTCTGGGCGGTAGTACCACCAGCCTGACAGAGAGCACAAACCACGCGCCAAAACACCAACGCACAGCTTCTGCTCTTGACAACGTGCCAAAACTTCTCCCCGGGCAGCCAGCACCCATGGCTCGCTCGCAAAGCTACAAGGACGTGCCATCCTTGTCTAGCTCTCTTGCCGACAGCCACATCGGCCGCCTGGCGATGGATGACGACAAGCCGGAGAACCCACTCATGCGCCTCGAGCACACCTTCACGGGTTACATTGCCTGCTTACAGGCCCGCAAGGGTCGCTTCGTCGCCAGGACTCTTCTCAACAGGTCTTCTGCGGATGAGCTTTCGGTCAACGATCTGTACAACCGACTTATCGAGAGTCCGTACGACATGGACGCATCCAACGAGCTCAGCACGGAGGTCGTCTTCGCCGCCTTCGAGAAGTTTGTCCGCATCGCCTGGCGGGAGCAGATGGGTCCAGTCATGACGAGTCAATGCCTGAACGCCCTGCAGATACGCGCCTCCAAACGTGTGGTGGGTGATTTTGCCGACTTTGTCAAGTTTCTGTTCGGCGACATGGCACCGCAGAACCGGCGGGCCTTCACCGCTTTGATCAAGCTGCTTGCCGATCTCCTCGATGGGTGCAGCAACGATGGCGACAGGGGAGCGTTGACTCTTGCCTTCGCAGAGCTTCTGGTCGACGACGACAGTGCGCACAGCTACATCAACCTGCTGGACCGGCTGGTGGAGGACTGCGACCGGATATTCGAGGAGCCCGTGCCGGGTTCGGCTGCGTATCTGCGCAACTCCGTCCACTCTGCTTACGAGTCGATGAACTCGAGTATGAGGAACAACAAGTCTGCCACCGGCTCAGTGACGTCGAACACATCCTCCCTCCGACGAAAATTCGGCTTGGACACGCTGCTCCGACAGAACAGCAAGAGCGACGCGGCGGAGCGTCCGTCGATGTGGCGCAGCCTAAGCAAGCACGGCCGCAACCCCGCCACGGGCGAGAGCGCGAGCCTGTCGAAGGCGTCAGTTAACCGCTCGAGGTCGATCGACATGGGCGCGCCGCCCCAGCTGCCGAACAAACTGCGCCGACCGGGCTCGCGCGACCGGCCGCCGGTCGTGGGCGCCTTCGACGACATCAACCACCGGCCCACGAGCTCGCACCAGCTCGAGACCATCGGCGAGCCGGAGACGGAACCGCCGGCGGCGGAGCCCAAGGCGCTCAAGAAGAAGCGGCGTAGCTCGCTGTCGGACCTGAAGGCGCTCATGGCGGCCGCCACGCTCGAGGACGGCCCGCTGATGCCGCTGCGCATCAACAAGCAGACGAGCGAGAAGTTCAACTCGGGCAGTAGTCCCAGGGTGTCCCCCTCCAAGATTCCGATAAGTCCGCAGTCTTCGAGCGCGCGGGCGGGCGGCACCGGCGGCGGCAGGCAGAAGGAGAACGTGACGCAACAGTCGAAGATAATGTCTCCCGACATGTTCCGGCCGCCGCCGGTGGAGAAGGGTCACGCGAAGACGTTTTCGACGAGCCAGATCCCGAGCCAGATCCCGACTCCCGAGAGGCTGGGCCACTCCAAGACGCTGTCGACGTCGCAGATCCCGACGCTCAAGCCGCTGCGCCTCTCCACCGCCGGCGGGGAGTCGACCAGGCCATCCACAAGCCCGACCAAGACGCCCGGCTCCTCGCCCCAGAAGTTCCGTCTCCAATCCCCCCAGAAGCTGCGCGAGAGGCTGCAGGTTGAGAAACAAGCCGTCGACGACGTAGACGCGAGTCTCAAGTCGGAGCTCTCCCGCATCGCCGACGAAATGGCCCGGGTAAATACTACCTCCTCCCGCGGCCCCTCATCCTCCCAGACGACCTCGTCGACCTCGGAAATCCGCAAGCTGCAGGCGGCGGTCAAGGCCCTGGAAGACCGCGTCCCCGCCGCCATGGCCGAGCTCTCGGACAGGCAGGCCGCGATCCGCAGGGAGATGGAGGCGTCGCTGCTGGCGAGCGAGAAGAAGGTCAGGGGCGTGGACCAGCTGTACAAGGAGGCGTGCGCGGAGAACGAGCTGCTGTACGAGAAGTTCAACTCGGAGCTGGGCAAGATCGTGAGGGCGCTGAGGGGGAAGGGGAGGGAGGATAAGGAGGAGCTCGTGGGGAGGCTGAAGGAGGCTGGGGAGGAGACGGCGCGGGTCAAGAAGGAGAATGCTAGGTTGAGGAGGGAGATTGTTAGTCTGCGGGCGGCGATGAGGGGGGAGGGGGCGGGGAACAACTAGAGGTTTGGGTGGTGTTGGTGATGAATGTGCGCAGGACTGGACTGGGTGGGATGAAACATGCGCAAAGGTTGTGTTTTAGGGTTAATGGCGTTGGGATGGTTGGGTTACGATACGACTGGGTTTGGTTGGGTCGATGACACCCTTTTGTACAAGTAATATGCATTGCCTGGGACGGGATCTTGGGAGTTTGTGTAAAAGTACCTTAGTCGATGACTTTGGCAGGAGTCACGCGGGAGATACTCGAGGGGTTTCTCACTTTACTTGCGTTAGGGTGGAATGGCAACACGCATATGAATGTTACGACATTGAACTTTGGGTGTTGTTGTCCTGAGTCGTCGCTGCGGCGTCCCTGAGAATCTCCTTGGCTTTACCTTCTTCCACCCAGCACTCGAAGAACAGGGGGCCGGCCTCTACTGATCGGATGGGCGTTGTTCTGGCGCCGCCTAGATCGACGCCTCTGGGTTTCTGGAGATTTGGCTGGGACGGGATCCACGGTTGAGGATGCTGTGTGTCCTGGTGTGTCAGTACGCTACGCCCATCATGGCTGCTTAGTAGGGTTGCGAGAGAGAAAGGGTTACGAACCCCTATCGGCGCCGCGGCCTCGTCCCTCAACTCGACAGCAACAGTAAACGTGCACCCGGCCGGGACGGGATCCAACTTCTCGGCCGCATGCGACAGCCTCCTCAGCACACCGCGGAACTGCTCTCCGACATTCGTCCAGTTGATCTTGCTCTCCCTCCTCACGCGGCTCGCCTCACCATCCTCGCCATCCTCCTCATCCGGCGCGGCGGGCGCGAACCGGTCGTCGTCGTCCTCCTCGTCCCGCCGCCGCAGGGAGTTGCCGTAGTCGCGCATGGCGTCCGGACCGCCGGGCCACGAGGGGAAGCGCGAGACGTCGAAGAGGTAGCGCTCTAGCACCGCGCCGGGGGGCAGCGCTGCGATGTTGTCGTTGTCTTCTGGGTGGAGGGGCGCGTGGATCACTACCGCTACGCGGTCGACGGTGCCCAGGGCTAGCTGGGCGGCTACGGCGGCGACGGCGTCGCGGATCCAGGAGCAGACTTTCGGGTGGCGGTTTTGGTGGACGGGGAGGTTGTAGGCGCGGGAGGTGAGGAAGGTCGGGCTGGGGTAGATGTGGCGGTAGTAGAGGATGTTGTGGATGCTGACGGTGAGGAAGGTGGTGAAGGTTGTTATCAGGGTGTGGGCTTCTTTTAGGGGGACCTCGTGTTGGAGGGTTGGTTCTTGGGCGGACATGATGATGGTAGTCAGTAGAGTGGTGCGAGGTGATCAACCACGGATATTGAGCAACATTGAAGCCATACAGCTTGTGAAGTCAAGTTAAGCTTCTAGGTGAATGGAAGCTAGAGGTAGTAGTTGGTATGAGCCTAAGCTTAGAGTCTAGTCGTCATATATAAAGTACTGTAACGTGGAAGTTACATGGGAGAAGGTCTCGGCGACGCGGGGCACTTAGAGAGACGCGTCTTGCCTTCCCTGCCGCCGCGTGAATAGATGCCCCGCACTTTGCATAACTTTATTTTAATGCCAGTGAACCACTGGGCTCAGAGTCTGTACAAGAAATTCACTTCCGAACGGCATAAACCTTGCAGTACAGGGCCACTTCTTGTACATATCGCTTATCGTCAACTGAGCAACTCAATTCGACAAGGTTTCCAGTCAACAAACCCCACACGCGAGTAGTGACCAGTTACCGCCATTTTCATCCGAGACCTCTGTCCATTTAGACATTGTCGCAAACTTTCTGGAAGAACAGACGCATTCCTTTCGGACCGCCTTTACCCTATCTTAGAGCCAGACTATCTTCCTTTGGTCTCACAGCATATCCTCTACCGTCCACGGATAACGACCTCAACGATGGAGGAGCACCTGGTGCAGTTGCTGGCCAACACGCAGCTTTCCGCTGCCGGGCCGCGCCGACAGGCAGAGCTCGACCTCAACCAGGCCAAACAGAACCCAGAGTTTGCCCTCGCCCTGGCCAGAATCGGGGCACACACAAACCTGCCCACCGAGATCCGGCAGTCTGCATTGTCCACGCTGCGCAAGTTTGTCGAAGACAACTGGAGCCCCGATGACTACGAACAACAGCGGTACCCCATTGCCGATTCGACAAAGGACCAGCTCCGGCCTATGATGCTGGAGCTGGTTCTGAACACCGAGGTGGAGCGCAAGGTCAAGACAGCTGCGAGGTAGGTCCTTGTTGTCTGCCTGTCATGGTACCAAGAGAAGAGAGAGGCTAATCCGTCTTTCCCCTCCCAGTTACGTCGTCAGCAAGATCGCTATGGTCGACTTCCCCGATAACTGGCCAAACCTCCTCCCCACCGTCCTCAGCGTCATCCCCACCGGCGAAGATGTCCAGCTCCACGGCGCTCTCCGCATCCTCCAGGACCTGGTCGAGGAGAGCCTCAGCGACGAGCAGTTCTTCGGCATGGCCCGTGACATCATCAAGGCCGTCTACGACGTGGCCCTGAACGAGAACCGCAAACACACCCACCGAGCCCTTGCCGTGCTTGTGTTCCGCGGCTGCTTCGACCTGATGGACATCGTTAAGGACGACCACAAGAAGGAGGTCAAGGCGTTCGCCGACGAGATCCTGAGGGGCTGGCTGCCGTTCTTCGAGCAAGCCATCAAGGTATCACTACCTGACAGTCCCGCGGGCGCGGGCTCGCATCCAGAGAACTGGTATGGGCCTATTGCCCTCAAGCTCCAGGTTGTCAAGACCCTGATCAAGATCAAGTCTGTGTTTCCAGCTCTTCTCCTGCCAGAGTCCCCGACTTTCTTCCAGGTAACCTGGGAGGAGCTGAGCAAGCTGCAGCCGACCTACCAAGAGCTATACATAGACAGTGACTCTCAGGGTCGGTTGGAGGACATCGACGGCCTACCGTACACCCTCGACTTCTTGGCACTGGAAGAGCTGGATTTCCTCAACCAGCTGATGCGTGCCCCTCCTGTGCAAAAGGTGCTCCAGACACAGCTGGACGCGCATGCTGCTGTCCACCAGACCCCTTGGGTCCTCGATCTGATGAAGCTGATGGTCAGCTACTCTCAGATTACCCAGGAGGAGGAGGGACTATGGGACATAGACGTCTCTCTCTACCTCGCGGAGGAGACGTCAGTTTCGTCCAACTACACCGCCCGGACAGCATGTGGTGATCTGCTCATCAAGCTTGGCGAGTGGTTAGGTCCACGTGCCTTGGAAGGCCTATTTGCGTACACCCAGACCATCTTCGCCGCGGGAGTTTCTGATTGGAGAAGGCAAGAGGCCGCACTCTACCTGTTCAACACGATTGCTAGCGACTTCCAGGACTGTGATAAGGAAATACCCGACGCGCTCGCTCAAGCATACATGGAGCTGGTCAACTACGCCATCAATAGACAGGACGAACCTATACTCCGTGCCCGGGGCTACCTCGTGGCCGGCATGCTGTCGAAGGGCTACAGCCAGGCCTGCGGCCTCCTGGACCAGGCGATCCAGGCCGTCACACGCGAGACCTCGGAACTCGTCCAGGTAGCCTGCGTCAAGGCCATCGAAGAGTTCATCCGGTCGGGCCATGTCCCTCAGGACCGCCAGGTGCCCATCATGCACGCTGTGCAGCAGTTCCTGGAGGCTAAGGACCTAACGGAGCTCGACGATGCGGACGATCTTCTCGTGACTCTCCTAGAGACCCTGCGCACTGCCATTAGCATGGACCGGCGGCTTGCCATTCACGGCGACAACAAGGCCATTGACCTCCTTTTCCTAATTGCCAAGCACGGAGCGTCTAACTTCCAGGTGACTATGCTTGTCAGGGAGTCTTTCGAGGATATCGCGCAGTCCTTGACGGATTCAGCATCGTACACCGCCCTGTGCACCAAGGTGCTGCCCTCCCTGACGGGCGCGTTCGATGTAGCGAATGTGACCGAGAATGACCCTCTGGTGACGGTAAGCTAGCTACGTCTGTTCGTGTCACAGATCCCCTCGGTGCTAACAAATCACAGCTCGCAACGGAACTCCTCTCCGATCTCGTACAGTACGGGTCCGAGCCACTACCGGCCGGATTCGTCGCAACGACACTGCCCAAGCTGAGCCGGTTACTCATGACCTCCACCGAAGGCGAGGTCCTCCGGCCAGGCGCCGAGGCAGTCAAGTACATGCTCATGCACGACCACCACCAAGTCTTCGGCTGGCAGGACGAGAACGGCCGGTCCGGCCTGGAAGTCTGCCTGCTCATCATCGACCGGCTGCTCGGCTCCTCCGTCGAAGATAACGCCGCGTCGGAAGTCGGCGGTCTCGCCGCCGAGCTCGTCGAGAAGGCCGGCCAGGAGCGCCTCGGCCCCTTCCTGGCCCAGCTCCTGCAGGCGGTCGCCACGCGTCTCGCCTCTGCGCAGGCGGCGCCGTTCATCCAGTCTCTCATCCTGGTCTTCGCGCGCCTGTCTCTCGTCGGCGCCCACGACGTGGTCGAGTTCCTGAGCCAGATCCAGATCGAGGGGCAGAGCGGTCTACAAGTCGTCCTCGGGAAATGGCTCGAGAATTCTATCAACTTCGCCGGCTACGATGAGATTCGACAAAAGTAAGCCCCCCGTCCTCTACCCCCCTTTCTCCATCTACCCCTCCCTCCCTTTCCACACAACCCTCCGTTACTAACACCCCCCCCCCAGCGTCATCGCCCTCTCAAAACTCTACTCCCTCAACGACCCCCGCCTCGCCCAAACCCAGGTCAAAGGCGACCTAATCCCCAACACGGCAACCGAAGGCCGCATAATGACGCGCTCAAGAGCTAAACAAAGTCCGTCCTCCTTCCCTTCGTCGTCGTGGTGCATCCCCGAAGAAGAACTGGAATCTTACGTCGGTCTCAAAACAGATCCGGACACGTACACGGTCATACCCGCCTCCCTCAAGATCCTCAAGGTTCTCATCGAGGAGCTCCTGTCCGCCTCGGGCGCGCAGGGGGCCGCTAACGCGGCCGCTGCGGCCGTCGCTGAGTTTGGTGCCGATGACGCGGACTCGGACGATGGCGACGAGGGGTGGGAAGACGAGGGGGACACGCTGGATTTGTCATTGGCGGGCGTGAGGAACGACCTGATGAGTTTTATGGAGGGGTCGAATATTCGGCAGCGGGATGATGAGACGCAGGCTTACCTCACCGAGTTCTTTGTCGGGGCGGCGAGGGAGAATGTCGCGGGGTTTCAGGGGTGGTATGCTCTGCTTAGCGAGGAGGAGAAGGGGAAGTTGAATGAGCTTGCGGGGGCGCAGTAGGGTGGTGGCTGCCGTGAGATGTTGCTGTGGGGTTGAGGGGAGGGTGAGGACGGGGCGGGCGGCGAGGGCTGGTGAGGGTGATGGGGGGTGTGTTTTTGTTTGTGCCGAGGGGGTGAGGGTGGGTGTTTTTGAGTTTGATGAGGTGCTGGCTGGGTTGCGCGACTGGCTATAGGCGACTTGGAGAGGGTAAGGGCTCAAGGCCATGGTGCGGGATGGGGGGGCGATAGCATGGGAGAACAGCATTAAGATGTTAAGTATATGTTTTGGATCGGTGAGGGAGGGAATGTGCTGTCGCCCTTTTTTTTGTTTTTGATACCTGTACCTGCCTGGCATAGCTGAGGGGACCGTGTTACAGCACAAGCGATAGAGAAATATGGAATCACAGCAACGGGTTCTTGCTTTGCACTGGGGAAATGTTCTGGATGTGACGAGAGCTCAGTCATTCAGACATGGTGAGGTTGGACAGAGAAAGGAACATGGTAATTTGCTGAAAAGGAGTTTTTGATTTTCTCCTAAATATATGTTACAAACTAGACGTCTAGGTACTAAACCTCGGTTGCACTTCTCCCAACCATTTTCGCTAACTACCAAGGGCATTCAACCTAATCATACAGCGCTGTGATTCAATCATACATTATTCATACCGCTGCTTCAATCCCAGCTGCAACCCCATCCCGAGACACTGGCCGAAGGTGCTGCGTGCTGCCTCGCTCTCCGCCCCCGATTTCAAAGCATCCCGTCACGCAGCCGGTAATGCGGCATACTGCAAAAGAAACTCTGCTCAATGCCAGTAAAGCCCGTCAACGGCAGTCATCCACCCCCTCCTCCGTCTCCCGGGACCTGATTCCGAATAATCATTTGAACTCTCGCGGTATTCGTAACAGTAGCCAGGTGCACCACCTCCCCCACCGAGCTGCCGGCCCGATGATACCGCTCAAACACATCCCTCCGCACCGCCAGACAGGGCGACAGACCGCCGCCGCCGCCGGGCAGGCGGAACCAGCCCCAGATGAAGATGGCCTGCGCGTCCATCCAGAATTCGTCGTCGAGAGCAGTGGCGGTAGGGGGCCCGCGGTGAGCCTCGGGAGAAGGTCCAAGGGTGGTGCCCCAGGAATGAATGACGATGATGCGATATAGCTGCTTGGGGATGTAGAAACACCAACGATACTGGCCCCCGCTCCCGCCGGTGTCGCACTAGACACCGCCGCCGCCGCCCCAACCGCCGCCGAAGCCGAAGCCGCCGCCGCTACCGCCGCCGAAGGGATCGTTGTTGTTGCCACCCGCTCCACGACCCCGTCCGCCGCCGAAGCGCGGTAGACCGCCTGGTCCGACAGGGTCCCACCTAGCGCCCGGCGGTGCGTTGTCCGCGTACCCGCCTCCCCCGAACTCGTCGTCTCCACCGCGCCCGTGAGGACCGGCGAAGAGGGGGTCGTCAAAGGTGGGATGCATACCCCCGCCCATGCCGCGACCGCCGGGTCGGGGGAGACCGCCGCCTCCGACAAAGGAACCGCGGAGGGGGTCGTGGGGGCCCAGGCCGGGCGGGTTGAGGTCGTCGTGGCCGATGTTGAAGGGGGAGGGGTTGAGCGGGTTCCATCCGCCGCCGCGGGGGGGTCGGTTGATCTCGTACTCGTCTTCGAAGCCCGGGGGCGGGAAGTCGCCTGCTGGGGGCAGGTTGGGGTTGCGGGGGATGTTGGCGTGGGGGTCGTTTGCCGGGTAGGGGTGGGGGACTGCCGGCTGCGGGAGGAGGGGGGCGGGGTCGCGCGGTGGGTTGTCGTGGTTGGGTCGGTGCGGACGGTCTTGTTGGACGGCGTCTGTGTCGCGGCTCGAGGAGGGGAAGAGCTTCTCGATGATGTTGTTCTCGAACAGCTGGGACAGGGCGCGCAGCTGCACGTCCGGGAAGACCTGCCTGAGCTTCTGCTCGAGGTCGCCGCGGTCCTCGTCGCCGGAGTCAGTCTTGGATATGCGCAGCGGCAGGGCGCCGGACGAGATGTAGTCCTTTGCCGCCAGCTCGACGCGGCGGATGCGGTCGTCGCCGACGGCCAGGCCGCGGATCTCCATCTTGGCGCCGAGGCGGTCGATCTTGATGATGAACCGCATCGAGGACTGCTGGTGGGCGTAGACGAAGCTGCGCGAGGAGACGCTGGCGTTCCAGTTGGACGGGAGCCGGGGGGAGATGCGCGCGACCTCGGGCTCGATGTTCTGGTCCTCGTTGAAGCCGACGAGGCGGAAGTTGCGCGTCGCCATGGCGGCGTGGGCGAAGAGGGAGAGGGCGTCTAGGGTGCTGCTGAGGTCCGAGGTGGTGTCGTCTCTGGCGTGGGAGGGGAGGGCGTCGGCCATGGCCTTGACGAGGTCTGGCGGCGGCTGGCCATCTTTACTCATCGTTGTGGGTGTAACGAATGTGTATTCGTAGGTGGTGTTGGATGTGTAGGAGGTTGAAATACGGATCAGATCGTGACGGCGGTGCTATCTGGGATACGGTGTTGTTAGAGGGAGAGGAAGATGACGTCCAAGGTGGTAAGCAAGTAGAGGAAGTTAAGGAAGTCCAAGTATCAGTGAATCGTTCCTTCCGTTGTTTTAAGCTTTCAGATGGGGAGGTGGCGCAATCGCGAGCTGCCTGGATGCGGGGTTGTAGCTGCCGTCACTATGATCGTCAGCCCTACAGGTGGGTCACAGCATCTTGGCGTCTGTTGCTGCCTTAAGAGCCAGTTTTGAAACCAACCCCTACGAATTAGCACAGGTAACTCAAGAAGGGGGAAATTTCATATAGGTTGTGACCAGGAACAGTCAACTCAAGAACAGACAATCAAAATTCGACATAATTTAGATTCACCTCTGTAAGATACACCCAGCTGCTCTACGGTATTTCTCTACTCCTCCCCCCCAAGATACCGATAAACCACACTAAAATCCCGCCCCCTACACCCCTCCTCCCCCTCAGCGCTCTCATAAACCTCCCTCGCCCTATCCGCCAGCTCCAACCTCGCCCCGGCCTCCCGCGCAGCGATGATAGCCAGCTTCAAGTCCTTCTTCATCAGCCCAATCCCGAACCCGCCCTTGTAATCCCTTCCAGCAGGCGCAGTATCCACAACGCCCGGCACGGGATTGTTCACCTCGCTAGGCCAGCACTTCCCCGTACTGACGTTAATCACCCCGGACAACACCTTGGGATCAAGTCCCCACTTCACTCCCAGATTCATCGCCTCGGCCGTGGCGATGTTGTTGATAGCGAGCAGGTAATTGTTCGCCAGCTTGGCGCTCAGCCCGGCGCCGGGCGCGCCGCAGTGCAGCACGCGCCTGCCCATTTTGAGTAAAGTGGGCTCCAGGACGGGTAAAAGGGAGGCGGGCGCGCCGAGCATGAAGGTCAGGGTCCCCGCGCTGGCGCCCACGACGCCGCCCGACATGGGCGCGTCGACGAAGACGCCGCCGGCGGATTCGACGGAGAAGCCGACTTGCCGGGAGGAGGAGGGGTCGATTGTCGAGCAGTCTATGAAGAGGGGTTTCTTGTCGGAGGAGGTGGGGGAGGGGGAGAGGCCGGAGGAGAGGATGGTGGCGTAGGCGGCTTTGACGTGGTGGGGTTCCGGGAGGCAGGTTATTGTTGTGTCCTGTTTTGACGAAGGTCAGCAAACGGCTCGGAGCAGTTTGTGGTGAGGTAGAAAGTAGGAGTGCCAGGGTAGAGGTTTCAGAGGATTGGCTTTTGTATAAATAGAATCACGGGAGGGCCGGCTGTCTAGGTCGGCCCCAACTTAGATGTCATAAGATTGGAAAAACAAGATCATCATATAAATGGCAAAGAGAAAATGTCAAAGAGAAGATTGGGGACATACTGCATCCTTTGCTGCGTCGGCTGCTGTCTCGGCGAGCTGGACGGCGGCACCGCCCGCTTTCGAGGCGAGCAGCTCTTGGGCTAGCTTCTCCATTGCGTCCTTGTTGATGTCGAAGAGCCGGACCGTGTCGCTGGGGGAGAGCTTGGACTGTAGGTTTCTGGCCATTTGGAACCCCTGGTGGACGGTTAGTGCGTGTGGTCTTAAGACGTAAGCTAGACAGAGGAGGACTGACCATCTGACCGAGGCCGATGAAGGCATAGGTGTCCAACCGCCGCGGCGTCGTCGAGAAGGCCCGGCGCTGACGTTGGACATCCCTCCATAACCTAACATTGGCCTTCATCTTGGATATCACGGTGCAAGAGAACCTCGATTGCAAAGAGTCCTTGAAGTGACGCAGGTACGTCTGTCGGTTGGAGGCGCTTTTGGCTGGTGAGGGGACAGCCAAGGGGGTACGGTTACCCGAAAGCCGGCCATTGCCGGTCTTAACCATTGCCTGTCAGGCGAATGACCTTGGGACAGTGGGCCATTCGCGTCAACTAGGACCGCAGGTGGGAAAATAAGACATAATAAGCCGTCAACGGCTTGAAGATAGGAGTTCAGCCCATTTCGACGGTGATTGAACCTTTGACACTCTCGCCAAAGCTTAGGATCTGTTGTTGTCGAGAGGAAACGATAGAGCTGGAGAGGAAATCTCGCTTTTTGTGCGGGAAGCGGGAGCTCCACCTTGAGCTCTGATTCGAGCGCGGTCGAGGCGGTGGAGGCTGGCAGTTGGCGAGATCACTGTGGTGGGCGACGATACCTTGGTGCACTATCAAGAAAGGAGGCAGATCTGAAATCTGAAATCTAGGGGTGAATCATCAATTACAAAACTCGTATCTGGTGTAGAGAAGCCGACTCGTCGCCATCGCGAATTCATTGGCTTTCTCGAATCATTCCGGCTTCGCCGCGGAGAATCCCAGTCGTCTGACCGCGGCAATTTGGAGCATACAGGATTTCGTTAAATGCAATTGAATAGTGTAAAGGTAGCATCTCGCGAGAGTCGCCTCCTTCCCGAAAGGAAGGAGGATATGCTACCGGTGGGGGTATGTCAAACAGCACGTATCTCTTGAAGCAACAGGGATCAATATCCCAAGATTCGAACAACCATCCGTTTGAAGAAAGAAGACGCCGCCGTCCAAATGTTCCTGGTGCCTCCCTCTCGCACCATAGCCAAGTCCCGTATACGGGAAACCTCAAAGGACACCCATCACGTAGGGAATAAGCGCGCTGTGGAACGATATTAGCAAACAATCTCGACCAGTTGTCTCAAGACCGTAGCACAAGGACAGGATGAACTCACCCAACAGCTAGCGTGGCGCTAATTCCAATGAAGGCTCGCTTCTTGATCCGTTCCTTCTTCAACTCAACCTCGGTCTTGATCCTCTTCGACTGGCGTATCTCGGCGATGGTGGCATCGCCAGCTGTCTCCTTGCCCTCCTCCTCCTCGGTCTCAATGAAGTCGGCTTTACGCTTGTTCTTCTTGCTCTCCACCGAGTGGTCATCGGTCTGGGCAGCCGTCGCAGCCATGCCCTCGGCTGCTGCCTTGACCATCTCCCTGGCCTCGGCGACCATGCGAGCGGCTTCCTCAGCGGAAGGAGGCACGCCAGCAAGAGGAATCTCGACATCGACCTTGGTATGCGTCGTCTCCTCGCCAGTCTGCTCGTCGACTGTAATGTCCTGGTTTACGTGCACATGGAGCTTCGGCTCCTCCTCGACAGGGTGGAGCACGACTGCACGCTCGTCCGAGTGCGACTCAACTTGAATGTCGTCGTCGTCTTCGGCGTGGATCTTGACACCAGTTGACGGCGCAGTGGTCCCCGCAGCTGCAGGGTGCACCAGTTGTGGAATATCACCGTTTGTCAGGGACGGAGACTTGGAGTGTTTCACGCTGGAAGCCGGAGTTTCGCCATCGGACGTCTTCGACGCAGTTTTCCGTGCACTCCGCTTACGAGGGCTGGCGGTACTGCGTGTGCTTGCCGACTTCGTGGGGCTAACAGACCGACGAGTCCGTACCGACCGCGGGATGAGACTCGTTGGGATGGGCTGGCCGGCGAAGAACTTGGGCGGCGCAGAGATTTTCTTTGGCGGGCTGCTGTCTGTCCCGCTGGAGACCTGAATGTCTGTGGGATCGAGCAGAGCTCGGATCCAAGGAATGATGTGGTATTCCTCGGCCAGGCTCAGCGCCTGGTCGGGAGGGATCCAAACGTTGCCGGCCGTCTCTTCGGGACTTGTAGTCGGCAGAGACTTGATGTAACGGCGCTCCATCTCTTCCTCCTCGATGGTGGCGTAGGGGAACGTGGCCTTGAACATGCCAGTCGCCGAGACATAGCCATCGTCGCTACGGCGCATCAGGAAGTAGCTGCTCGGAGAGGACTTGAATATGCCCGAGACGATGCCCTTGGGGAGAGGCGCTCTGAGATGGGCATAGTCAAACGCCGGCAGGGCCGAGGGGTCTGCGTCGGCGCTCTTGGGCGTGCTCACCATGCGGGCCGTGAGCTGCGTCTGGCCCAGGCGTCGGCGGCTGACGAGGTCGGCATCTATCGAGCAAACGTGTTAGGTCTGTATGCTCGCGTTTGCGTGACTGCACAGACGGGGTCGGTCTTACACTGCGGGACATCCTCGGTCATCAGGGGATTGTGTCGCGCTGGCAGATGCCTTGCAGGGGCAACGTTTTCAGCCATTGCGTCTGGGAAGATACAAGAATACCCGGACTGGATTGGAGCTATTGGAGCGGCGACCGCGATGCAAGAAGTCGCGGGGTGGTTGAAACGGTTGGGGTTGTTGGCGGCGACTGCGAAGAAATCGTAAATCGGCTTTGCGCGCGCCCAAAGTTTGTTTCTCGTTGCCCGATCAGCCAGCTAGCTCCTCCCTTTTTTATGGCCGCGCTGAAAATACACAAATGATTAAAAGAAGATTGAGGATAACAAGAATAAAAGAAACAGATGCCGGCAGTGAAGTAGATGCCAGCGAGGTCGGCCGATTGAATCGTGGGTTGGATGCTCGGGCGCAAAGAGTTGCCAACAGCTGTCTTTCACACGGAGTGACGGAGGAGAAATGATGGGCGATTGGGGGAAAGGGAAGGCTGGGCTGCCAGATGGCAGTCGAGGTCCAAGCGTCATGAGACCGCAGGACCGCATTTGGTCAAGTTGAAGGGGGTGCACGGGCCATGACCCCAAATGGGGTTCCAGCGGGTCCCATATTGAAGACCACGCTAGCGGGGAAGCCAATCATTGCTGTCTACGTCAGAAATACGTACCTCATTGTCTGCACAGCGTCCCCCGGTCTTCACCTTCACCACTGGCAAGATAAGTACACCATCGAACGTGAAATGATATTGTGATTTTAGGGTACCTAAGAATCTGATGTGGAATTGCTCGAAGCAGAAGTTAAGAGAACAGAGATATTCCATCCGTATCTCCTCCTTCGTTCTGTCAGTCCTTCGCCTTGCTCTTCACTTGAGCATCTTTCCTGGCTATTGGCTCCTGGATACAACTCCATGCGCCTATCTTCTCATGACACATGGGTCGTGATCTTCCTTAGCTTACAGTCAAGCTGGCCTTGTAAGGTGCTCGTGCCTCAATCATCTTTGTGGTTTTCCCAGTGGAGTAACGACACCTCATGTCCAATGTTGAGATAGCCTCTTCCACAGGCAAGTTGCTGCCTTGGTTGTCGGTCATGCGTGGGCTGTCACGGGAGGAGGAGGATGGTGAGGGAGAGGAAGGAGGCGCTTAATGGGTTATTATCTTGCAAGTTGCAAGCCACGGCCACTCTCAGCAAAACGTCGGCCGCACTGTTTTCGGCAGAGGTAGCAGCGACACCACTTTGTCCCGGTGCAGGGCATCACTATGGACACCATATACAGCCCGAGACAAGACTATTATCCAGTGGCATGTATCCAACGGCAAACTCTCGAGCTGGAGGAGCATTCGGCGATGCTCCAGCCAGACTCGGATCCGGAGTACCGGCCGGCGGTTGTGAGGCGAAGCTCGCTGCAGAAACGCGCTGTGGCCGCAATCTGCGTGACACATACTCCCCCAAGACGTGAACCTTTAAAACATATGCAGTCACCAACTACTTTACTTTTCGTCAAACCTTTTAAGTCTTTATTCTTCCACTTTCTTCATTCGCATGCTAATGGAAGCTTCCCCACGGGGATTCTATATCATCCTTGTACAACTTGCCTATCCTTGATATGTAGCAACCTTGCTCGCCAACAGAACCCGCCAGACCAATATCCAGGCCTCTTAAGCTTGGAGTTTGACCTATGTGAGGGAGGAGGTCAAACCCATTGACCACAAATCAAAAACTAGGAACATAGGATCCGGTACTGCACATATATGCCACCAATCATGGAAGATCACGGCGATATACGAGTCCCCTTCAGCCTGGACTCGCCGTATCTTATGACGGGAGAGCACGAGGATGTGCCCGACAAGGACATCGACCTTGACTTTTTGGGCCACGACGAACGGTACCTGACACCGCGGGCGACCGAGATGCCCAGTGGCACTGCCATGGTCGGGCTGCTGCGAAGCGAACTGGCCGCTCTCTTCCACGAGACAACAGCCGACATGATCCGACTCCGCCGCGTGGAATTCACAATCAAGTGGTCTTCCTTGATGGGAATGAGCGCCTTCAACGAAACACAACCGACGCTGCCTCGGTGCTACTACTTTCAGTCGGAGCCATTCTCGGAACCGGGCAGTCCGGAAGACTACTTCAACAAAAGCATAGCCATCTACTTCCAGTACACCGACGACGACGACCGGTCCCGGCGAGCATCGAGCGCGCTGATAGGTCGCTACGTGTACCGTCATTGGCTGCGGATGTACCATGGACGGCCGCCCTTTCAGCGTCGGCACTTCCTAGCCAAGGCAATCGAGTTCGTTCAGGGTGACGGCGTGTGTAGCTACAAACCTCTCATAACCGACCTGCCGTACGTGCTAGCGTTTCACGGAAGCCTATGCAACAGCCTTGTTGCAAGGGAGGACGACATAAAGCCAACCAATCAATACATGAAGCGAAAGACGAGGAAAACTGGAGGAGTGACCGGTACCCTATACCCGGAATACACCTGTCACAGGTCCGATTTCGGCCCTTGCCTGAGCGCGGGACCGCTAACGTACCGCCAACACGGCCTCCGGGTGAGCCACATCTTCCGGTCCCTGTTCATGGTGGTGGACGGTTGCCATGGGGACGACACCAGCTCTCATAAGAGGGAGGAACAACGGCTTTGCACAGACTACAACCTCAGACCTGCAGCGCAACGCAGTCGCAACGAGCAGAGGGAAATAAGCCTGGACTGGCTCGCATCCCGCTACCGAGTGCTCCTGGTCAGGACGGGAGACGACGGCCATCTCAGCGCGCCCGTCAGCTTCCAGCCTCTGTTCGATTCCGGCCGGGCGTTGCCGCTGGACCGCGAGGACTACTGCGGATACCACTGGGAGGACGCCGTGCGGGTGAGACTGGACCATGCACTGGAGTTTGTCGAGGCCTTGATCCGCAGGGAGCGGGAGGCGCTACCACACGTGCGTCGGGCCGCGGAGGTCTTGGAGGAGGAGGTGGAGGAGCTGTGCGAGCGGTGGATGGAGAGGGTGCTGGGGCACGCGGCTGAGGTCGGCGTCGACAACAACGGCTTCACGTGGCTGGCTATCCGTCGGGCCCGTGCCAGGCTGAATGGGGAGGCGTTTGATATGGGACAGGTTGCGCCGGAGTTTGAGGGGCTTGCTCGTTGGTTTCTTGGAGGTTGAGATCACTTTAATCCGGAAAATTCACGAGGATGACTGAGGGCATGAGCATCTCACAGCAGGAACTTGCCTGTGGGCGGGATGTCTGAACACTAGACTTGGGGCAGTCCTTGCCGCCCTTCATTGCGACTGTGCTTGAACCTGCCGTGCCGTTTGGATCAGAATCAACGAGAGTCGCTCTTTGTTAACTGATGCGTTTGCAAGTACTTGATTGTAAGTACTAGACACCGTTGCTTCCTTTCTCGAGTCCTCATCTCTTATGCGCCTCCGAATCCTGCAAGCTGAATAGTAGCCTGAAGCTGGCCTGGAGCGGGCGATGCCATGTTTGCTCGGCCAATATCAATGTCGCTCCAGAGAAGATAAACGTTGTTACTTGATTCTGGAATAGTATTGGCGCCCAGGCTCCACATAACTCCGTGCTTCTTTTCTGGGGCAACGAGTGGAGGCTAGCGATGCGCGGCAGGCGGCAGAGGACAAAGGACAAAGAACAAAGACGGTATATAAGGCAAGGTATGGTCGTCTTTAACATCTTATTGACATACTACGGCAATTAAGTCAGGTACCTTACTCTTTGAATGCAAACAGCTAAAGTACTACAAGAAATCGGCCGATTAGCCTACAGGTCCTGTAGGTTCTGTTGCATTTCTTGATTGAGAATACAGAATTGTCGTTCATATTGTTCGGGTATTTGCAGCTCTGCTCACCTCGGCGTTTCCTAATTTTGAGCACATTCTATAACATCAGGCAAGAACCCCAAGCATGATCTAGCAAAGGTCTAGATGTTTCACGTTTGCTTGCCGCTTGAAACCCCGCCAGATGGGAGCCCAACCCTCAACTCCAGAGTGAATGGAGCCATTGGACTGACCCTGGACCCTTGCATGAGGGTTGGTGGAGGGGAGGGGTGGATGGCAGGGTGACCTCAGACCGCAACTGCTTGTCAATTGCCCCTCACTGCCGAGCGGTGATCTTTAAACAACCTCTCTGCCCCTCCGAGATAGCGACAACAGTCAACAAACTGATAACTGTCTAATTGTTTCTTGATCTCTCTCCTCAACATTCTTTTCTTCTCTCGTGTCTCCCTCGACCAAGATGGCGGACCACGACGAAGTCCTCCCCGAGGAGACCTCGGGCTACAAACTGTCTCAACCTAAGCAAAGCTTGGCTGAATATCAACAGATGGGTGAGTTAGCCTCCCGCTTTGACAACTTCATTCACCTACCCTCTCTCGCTTTTCCTTCCCATATATGTCTATTCACAGCAGATGAGCCCATTTGGATCCCACGTGATTCTTGTCCACCACAACTCGAGAACTTATCCTCTTGACGCTTCAGACTCAATCTCATCATGAGATCATGGCTGGACTGGAATTAGCGGTCATGAGTCTTGGCCCTAGGCGTGCGCGCATGGCTTCGATAGACACCCGCAAAGGGACCGTTCCATCTCAGCCAACCAACTAAGAACCCACACAGATGCCAACGACGAGTCCCTCCAACGCTACAAGGAGTCCCTCGGCCTGGGCGGCGGCAAGGACCTGTCCGACGCCAGCGACCCGCGCACGTGCATCATCAAGTCACTGTCTCTAGAGTCCCCCGGTCGCTCGCCCATCACCATCGACCTCTCCACCCCGGGCAGCGAGGCCACGCTAAAGGAGAAGCCCTTCACCATCAAGGAAGGCGCCAAGTTCACCATGGTGGTCACCTTCAAGGTCCAGCACGAGATCATCAGCGGGCTGTCGTACGTGCAGGTCGTGAAGCGGAAGGGCATCAGGGTCAGCAAGGACACGGAGATGCTGGGCAGCTACGGCCCCAACACGGACAAGCAACCTATTTACACCAAGCGATGTAAGCCGAACTCACTGCACCCCGTCGGCAAGCACACAGATTACTGACGCCCACCTCTAGTCCATGAGGAAGAAGCACCCTCGGGTATGCTCGCGCGAGGCCACTACAACGCCCTGTCGAGCTTTGTGGACGACGACAAGAAGGTCCATCTCAAGTTCGAGTGGAGCTTTGACATTGCCAAGGACTGGTGATCCGGCCACACCTAAACTAGCACTCTCTCTCCTTGACCTCGGACGTTTCTTTTTGCGCTTGGGAAGAACGGAAGATAGAGCATGACCATGATGGGAAGAAACGGCCAAAAAATGTGCCCTGGGGGGTTTTGCACTTTGTTTTGTTTTGTCACGTAGTGGAAAACCTCATACCCGAAAAGCGACGTCGTCAGAACTGCTGCTGCCGGACGTTTACATATACCACACACGCTTATCATCGCTTCTGTCTCTATAGGTAGACATTCCATGTCCGCGGGAATACCGTCGCCTGTCTCTATAACCTCTCTGAGCAGACACTAGCTCCCGTGGCCGACGAACATCGCTCCTCGTGCGTGATTCTACAAGAAGTAATCCGGCAGCGCCCCCGAGTCCGCCTGCTTGTCCCCCCCCGGCTGCAGGTCCTTGTGCTGGTCGTTCTCGGGCGCGGCGGCGAAGACGTTGAAGAAGCGCTCGCCCGTGTCGCTGACCTCGAGCACGCTGGCCATGTTGCCGCAGCGGTAGCAGTAGTTGGGCGCGCTCCAGACCGTGCTGAGGCGGTCGTCGTACAGCACCTGGTAGCCCTCCTGGCACAGCTGGTGGGCGCGCAGGATGTGGTTCATGTTGTTGACGGCCAGGAATTTCTTGACGACTTGCGCGCCGAAGGTGTAGCCCGCGCCCCGGGGGGAGAGGCTGAACTCGTCGCGCTCCGGGTCCGGGTCGGACCAGACTAGGTCGGCCATGGGGCCTTCGTGGGGGATCTCGCGGAAGCGGTCGATTATTTTTATCTGGTCTATTGAGTGGATTGAGGGGGAGAGGCCTGGTTTCCGACACAGTCAGTTAGAGTACGGAGGATGGAGGGGGGGTAGGGACGACTGACCTCCGTGGACGCAGAATATCTGGTCGTTTATGACGACGCTCAGGGTGAGGAAGTCAAACATGTCGGTGAAGTAGTGCCACACGTTGGCGTTGCCGTACTTGCGCGAGCACTCGGTGTAGAAGCCGTAGGACTGCGTCACGCCCCTGCTCTCGTGGTTGCCGCGGATCAAATGCACTCGGTTGGGGTATCTCAGTTTCAAGCAAACAAGAAGGGAAATGGTCTCGACGCTGAACATGCCGCGGTCGACGTAGTCGCCTAGACGCAAAGTACCCGGTTAGCCACCTGCCAATTCCCATAAGATGCGGAAGTCGCAGCAAGCGTTTTGTGTCTGCTCACCTAGAAAAAGATAGTTCGTGTCGGGACAGAAACCGCCAATCTTGAAGATCTCTATCAGGTCGAAGAACTGGCCGTGGATGTCGCCCACCACGGTGATCGGGGCGCGGACGTGCACGACGTTGCTCTCGCGCATCAGCAGCTCTTTCGTCTTTGCGCATATCGCTTCTATTACGGACTCGGCGAGGAGCTCTTTCTTGTAGAGGCGGGAGATGCATTCGTCCAGGTCCACGGAGGCTGGGAGGAAGAAGAAGTTAACGACCGGGCGGTCGGTCCATCTTGGATGCTGCGCATTGCATGTCGCGTGGTACCTACCTGGAAGTCCAGGCATTGTGATGGAAGCGCCAAGATGTCACTAGGGAGCTTTGGAAAGCTGGTTCTGCGGTGAGACGCAGTGGCGATGTGGTGTTCTGCTCTGGGGTCGAGCTGTGTCTTGGCTGTGGTCTCGAGAGGGAACCAACATATTCGGAGACTAGCTTTACATGTGCCCAGAACGCGAAGAGAGTGGGAATGTAGGTGGCATAATGTTGTTTAAGCGATCATGGTGCTACTGCGCGCTCTTCGAGAGAGGATCGTGTTGGTATGGATGCTGTAGCAGGAGAAAGTTGTTGGTTGTGGCGTCGGCGGCAACAAAGTAGTGCTCTCTAATCAACATCCACCTGCACCAACCATCAAGGGAAGTCCCAGCTCGGGCTATCATCGGGAAATTCTCGTCTCACAGCTGCTGCAGAATTATGCATGCTAGTGTTATACCTCAACATACACAGGTATTTAGGGAGAAATATGCCTAATTACGACCTCTTTAGCAATCAAACCAGGCAGGAAGAACAACTATTAGACTATATGACATTCAGACGCCCAGATAATAATATCATTGTACGGTTGATTGGGCGCGCAGTCTTCACCCAAGTCAGGTGTCAAGGTCACAGCGCTAACAAGTATACCTCTGTTATCGATAACGACAGGGCATTGGCCAGCGAAAATGACGAATGCCGAGCGCAGCCAGTTTATCCCTTCTGTTCAATTCCAACGTGCCGAGTTCAACCTTCGTCCTTCATCATTTTCGTCCAAGCCTGCTGCCGGCTAGGGTTTGAGGAACACTCTCTGCCCACTCGTCGAGCTGATATTTCCGGTGCTTTTCTGCTTTTTCCCTCCCGATCCTGAGAGTCGTTTTCACACCAGAGTCATCCTGGTATCCCCGGCATCCCTTTGGGCACGCCGGCAAGGCAGAAATATCCTCCCACATTTTCGCCGGAGTCGGCAACTGAGGTTTTCGGGTGCTCTTTTATGGTTGATCTGGGTTCTAAAGCACCGCGGCTTCTTGTTCACGGCTGTCGGTCGCTGTTTCTACGTTCAGCGGATCTTTGGTGTCTATTTCTTGCTCTCTTGCTTTTCGGAGTGACTGGCTATATATCTCGCCTATGCCTTCTCGTATCTGGGTGGCTTGAGATGACCAGAAGCCGTGTTGCTATGTACCTTTCAGGGACGCTGGCGGGTGTTTCTGCTATACAAGCTATACAAGAGCCCTCTCGTCTGTCTTCGTATTTTTGTCTATAAGTCAAAATCACTACACGGTCCAACTTCTCGATGCGCTCTCGATATCTAGGCACCTGATGCTAAGCCATGGCTGTGTCTTGTCTTGTACCGATCCTGCTCGAGGACTATATTGCTGTCCATTTTGCTCCTCTTCTGCCGTTAGGAGTGCAGCAGACTTGTTGAAGTAGAAGCTGAAGTGTCGGCCGACTACATACCTTACACAGGAGACATCGCGGCTCTGGTGTGATTCAGACTTCTCTATTCATCACGTGAGATCCTGACATCTGCGTCTTCCCATCCAATCATACTTGCGCTCGCACGATCCACCCGCTAGCGCATTTCAGCCTCGCACGCGGCCTCAGCTTCATCCAACCTCCAGAAAATGTGGAACTCCAATTCCAACGCTCATCCCAACTTATCCATGGCATCCTCAAACGGGCCGCAGCGACGATACAATTGGCAGTGACTTTCTCAAGCCTCGTTGAGGCTGCTGGGTTTTTTTTATGAAGCCCTGTTCGCTTTCTAGTAATGGATTATTGGCGGAGGATCTTCGAAGCAGCACTTTGTCCCCGCGCCCTCATCGCATCTCAACGAGCCAAGCCTCCTGGTTAACAGCTGCTGTTCGGTGAAAGTGCATCTCCAGGGCTAGGATTTCGGCTGTGTTGTGGCCATACACCAGTATTTCTTTCGAATCTGTATGACTGGGACCAGTTGCAGGTCGCCCAGCTTGGACACCGCTGTCTAAGGTAGTGGACTGAGTCTTCCTGACCAGACCCCTATCTTACTCGCGGTCTGTTGTTACAGCACTTACACCCTGATTGTCCTGTACAGAAATCAGGTACAACTCCGCTCTCACTACAAATTCCGTTGTCATCTCCAACACCTCAGATCTGTTATTATTTTTGAGGTAAATCAGCAACATCCTTCTCGTCTGGTCTCGGTTCTTCGCCCTCGTCTCACAGACTGTTGCTACTACGCTCGCCGTCGTCGTCCAGTCCTCTTAACAAGTCCTTCTGCTCTGCGCCTGCGGCATTTCCATCTCGCGATGGCATCTGCGCCGGGACAGTCATCTGCCCAGCAAGAACCGATCTGCTATAACTGCGGTCTGAAAGGGCATTGGGTGGTTGCTTGTCCGGAGCCGACACGGGAAGTTCCAGCGTGAGTACTCTTTTTCTTTCCACGTCTCGAAGACAGGATGCTCACAGTCTAGCAAAGTGGTCTCAAGCGTTGGCAGTCTCAGCATCATGATCAGGTCCAGCGACCGGAAAGGCACAATGCAGGACCGGACAAGAAGCCGCCAGTGGTGACTCGCTACGCACCACCACCAGCTTACACGCCTCCTGCGTCACAATATGGCCATCCTCCGCCGCCGCCTTATCCTCCAGCAGGCCAACCTCCTAGCCATTCACCTTATCCACCTCCACAATATCCCCCTCCACAACAGCAGCCGGCTTTCTACGGATCGGGATATCCTCCACCTCCTCCACCAGGCCAGCCGCAGTATGGATCTTACCCTGTACCGCCACCAGCTCCGCCGCCGCCGCCCTTCGGCCAGCATCATCCTTCATATGGACCGCCACCGCCCGGAAACCAGTACGCTCCGCCTCCACCTCCACCAGGCTACTACAACGGACCGCAACCTCCCTATCCTCCTGCGCCGTACCAGCCTCCGTCCTACCCACCTCCTCCTAATTATCAAGTGCCGCCATATCCTCCATCAGGCCCGCCACCACCGCCTCCCGGCTATCATCAAGCTCCTTACCCGCCAACGCACTATCCACTGAATCCTGGACCAGTCTATCCCCCGGCGCCGTTACCTCCGCCGCCTATACCACCTCCACCTCCAGTTTCTTACTCTCAGGACAACAGCTGGAATCAACCACCACCCAATGCATCGCAACCTCCAAGGCATCAACGTGGCAAAAACAAGAAGCACCGTGATCGCCGGTCATCCTCAAGAGCGAAAGGCCACAAGGGGTCAGATCGACATCGAAGTTCGCCAGTCGTGAAGTCCGTTCTTCCTGATCATGAACATGCCCTCCCTACCCAATCTGCTCCCGCTTCTGGTGCTCACTTGCAAGGTGAACCAGAGCCGGGGGAGGTGGCCGAAGATGGGACTGAAGATGACCTCTACGACGATTGGAGTGTCGAAGTCGAAAGGCATTTCGAAGTAGTCTTTGCAGAGTCTGCGGGCAAGGTGGCAGACCCGGTTGGTATACCACTTCCTCACATCTACACCGACGATCCAACAATACCGCCAGCATACAACGCAACTTGCATCAAATCTGCGTTCTTCGAGGAAGGTAGGAGAGATCAGTTCATTTTATCTGTACAGAAGAGCAGAGAATGGCCTCTTCTGCTCAATGACCCCGCTTTCAAACGATATCCGGGCATGATAGCTCGGAAGTTCGATGGGTTTGATGAGCTCGTTTATCACACCTACGAGCCTCCTGCACGCCATCCAGAAGGAGCTCCCGTGAAACTGCCTCCTAAGTTCCAGGTGGATCGAAAGGCGCTCGAGAAGGCGTTACAGCAGCAACGGTTTCTGACCGGAGAGGCGTCGCCAAACGACACCCGTAATCATGATTACGATAGGCGGCCGTTTTCCAAGGTGAACAACCACCGCGAGGACGACCATCGGCGAAGGCAAGATAGGGATAACCGGGGCTTCAACCGCACACCGAACAATCGCCCAGTCAAGAGAGGATTTGACGAATCCCGTCACACCGACAGCCGGGACTTTAAGCGACACCGGAGGTCTCCGAGCCACCAAGACACGCCACCTTCAACTGGCCGAGGCCCGGCTGCCCACCGCTCACCACTGGCAAGGACAGAGGGTGAACGCGGTGCTTGGTCACCACAAGCTGACGAGAGCTTTGACACGGGTGAGAAGCGGCACCGCTCGATCGAACGACGCGGTGAAGCTGTGCGATCCACATCGCGCCGGGATCGCAGCCACGAACGGCATAGGGAGAAATCGGCAAACCCACGGCATGACAGCGGTTACCACAGCGGACAGTCGCCGGACAAGTCGAGGCGGCGCGACCAGGACGAAGAGCGCCGGCCGCAGAGACGGTCCCGTTCCAGAGGTCGCTCGTATTCTAGACCACGCTCTAGGGGCCAGTCACGGTCGCGCAGTGCGGAGGGCCGCGCCAGTCGTGCGTCATCCGCCACTGCGTCGGATGATCGCAGCCGCAGCAGCTCGCCGCTTACCGCGATGGATTACGAGCTGTTGGGACTGTCGCGTCCGAAGGCAAAGCCATCGATCGCTGTCGCGGCCAAGAAATTGGTGAAAAGGCCGGTAAAAGTGTCGGCTGCTTATGGGTATGTGTACTTGTTCTTCAACGGCTTGTCTTGTGGACATTGCTAACATTATCTGCAGACGGCGCTGGTAGGTGTATTTAGGAAGATCACTGGTATCAGCTAGGGCTTCTCCCTCTAATGTCATCGCGGTGACAAAACATATCTGTTCTGGCCCCAACGTAACTGGAAAGAACTCTATCCAATGATGGAGACGATATACCGACCGGTGTTCATGATAAGGAAGATGTACATACGAAATGCCTTGATTTTGAAAGGTTCCATTGAAGGCGGCTTCAATGCTCGCTTTTCGTTTGGGGAGGGGGACAACAGCGATAGATGGGTCTTGGGCTACGGAGTCGGCTATGGTTTTGGCGTTCAGCTTTGCTATCTTACTTCATGGACGTTGCATGGGCTTTTAGTTGCTAGCATACCTAGGGACGGACAATTTAGCTTCTACTTTGCTTGATCTTGGCATGACTGTATGAAGAGGGGAAGGACAGTCTATTCTATCACATATTCTATTCATATTATACATCACCAGTTTTTATTAGTTATAAGTCAACCGACACGCGAGTGCCCTGGCTTGAAGCACAGTAGAATCAACACAGTTGGACAGATACCCGCTATCCATTTCGTACAATAACCTTCATCCCAACTTCGAAGCACGGACCTCGCCTACGCAAACCTAAGACTCATCAAGAGCATCACCGAACCGAGTTACAGCCGTGAACTCTAAATAACCTTTTCGCCCAGGGCACATAAAATGGCCATCTGCCTGCGAGCCAAGCAGTTAGGTTTCCCACACAAGTCCTCCCACCTTTGCGCCTACAAGCGATTGATTCCACCACTTCCTTCCATCACCCGAATCAACCACTGCAAACCTACTTTTAGGATTCCACTTGCCTGGTATTCTTTGGTATGGGTTTGCAGTGGTTGATTCTGTTGATGGAAGGAAGTGGTGGAATCAATCGCTTGGAGGTCCAAAGGTGGCCAGTTTTAATCATTCATTCTTTTATATATATTTTCACCACGCACCACCACTCCTCTCTGCAGCTCACGGCCAAATAGCCGACCGCACTACATCAACACTCTCATTCGCCGCCTCGCCCAGGTCGCCGACCAGCGAACTCAGCTCGTCGCGCCAGTACTCGTACGGCGCGAGGTCCTCCTTACACCCCCTCCTCCTCCTCCTCCTCCCCTTTCCCTTCGCCTTCTCACCCACATCCACCGCCTTCTTCGTCCCGTTTATCCCCCCATTCTGTCCCTCTACCTCTCCGTCGCCACCCTCCTCGTCATCATCATCAACCCAGCACGGCCCCGCGGGAAACCCGCCAACCACAAAATTCGCGGCCGCGGCGCGCTTGAGCGCCAGCGTCCACGCGAAGGAGGACTCGCGCACGCCCATGACGTGGGCGGCGCGTTCTAGGATTTGAAAGTCGATCAGGGCCTGCTGGTCCCAGGTCAGGGAGGCGAGGGTCGAGGCTGGGAGGAGGGAGGACTTTGTTATTACGCGGACGCGTGGGGCGACGAAGGAGAGTTGTGCGGCGAAGCGGGATATTTGGCTGGCGTCGCCGGAGGCGATGTAGAGGGGTATTGTTGTGTTGGGGGAAAGGGGATGGGACAGGAGGGAGGGGAGGAGGTCGGTGGTGAGGCGGGATAGGTAGTAGTTTGTTTGGAGGGTGTAGTTTGTTAGGCGGTATTGGGTTGCGTCTTTCTCGGCGCGGAGGTGGATGCCTATGAAGGGGAGGGTGAAGGGTGGGTTGTTTCTGCGGCTGGGGAGCTGGGAGGGCGTGGTCGCGATGTGCGAGTTGGCAAGGGTGTAGAGGGCCTCGGCCGCTGGGAGGCGGACGGCGTGGGAGAGGCGGATGACGCTGCTGAAGGAGCGGACTAGGGAGGCCGGGTCGTGGGAGGTGGGCCAGGTCCAGATTATGCGGTTGGTCAGGGAGACGCGGATCGGGGAGTGCTTGGCCTTGTTCTCGGCCTTGAGCCAGGCGTGGAAGGACCTGCGGAGCTTGGAGGGGTTGTTGATGAGCGGCCCGTCGCGGGTGATGTTGGGCAGCTGGAAGGGGGTTAGGGTCAGGGCGTCCTTGGATATGCCGGGGTGCTTGTTTAGCTCTGCCAGGGAGTCGTGGATGGTCAGCTGCGGGCAGTAGGTGGCGAGGGTGGACTTGAAGTGCGCCGTGTCGAAGAGGTAGCCGAACGGCATCATGTTCTTGGTGCGGAAGTCGCCGATGTCCTTCGGGTTGCGCTGCGAGATCTGCGGCATGACCAGGGAGCCGCCGGTCTCTATCGCCAGGCGCAGGCAGGTCAGGGCGGCGTTGCGGACGTTGCCGTAGCCGCCTTCTAGGGGGGGACAGTCGAGGACTATGTTGGGGTTCCATTTGATGTGCTTGGAGCTGCAGAGGTTGTACAGCGATTGGCCGTCGTAGAGGCCTCTTATGTCTGTTGATATGTCTGCCGGGTTGTCAGCTTGCGTGCTCGCTGGTACTCGGACAGTGTCTGGTTCAGGTTCGTCCCGTACCCTGTATGAAAGCTGCCTTCTCCATCGCCCCCTGTTCAACGGCGGCCTGTTTGATAGCTGCATCTCTATCCGCATCGACAGCTGCGGCAGACTCGATCACGAGCTCACTCTCAGCTGTCGAGTTTGCTGTGACCTGTGATGAGTGCTCCCCCCGTGTAGTGTTCAAGGTCACTTCAATATAGGGGCTGGCCACCACCGCCGAGTCGTGGGAATGAGGTAGTAGATCTAGGTAGTATATGATGTAGATAGTGATCAACGCAGTGAGGCACAATAGCCTCAGTCTTCGGCCGGTCCGGAGAGCCCATGCTGCCGGTGAGGTGGACCGACCTGCCTCTGACCGGAGCAAGAGGGCAGATGCCGGATCACCTTTCCGGAACGAGTTCGCTGAGAAGTGAGAAGGCAGCGGACCGCCCGGCCCCGCGAAGAACATCTCGCCTTTGGACTCGTGCTGTCGACAAGACCTTGGCTTCCCCAAAAACAAGCTCCAAGGGAACGGGTCCGGTTCTCTTGGAGCCTTATATGGCCCAGTCTACCATACTGTCGGGTAGATTCTCTTCGTTAATATCCGAGACTGAGACTTGTCCAGAGCAAAAGGGGTTTAGACCGCACGACTCTGCTGTCAGCCGCAAAAACGCGTAGCTAGACATTCCATACGGCCCAGACCTGCCGTCGGCCTCGCTGTCTTGAACTGACGGTGGCGCTTGCGGATCTGCTCAGCTAGAACCTCATAATAACTGATGGAGGGATGTGCCATGGCGCCGGCTTTTCTTCCTTCCATAAAATGCAATACCTCCTTGCAACCTCACTCGAGGTGTGCACTGGTGGGATGCAGGGCAGCTTGCAGTCCACATATTGACAATTGAGGAGCCTGAAGCGGCACTGATATGCTCGCTCAGCAGTTCTCAGGCGAGCTGACGACGCCACTGACTTAGAAAGTAATGCTAGGGATGAATCTAAGGAGCAAGTGTGGAGCGACCGAAGGTGAACTACTCAAGCCTACGCGTCCTCGACTGGCTACTATACGCAAAACCAAGAACGAAGATATGAAGGAGCTTAAGAGTGTAAACTAAACACATCTCTTCCACTTGGATGGTGTGTGTCTAGGCCATACAACTGATTGCTTGCAAGGGATGTGGTTGTTCAAAATCGGTGGTTTTAAGCGGCTCCGATAGTCTGGTTGTTGCTGATGATGGTCATCGAAAGGGTACCACATTAGAGTCCATCCCTATTTTACCTTAGGTAACTTCTTAAGTAAGCAGGCCACGGCGTTTCGTCCGCGTTGCAGGGTAGCTTCAAAACAGGCTAACCGGATCTAGTAAGGCGCTTTTTAAGGTGCCTTAGTGCGTCAACAGCCACATGATGACATCACTACGCTGCGGAGCATTTGCTCCACAACTTTAGAGTTGGAGCTCCAACAGCAGCTTGAGCTTCACCTCAAATGTGTTCAAAGGAAAGAAGGGCCAAACCAGCCAGGCCTGACAGGCCGAACGGCCAATTGTGGCTGAGAGGAGTGCTCCGCAAACCATTCACTGCAGCTCTCGCATGAATCCACAGATGTTCTGGCCCTCTCGCCCCTCCCAAAGCGGGCATTGAGCTGTCGCTGTGACAGACCAATTACGTCATACGTACAGCTTTTGGCGCAAAGATGGTCACTCTCACAGCTCGGTCCGTACCACAAAGAAAGCATGTGCTTGGCCATCGAAGAGCTCTCATTCGGCCGTTTGAGGGTTCCTCATGGCCTGAAACTGGGAGGAATGTGGCTGGTGGACATAATACTGTCCTGTACCTTAGTGACGAATGCACCATATTTTGTACACCACCTTGGCCAATACCACAGTACTCTCCTCAGGTAGTCACGTCACAGCTTGCGTAGTGAATTCGCACCTGCTCCTCTCTCACTGCATGGCCACAGCTTGCCAGTAAACAAGCCTGGAATCTTCCGCCTTTTTGGGCGACCCCAGCCAACGAGCAGTGACGTGATAGATCGCCCTACTGCGTTACTTCCCTCAAAACCTCCCCTCCAACGTCGACGCATTCCCTTTTCCACCATTTCTCCTTGACTTTTCCACACAAAACCACCGTGATACCCTTGATATTTCGACTGCTACACACCTCTAATCATCACTGTTCTCCCTGTCTACACCTTTACCTTCACATCTAGCGGAGATTATTCCTCTTCCACAAAATGAGGATTGTCAAAGCTCTCCTCTCCCTAGCCCTCGTGGCTAACGCCGCCGGCAGCAGCTGGGGCAAAGCCGGTATGTCTCACCTCCATTTCTCGTCCATCCTTCCCTTCGCACCTAACATAAGCTGACACTGACCTCCGGACAGCATACAATAAATGGCACGAGACAGAGCTGGAGCGCTGGCTCTCTGACAACAACGTTCCCTATCCCACACCTGCTGACCGCAAGGACCTTGAGAAACTGGTCCAGAGTAACTGGGACAGCTACGCCGTTTCTCCGTACCGTAACTGGGACACGGAGAAGCTGAACACCTACCTCAAGCAGAAGGGTGTCGAGACCAAGGACGGCGCCGCCGCCACCAAGGATTCGCTCATTGATCAGGTCAAGGGTCTATGGTACGAGTCTGAGGACAAGGCCCAGAATGCTTGGCTAAGCACCAAGGACTGGATCCTCGACAGCTGGACCGACAGCCAGCTCAAGGCTTTCTGCGACCACCACGGCATTCCTGGTAAGCTTGATTAGACAAACAGACGCTACACATCTCGTGCTAACTCACCGGCAGTTCCCCAACCCCGCAAGCGTGACACTCTGCTCGCCAAGATTCGCCAGAACTACGACTCCATCGCCCAGAAGGTTGGCGAGACCGCCTCCTACCCTGGCAACTGGCTCTACGACACCTGGACCGAGTCTGACCTCAAGGAGTGGCTCGACACCCACGGCATCCCGGCTCCTCAACCCACCACCCGTGACAAGCTGATCGCCTCTGTCCGCCGCAACTCCCGTCTTGCCTACCTCAAGACTCAGGAGCAGCAGGCCAGTGCCACCGCGAGCGCCCAGAAGGCATACGCCACCCTGACCGACAAGCTCATCGACGCCTGGGGCGAGTCCCAGCTCAAGGAGTTCTGCGACACGCACGGCATCAACGTGCCCCAGGGTACCAAGACCCAGCAGCTCCGTGCTCTTGTCCGCAAGCACCGTGCCGAGATCCTCGACAACGCCTCTACCGCCTCCGCCTCTGCTGCCTCTGCCTACGGTGCCGCCACTAGCAAGGCCGGTAACGCCTACACCCAGGCTACCGACAAGGCTTCCATCGCCTCGCAGGAGGCTTTCAACGACGCCGTCAACACCTGGACCGAGTCTCGTCTCAAGGCCTACCTTGAGGCTCGCGGCGTCCCCGTCCCCAAGAAGGGCAAGGTTGACGAGCTCCGCGCTCTCGTCCGCAAGAACGCTCACCAGGCTGCCTCGGGCTGGACCGCGTGGACTTTCGACGACTGGTCGTACGACAATCTGAAGAAGTACCTCGCTTCGTCCGGAGACGCCGCCGCCAAGAAGGTTGCCGACAAGTCTGGTGCCACCCGCGACGAGCTCCTCGCCGCCGCCCAGTCTGGCTATGCTTCTGCTTCGTCTGTGGGCGGTTCGTCTTACGCCTCGGTCACCAGCTACCTGTCCCAGGCCACCGACTCCGCCAAGGCCTCGGCTTTCGACACCTGGAGCGAGAGCGAGCTGAAGTCGTACCTCGACAGCTATGGAATTGTGAGTTCAGCCTCTACCCTCTTTTCACTCGTATCATTCGCATCACATGCTAACAAACGTCCCACAGCCCGTCCCCCAGGGCTCGACGGTCAACGAGCTCCGCGCCTACGCCCGCAAGCAGTACACGTACTTCAAGTACGGCACCTCGACGCCCACGGAGACCATCTTCGCTAAGATCGGAGACTACGTCAAGCCGGCCTACCAGTGGGTGCTCAAGCAGCTCAACGCCGGGTCCGCGGCCGCCAACTCGGCGGCCGACGCGGCCAAGGCCAAGGGCCAGGCCGGCGTCGACTACAGCGCCGAGAAGGTCAAGCAGGGCGCCGACAAGGTCAAGGAGGGCGCTGACAAGGCTAAGGAGGAGCTGTAAAGCAAAAGCATCTTAGCTTCTGACTTCTTGGTACGTCATTGTCAGGTCAAGGCCCATCCGGTGTCTTTTTTGGAGACAAGACACTGCACGTGGGCAAGCAAACATGTGCTTTTAGCTTTAGGGGACGAAGAACTGTATGATTGACGAGGCAACGATGGAATCGGCTGGCTAAGCCCCGTAGGCAGGGAAAGAAAGGCATGATCTCTCGGCAAGGGGCCAAGGGGGTCGTTATCAAAAACTCTTGCGTTGCTTTTTTTCATCCGAGGAATTGAACGGATTGCGTTAGTTAGGGCTTTGTTACCTTAGGTATCCGGAATTGAGTTTCCTTGCTTGTTACTTCGTACTGTGTATGTCGTGATGCTTGGGACAGGTAGTGAAATGCATGGGATGACCTTGAGTTTGTCGAGGGCAGAGGCGCCTCGATCGTATATGTAGGGAGTTCTATGCGTGCATAGTAACAATAGCCATTCTCCGAGCATAGTGTATGCAGTTGAATTTGGCCTTCCCATAGTGTGTATTCCATTAAAGGCATCCTCATATGCTCACTGATTCTCCACCTAGTTACCACTGGATGCGAGCCTCGTCGACTTCACGTCATCTACCAACAGACACACATCGCCGAGCCGGAGCGGTGTGGTTCGCAACTACGGACTAAAGAACCTAAAATAAACGTCTCGCATGCATATGTGGTAGGGAAGCGTTCCTTGATTTCATTGAATCGAGCGAATAGACGGCAGCACGGTAGCCGTACCCGAGGGCCAAGGCCCAGCTGAGCTGGTGATGAAACGCTGTTCGGTGAGAGGTAGTCCAATGGGAGGGGTTAGACAGGTGCAGGTATGGTTTGTGTTACCCATGAACATGGATGGAGCGTAAGAGGAGGGAGAGCACCAGAGAATAAGAGGCCAAGACCCGGTGACGGGTGAATGTCTAGATGCTTGTCTTCTCTGACTGCTTTTCAACTTCGTTTCCTCTTGCAACGCCGGCCTCAGGGCATAGTCACTCGTTTAAGATAACAAATCATTCAGTTCATCCCATCTTAGCCTCTACCTGCCTACCTCCCTCACCATAAGGCGTCCAGAACCTCCTTCTGCACCCACCATGTCACGTCGGTGGCTCAGCCTGGCCCCCATCATCCAGCTCCTCTTCGTCCCGCTGGCTCTAGCAGCAGCAGCATCATGCTACACCCCCTCCGGCAACGCCTCCACGACCCTCATCCCCTGCAACCCGGGGGACCCAGTCAGCCACTGCTGCAGCGAGTCGGACTTCTGTCTCTCCAACGGGCTGTGCCTCAACGCGGGGGGCAACAACGGGTACTCGGTCCAGGGGTGCACCGATAAGAACTGGGGGGCACCGTGTGACATGCGCTGTGCGGTGTCGAAGGTTGGTATGTAAATACAAACAAACAAATACTGTCTTTGAATAAAAAAAATAAAAAAAGGAACAAATGGCTGATATGGTGTCTGGTACGGCAGCATACGACGGCTACATATACCTGCAATCCTGCTCCGGCCTAGACGGCGTCGACAACCCGCTCTGCTGCGGGACCGACTACACGTGCTGCGGCGTGTCGGGGAACGTCATCACCACCATCCCGCTGTGGCAGACGCTCAGCCGTCCGGGGGGGGTCGAGACCATGACTTATCCTCCCCGGTCGACGAGCTCGTCTGCTTCTTCTACTTTGACGGGGACGGGGACGGGGACGGGGACGGGGACGGGGACGGGGACGGGGACGGGGACCGGGGGGAGCACGCCCACGTTGGCGGAGGGTGGTGCGGGGCCGTCTGAGACGGGGAGTGGTACTGGTGGTGCTGGCGCGGGACAGACGGCGGGGAGTGATAGGACGCTTGCTGTTGGTGTGGGTGTTGGGGTTTCGCTGGGGGTGGCGCTTGTTGCTGCGCTGGGGTTCTTGGGGTGGCAGGTTAGGAGGCAGAGGAGGGGGGTGGCGATGGCGAAGCCGGGCGAGGGGGGGCAGGGGTCGGGGTATTTTGCGAGTGGTGCGGGTACCGGGGACGGTCGGGCGCCGTGGTATTATCCGCAGAGTGGTGGTGGTGGGGGGTTTGCTGGTGCTGGTGTCGGGAGTGTCGGCGTGGGCGTGTATGAGGTGCCGACGCCGGAGAGGGTGGTGGAGGTGCATGGTGATGTGAGGCAGGAGCTGCATGGGGAGTATGTCAGGGAGTTGAAGGCTTGATTTTGTGGATTTGAGGCGGCTGGGACATCGATGGTGTTTGAGATAACTTGGTAGGTGTTGGCTGTGTGACTCGGCAGTATCGAGGGGATGGCGCGTTGGTGTTGTGTGTCTCGGTGGAGTGCATTCGGTCCAGGAAGCCCATTGAGGCACGTCTGACTACCAGAGTCGGTTTTCTCGCGGCGTCTGCTGAATCTGCTGAAGAAGCTCCTGCAACCTCTGCTGAATCTGCTGAAGAAGCTCCCGCTGATTATGCAACGTCTGCTGATTCTGCTGAAGAAGCTCCCGCATATTTTGCAACCTCTGCTGATTCTGCTGAAAAAGCTCAGCAGTCCGCTGCTGAAGAAGCTCCTGCTGAGTATGCAACCTCTGCTGATTCTGCTGAAGAAGCTCCTGCTGATTCTGCTGAAGAAGCTCCTGCTGAGTACGCAACCTCTGCTGATTCTGCTGAAAAAGCTCCTGCTGATTATGCCACCCTTGGGGCGGGAATGGCCCAGTGCCCGGCGCGATGTCGGGCGAGCGCTTTTTCGTGGCGTAGTCGGCCCCTAGTCCTCTCTTGACGACGATGCGCATACCCTTCCACTGCTCGTCCACTCTACGCAGAAACGACTGGGCTGAGGGGGTGTAATCGAATTCCACGCTCTCATCGCGGTAAAAGTCACCCTCGAAAGGGCACCACTGGGTCGAACTGTCAACCCAATCATAGCGGTCAGAAGCCTGGAGCCGGTTGAAGTCGAAGACATTGTCCCAACCCCAATCCAACCAGCTGGTCCGCCTCTGGGAGCCCGTGTACACGGATTGCTTCCCGCTCTTGGCAAGCTGGGTTGTTGGAGCTAGTCCAGCCGGTATGACCACGCGTTCTCCTTTCATGTCTAGCCGGTAGATAGTAACTGAAGCATGCGAATCTGCTCCGTCTCGTTGTCTCAGGAGACCCGCCCAGTCGTGTGGTTGCGGAGGCGGACCGCGTTCGGGGAACCATGGTGAGTATTTGGGATCACCACAGGCAGGAGCCAGAGAGTTTGAGCATATATAGTGGAGTTCTTTCCAGCCGTCGCCTCGGGCTATCATGTGTTCCAAAATGTCACCGTCGGCGGGGTGTGCCTGCATCAGATCATTCAGCATCCGATGATAGTTGAGCCCGTGGACAACTAATTTGTCCAGACGTAAACCAGGCAGGGTGGCGAAGACAGTGTCCAAGGTACAGTGGAATAGGTTGCCGTAGGTTTCTGTGCTCGGGCACAAGACACGCATAAAACGAATCTTGGACAGCTTTTCGGGTGGAACAGCTGTCATGACTCTCTGTAGATCCCGCAGGTTGTAGAAGGAGAACCAGACTTGACCGATCCACCGCTCGGCATTCTCGTCCCTGATGCGACGACAGACTCGAAGCAGGCCGAGGCGCGAGATGTTCTCCTTCTCAACATGGCTCTTCATTCTCCCAGCAGCACGTCTCTTCTTTCCGAGGCGTCGGTCAGCAGAGGGACGTCCGTCGAATACTAGTTCGGTAGTCGAGAAGACATGATAGTATATCTGGTCTCGGAGCTCTTGAGGGAGCCGAAACAGGCGGCTTTGCCTCTGAGCCCAGAGTGCACGGTCTGTGGCAGCCCGAGTTTGGACCATCGTGAATGCTGGAGACCGTGAGACGGAAAGGTGTGGAAAGATGAAGAGAGAGAGAAACAAGGGTAAGAGGGATATTGCTCTGCACACTGGAATCAAGCACCTTATATAGGAAGGTCGTGGCAAGCTGGAGTCTTGAGTTCTGGACAAGGTTCTAGTGACGACAATGCTGCCTGCAAGCAGATATACTTTACCAAATGCCCGGTTCGCCACCAAACGACGGCGCATCTGTCATGAGTTCCGGCCCGATGACAAGGTTCATCCAAACCCTGCGGCCGGATATCGCCAGACCATGGTCTGTACCAGCAAGTCCGACTGGCTCGCTCACATGCAATCGAGTGAGTTGACTGCCGGGATGCACGCTTGAGCTTCCGTCTCGTCACAGTTGCGTGGAATGCGGATCCCAACCATCATTGCATGCTGGGAGGCCACTGTGGCCCAGAGAAGTGCTTCTTGAACTGATTCAAGGAAGTATCGAGTCGGCATCGGGGACGAAGACGTGGGATGTGGGATGTGTCGACGTGGAAGGCAGTTACTCCTTGTTTCAGACCGGAACTGAAGCAATCACCTCATTTAGAGTTTGACCAATGTTCAAGTCAAACCATGCAACTCCGTCGGGCTAGTCTGGAACCATGACCCGTGTCTGCGCGAGGAACCGATGCCTCTTGGTTCACCACAGCAGAGCCAGAAACGGACCACCTGAATTCGCTGATCTGCTGAACGGTCCGAAATGTTGACTACTGTCCACTGTGCAGTTCACTCCTCAAGCCATCAGAAGTTCATCAGCCCCACCGTCTCTGTTTCCGCTTGCGTTACTATTCCGACGACATGTCCGAAAGAGAGAAAGGGACTTGGTCCCCTTTGCCAGCTCCGTTCTCGCCGGCTTGAGCATCCATGGCGCCTTGGGCTCCGATGGTGAGCAGAGTCGAATGTTGTTGGAGAAGACGGTATATCTGGCTTCAGACCTTTGCGGGAGCTGAAGGAGCTGGCTATCCTCCCATCTACTCATGGGCTTCACGAGGTGCCGTCGTGGATTCGTCTCCGGTAGGATGAGGGCCGATGGTGTTGGCGATGGAGGATGTCAACTCGAATTCGAGATTACATAAGGCGGGGTTGCCGGAACCCAATCCGGCCCCACATCGGAAGTGCTCCGCGTGGGTCGGCATACCCCGTTATTGTCGGGGCTGGCGGCAAGAGACCGACTTCACAGGCTTGACTCGACTTTCTTGTACCACTTACCGTCTTGACATCTCGTTGCATAGTACCCCTCCTATCGGACGTCACGCTTAGTTTCATCTGTACCTACATAATATTACAGTTTTACTTTCTTTGATTATATGTAACCTTGCATCAAACCATCTGATCAAACCCCGCCCCGGAAGTCCGACAACGCGAACTCAATCCCGCCGAAAGCGACGATCACAGCCATGTCAGGCTCCTCCGGCTCCGGCTCAGCAGCCGGAGCCCTGCTCCGCCGCCAGCTCAAGCAGATGCAGTCGGACAAGGACATACCCGGCATATCCTGCGGACTGGTCAACGACAACAACATTATGGAGTGGGAGGTGATGCTGATGATCAGCGACGACTGCAAATACTACGGCGGTATGTCTCCTCCCCCATCCCCATTTCCATCCCTCTCCCAATGACACCAGCTGATAACATCCGTGTCCGAACAGGAGGCAACTTCCGCGCCCACCTGACCTTCCCGTCCGAATACCCCCTCATGCCGCCCAAGCTCGTCTTCCAGGCGCCGATCCCGTTCCACCCCAACATCTACCCCAGCGGCGAGCTGTGCATCAGCATCCTGCACCCGCCCGAGGAGGACCGGTACGGCTACGAGAGCGCGAGCGAGCGGTGGAGCCCCGTGCAGACGCCCGAGACGATCCTGCTCAGCGTCATCAGCCTGTTCGAGGACCCCAACGAGGAGAGCCCGGCCAATCTCGAGGCCGCGAAGCTGTTGCGGGAGGAGAGGGAGGGGTTGAACAAGGACTTTCGGAGGAGGTGTCGGAGGTGCGTGAGGGAGAGTCTTGGGGAGGATTAGATGGGAAGACAATAGTGTTGGCCATGTGTCTTGCAAATATGGGTTAGGATTTGTTGGTTATGGATGCATCGGTATCGGTATCATGATTTAGTTTGGAGGCGTCATCAGGTGTGGTATCAAGGTCAAACAGCAGCATTTTCAGCGCGTTTGGTATACGCCCGCACTACCAGCATAGTATGTACACACGGCATCAACACGGACAACCTTGTCGTCCCTTCCCGCTGATGATCGCCCCAGCCATTCCACCCCTACACCAAGCCCAGTATAGGCCCAACAGTCCCATCCCACTCCTCATCCCACCGCCTGCTCCCCTCCCTGACAGCCCCCCTCCTCAGCACGTCCAACTCGCCCCGGCCGCCCTGCCCCAACAGCCTCCTCAAAATATCCGCCAACTCGTCCGCCGTCTCGAATCCACACCCATTATCCCCCTCCCGCACCAGCTCGCCGAAGCTCTCATACCCGGAATACGCGGCGACGGGCAGGCCCGCACCAAACATGTCCACCACCTTCATCGGCAGGTCGACGCCCGAACTGCTCCTGTGCAGGCAGACGCCCAGCTCGGCGCAGGATAGTAGTGTTGCGTAGTCGGCGAAGGGGAGGAAGACGGACTCGACCGTCACGTTGGGCAGGCGGCCTGCTTTGGTTAGGGTGTGGATGCGGTCTAGGTACATGGCTTTTTGGGGGCCTTTGCCGGTGATGATGACCAGCAAGGGCGGTAGCGCTGCCTCCGGTCCTGAGTGGGAGGCGTATTCCACCAGCGCGTCCAGCAGCAGGCCGAAGTCCTCGTCCGGCGTCCAGCTCGTGCTGCTGACCAGCAGGCGCGTGGCGCCGTCCACGACGCTGGGAAGCAGCTTGTTGGTGATCATGCTCTGCCGGAAGAGGGAGGTGAGCGCCTCCCCCCGCCTGGAGGCGTCGTCCAGCGGCCGGAAGACGGCGGCGGGGCGGTCGTGGACCGTCATGGTCGGGGAGGCGATGGAGTAAGGCGGCTCGCGGAGCTGGCGGGCCATGGCGTCGGTGACGGTCAGGTTGTAGGTGCCGAGGCGGCCGAGGAGGCACTCGTAGGCCTTGGCGACGGAGACGAGGGGGTGGGAGGCGCCCCCCAGGCGGGTGGACGAGAGGATGGTCCAGCCGTAGTTGTGCCAGTCTATCATCAGCGCGGTGTGGCGCGCCTTGCAGACTAGGGCGGCGACCAGGAGGGTTGGGATGGAGGGGGGGTTCTGGACGAGGAGCCAGCGGGAGGGGGGGAGGCCGTAGGTTAGTAGCTGGGTGAGGTGGTAGATCTGGAGGAGGACCTTCCAGGGGGCGAAGAGGAGGAAGGGCAGTGAGGCTGGCTTCTTGGGGGGTGGAGGCAGGGCGTGGATGGTGATGTTGGGGTGCTCTGATACTGCTGAGTATAGAGGGTTTTCTAGACGTGTGTAAGTGTATGTACTGTGTATATCGGTGATGGCGTACTCACCCAGATACCCGATGAGGTCAACCCGGCCGCCGTGTTTGGCAATGCTCAATGCATGGTATGTCATGCGCGGACTCCTTCCGAGATCGCCGAGCACGAGGACCTGCACGGACACGCGCTTCTCATCAGGCGTCGCATCCTGCTTGGGATACTTGTAGCGGGACGGTCCAAAGTACATGAAGCAAAACCACAGTGAGAACACTACGGTTCCTAGACTCGTGAGCCAGAAGCTGAAGTCGCCTGTCGCCATCTTGAGGAATTGTGGTAGGGTTGAGTGAGTGGAAGTGTGGTCCTGCTACCTGACCGATGTCATCTCGGATACTTCTTCAGATGAAAAGAACTATCCTGATTCACATGAAACGGGCGATGAAAAGTGATGTCTCAGTACGCTAGAGATCTCAGTGCCCAATTACGATGCTTTCAGCCTTGTCTTTCGTGCAGGTTCTTGTCTGGTCTCAGCCTTGCGGGGACAGACGGATGTGGTGAACCTTGATGGACGAGAGGACGGGCAGGATCGATCCAGTTAGTGTTCATCCGAGGTTTCGGTGGGCGCCTTAACAGAGTTTACCACAGTGCCCCTCACTGGGACGTGCCTATGACGACGTGTTAATTGGCGGCCACAAGGGTGTTTAGGGTGCTTTAGCGCCAAAAGTGCTGCAGCTTCCCCACACAACCATCATCGCCCGCTGAGATTCGAGTCAGGGGCACATGGCGGTCCGTTCTGCTGCGGAACCTGCTTTGGGAAAGCGCAGACGGAAGACGGAAGGTGACCTTTGACTTTTGGTTGGTGGCGCTGGTGGAGAGAAAGACGACAAGCTCTACTCTTGACGACATGCAGTTCTCCTTATCGTCATAGCAATATCAGAGAGCTGTAACATTGTTGAACAGCTGTCTGTTCTTGTCCTGTTCTGTTTCAACCGCACTTGCGACTCTGAGGGTAGCCTGAGGGAAATTGACTCTTTCAAACCCACCCTGTCAAAGTGTCGATTACGTCTTTGCCAAGTAAACAAAAGACACTTGTCTCACCGACAGACCCTTTGAACTATTGCGGCCTCCTATCTGGCGATCTCAACTGTGCGAACAAATTGGGGTGGACGTCCTGTCTTTTTGGTGCGCCGCCGTCGGAGCTAGAATCTTGGACACCACTGCGGCCGACTGGATTGATCCAGTCCTATTGTCGACAAAGGACCAGACGTCGACACCACCCCATGATATAAAGATACTCCAACGGGGGCTCGAAGCTCCTACATATCGAACATCGCGAAGCACAGCGACCATGGATTCGGCCTACTCGCTGCCCACCGCAGCGATCCCGACACACCACCACCACCACTCCGAACATCTACACCACCACTCCCACACCCACTCCCACTCGCCGCCATCTCTAAGCTCCTTCCCGCCCTCCATATCTGGCAAACCCGACGAGAACCGGCCGATAGGGGCATCGCTAGGCTCGTCACGCCGCCAGAGTCTCGGCCACCGCCACAGCCACACCCACGACTCCTACCGCGCAAACTCGAACCAACCGCTGGCGACCCGACCGCACCTCCCGACAATACCGAGCAGCGCCGAGATTCCCAGTGTCGATGGCCACTGGCGGACGGGCTCTACGGCCGGGGGCAGGCCGCTGATCACCCCGACGCACGGCAGCTTCGACGCGGCGGCCATGTATCAGCCGCCTGAAGCGCAGTCGCATACACACCACGATCACGATCATGGCCACGAGCATGACCACAACCACGACCATGCACACGATCACCACGATCACGATCATACGGCGGAGCGGTCGGCGTTCACCGCCCTTCTCCTGCCATATACCTCGAGATATCCACTGCTACACGCCATCATGACAGACAAGGACTCACGGCGCATCTTCTACTTCATGTCGTACGTATCTATCTACCCACCCCCCAGCCAAACCAGGCACAATCTCTAACCTTGTATCTTCCCAGCCTCAACTTCTCCTTCATGACAATCCAAGCCTTCTACGGCTACGCAACCGACTCCCTCGGCCTACTCTCGGACAGCATCCACATGTTCTTCGACTGCGTGGCCCTGGCCGTCGGCCTCTTCGCGGCCGTAGCCAGCAAGTGGCCCCCTTCCGAAAGATTCCCCTACGGCTTCGGCAAGATCGAGACGTTGTCCGGCTTCGCGAACGGGGTCTTTTTGGTCTTGATCAGCGTGGAGATTATGATCGAGGCGTTCGAGCGGATTATCGAGGGGAGGGAGACGAAGAGGCTGACGGAGCTGTTTGTTGTTTCTACGCTGGGGCTGCTGGTTAATCTGGTGGGGATGGCGGCTTTTGGGCATCATCATCATGGGGGACATGATCACGGGGGGCATGGGCATGGTGGATGTTCGCATGGGAATGAGAGTCACAAGCATGAGCATGAGCACGGTCACGACCGCGCAGAGGAGAAACACGCGCACGGAGGCCACTCCCACGACAACGAGAACATGCACGGCATCTACCTGCACGTCCTAGCCGACACTCTGGGCAGCGGCGCCGTGATCGCGTCGACGGTGCTGACGCACTTTTTCGCGTGGTCGGGCTGGGACCCGCTGGCCTCCTTCCTCATCGCGGTGCTCATTCTGCTCTCGGCCGTGCCGCTGGTCAAGTCGGCGGCGCGCAGGCTGCTGCTCACCATACCCGACGAGATCGAGTACGGCCTGCGCGACACGCTGTCCGGCATTTTAGGGTTGCGGGGGGTGGCGTCGTACGGGGCGCCGCGGTTTTGGGTTGATGATCGGAGCGAGGGGGGCGCGGGGAAGTTGCTGGGGGTTATGCATGTTGTTGCTGTGAGGGGGGCGGATGTGGAGGATGTTGGGGAGAGGGTTAGGGGGTATATGCTGGGCAAGGGGATTGATATCACGGTGCAGGTTGAGAGGGAGGGGGAGGGGGGGTGTTGGTGTGGACTGGGGAGGAGTCCGCTGGGGATGCATCAGAGTAAGCCGTCTGGGGTGTTACTCTAGGGGCAGGGGAGAGGATGTGTAGAAGTTGGATTCTGGGGTGTTTGCGTTCACTGGCTTTGCTTGGATGCTGTGGCTTTGGATGATGTGCTTGATGAAGGAGTTTTTGGACTGGGCTGCCTGGTATCATGCCGGCACAGCATAACTACAGTGATGTTGCTGTTCGTTTCGATACACATCTTTTTGTACATACTATTACTTTGAGAGCGGATGACTGATATATATATGTCCGTTGGCGCGACCATTGAATAAATGAAGCCTTCTTGTAGGCTGTTGACTCGCATGTGATGCAGCACACATGTACCAGCTTGGACAACCTGGAAGACCCTTGAATCCAATCGTGCGTTTCCAGGGGTTCCATTTGCCCTAAAGCCTCAATGATTCATGAGCTTAAATATGCTGCATGTCGAGTCGCGTGTCATCTGATGCCATCCGCCTGTCCGATATGCGGCTTGGCTGTAATGTACTGTGTACTGTCTTTGTGCCTGTCTTCTGCCCTGGCGCCCCTCCATCCTCCATCCGTTGTGCCGAGGCCAAGAACCCCACGGTCAAAAAAACTCCAGACGCTGGGGAATCCTGGAGATGCCGCCGCTAGCGTGCGTATTCTGTACATGTGGTTAGCAGGTTAGTAGGACGTACTTTTCCAGCCGAGAGACCGAGGATGCATCACCGCATACCTGTCAAATTTGCCGTTGGAGAAGGGTAGAGAGTCGCAGATCGTTGGAGAAATATCCTGGCATCTCACAAAAATTTAGGATGCTTTTTGTTTTTCTTCCATCTCGTTCAATCCAGCTCACCTATTTCTCGACTTCTGAAATCTGTCACTGTCACGGCAAGTTCCCAGTTGATCTCGCTAAATTTAGGCCCCTCGGCTTGTGATTCAGGCCCAATCAATAGCCCCGGTGTATCATTTGCCGAGGCACTGCGCTGACGTCGTGCCCTGGCTTTGTTTCTCAGGTCGTGCCTTTTCCTTAAGCCGCGCATTCACCAAACCAACTTGTTCGGACGACGTCGCTTGTCTGTCTTTGCTGCCAGATCCAGTCAATTGAAGGGCAAAGTCTTCATAACTCTATATTGTTAAGACCGGATCTGTATTCAAACAGGAGACTGCGCGCATAGAATTCAGAACAGAGCACCTCCCGCCCGACAGGACCTCACAACCGACACACCAACAGAGCGAGCGAGAACCCCCCTCCTCCTCCTACAACCATGTCCTCCACCTCCCCCTCCCCCTCCGGCACAGCTAGCCACGCAGCATCAATCGCCAACCAAACCCTCCACGCCTCCCTGCCGGCCCCCCTCGCCGACCACGTCCCCCACATCCCCGAGACCAAAGCCGAGCTGAAGGCGGACGCCAAGGCGGCCGCCTCGACGGCCAGCGCCCAGATTCGATCTCTCGCGGCCGGCGGCTTCGGCGGCGTCTGCGCCGTCATCGTGGGCCACCCCTTCGATCTCGTGAAGGTGCGCCTGCAGACGGCCGAGAAGGGCGCGTACTCGAGCGCCGTCGACGTGGTGCGCAAGAGCATAGCGCGGGACGGGCTGAAGAGGGGGCTTTATGCGGGCGTTAGCGCGCCGCTGGTTGGGGTTACGCCTATGTGTTGGTTATCCCCCTACAAACCCCTGAAATGAAATTGGATTTGGTGTGGCTAATGGATAGAGGGAGAAAACAGTCGCCGTCTCCTTCTGGGGCTACGACCTCGGCAAGACGCTGGTCAGGAAATACTCCACCGTCGGGCCCGACGACACCCTGTCCATCGCGCAGGTGTCGGCCGCGGGCTTCTTCTCGGCCATACCCATGACGGCCATCACGGCGCCCTTCGAGCGCGTCAAGGTGATCCTCCAAGTCCAGGACCAGAAGCTGGCCCCCGGCGAGAAGCCGCGGTACAGCGGCGGGCTGGACGTGGTCCGCAGTTTGTATAAGGAGGGCGGCGTGCGGTCCGTCTTTCGGGGGAGCGCGGCGACGCTGGCGCGCGACGGACCCGGGTCGGCGGCGTATTTCGCCGCTTACGAGTATATCAAGCGGAAGCTTACTCCCGTAGATCCCGTGACGGGGAAGACGACGGGGAAGTTGAGTCTGATGGCTATCACGTGCGCGGGCGCGGCGGCGGGCGTGGCGATGTGGATTCCTGTGTTTCCTATTGATACCGTCAAGAGCAGGCTGCAGACGAGCGAGGGGAATGTGGGCGTGGGGAGTATCGTGAGGGAGGTTTATGGGAGGGGCGGGGTGAAGGCTTTCTTCCCTGGCTTTGGGCCGGCGCTGGCGAGGGCGGTGCCGGCTAATGCGGCTACGTTTTTGGGGGTTGAACTGGCGCACCAGGCTATGAATAAGGTGTTTGGGTGAGGGCAGAGGGGTGGTGAGAGGTTTTCTTTTTTTCGCGTAGAACATGAGCGAGCATGTGGAGTTTGGGAACTGAGACGGATATATTCGTCGGGGCTTTCTTTGGTGGAAATACCTTGGTAGAGCATTTACATCAACTGTTGTTCGGAGCTGCTTGTACTTTGACCTGCTCATGCTCGGATCTGCTCGTTGCGTTGATATATCAGTAGAGCAACACGTTGTACTTGACAGGACAGTCACTGATTCAACATTTCAGTGTAACATATCTTAAAGTTTCATCAACAAGATGTCACATTTAGTTTCGCCTATATGAGACTGTCTACTCGTAACCTATTAGCAGATCAAATGATAGCCGCTAAACTGTTCATAGACCCTGAAGAGCGAAACCACATACAATGTACTCAAATCGACAGCACCGCTATACAACCAGAGATTGCTCCAATGTATCCTCCAATGCTTGTACAAACCATCTTTAACTCCATCGCCTCTCTGAGCACTTCATCAAGGCTTCTCCTCAAAAATCCCAGAACGCCTTCCCCTCTACCCTCCATCTCACCCCCTCGCAAACCCAACACTCCCCCTCTTGTCCCTCCGTCCCGTCCCCTTCCGCGGCACCTCCTCCCCACTCCTCCTAACCTGCTGCGTAAGATAATAATCCCCCGGACTCCCAAACTCCTCATCCACGAAACCCGACCGACTCTTCCTCTCCTCGGTGACTCTCACCATAACCTCCTTCATTATCCCCCCTCCCCCAGGCGGCGTGCTCCCGCCCACGGACTTTCCCTCACCAGCACCCCGCGTCCCCCCGCCCCTCTCAGGGTCCTCGACAATCCTCTCCTCGCTCTCAGAGAAAGTAAAATTCGTGATCGGGTTCGCCGTGCGAGGGCCCTGGCCGCGGCGGGGGTTCTTGTCTTCGAGCTTGTAGTGCTCCCCTCCCGCGCCGGCGGCGGAGCGGGATGTGGAGGTGCCATAGCCGGTTACTTTGGAGGAGAGGGAGCGCAGGGTGCCGAGGAGGGGGGAGAAGAAGCGGCGCAGCAGCGGGAAGATCATGGGGAGGTTGGAGGTTACCACCGCCACGAAGGTCTCGCGGCAGGCCCAGGAGCCGGCTTGTTGGGCGCCGTTTATGGGGTCCTGGGGTGCGGAGGGGTGGTGTTAGTACGGATGCGGTTAGGAGGGTGGTGAAATGAATATAGTGTTGGATAAGCTTGGCACCACAAAGCAATCACTTTTCTATTTCAGCAGAGGGGGAGGGGCGGGACGTACGGTTATGATCAAGACACAGCGGAGGATGCCGGCCATGGTGACGAAGATGCCGCCGGAGAAGAGGACGATGAGACCGGCTTTCTTGAAGGGCGGGAGCCGAGACTGCCAGAGCATGGGGATCGGGATGGTCAAGAGGTAGACGTCGGTGACCACGTTGAGCACGACGGTGACGAAGATGTCGATGCGGGAGATGGCGGGCTGGCAGAAGTTGCCCGGGTCCGGGTAGATCTGCCAGTTCTTGCTCAGGGGGAAGCAGCTGAAGAGGATGGAGAGGAGCACGGCCAGCCAGGTGGTCACGATGAGGACGAAGCCGACGTAGATGCGCGTTCTGAAGTTGAGGCCGTCGGTCAGGCGCAGGTAGAAGGTGCACATGGCGGCCTTGACGATCCAGAGGAGGAGGGTGTAGGTCGACCACCCCGCGATCTGGGTCTTGGAGCCGTTTACGCGCAGGCAGTACTCTTCGCTGGAGGGGGAGAGGAGGCGCCGCTGCGAGTCAGTCATGCCGTCGTTGGCTAGGCCGTGCCAGTAGGCGCCGACGGAGTAGGCTAGGTATGTCTCGACCGAGTACACGCCCTGGAGGTGTTAGCCGTGGAGGAAAGGGGGTGAGGAGGCTGGGTAACGTACGGCAGCGAGGACCATGAGGTAGTCATCTGCTTTGAGGCCGCCCAGCCCGACGCTCGTTATCCGAGCAACGGTTCGCAGGGTTATGACGAATAAGCCGACGCCCAGGAGGGTGAAGGCCTCTGTTGTGAAGGCGTCCATGGTGAGGATTTGGGGGGACGCAGTAAGCAAGAACGCTGGAAAAGACCAAGAGAGTCGTTGAAAAATTTAGGAGAATGATAACGAATGTCCTTGCCCAAGTAGAGGTAGGATCCCGTGGGGAAGAGATGTCTTATCAAGTCAAGGAGCAGCTTAGAGAAGGGTAAGAGGGAGGTCACCACAGAGTGACCGCACTAGGAAAGCGAAATGATAGACATATCAGAGAGATATCAGGGTAAGCCATCCAAACTGTTGAAGGTGTTGTCAGTGATCTACAAAAGCAAGGCCTCTTTTCAGGCTGGACCTTGTGTCCGGCCCCTGAATAGCACATGTCCTCGGCGTCGGCACTCAAGAGACGCAAACAGGGCCCTGTCCGCACATGCGTTCGCCAGTGCCCTGGAGTCGCTTCCGGCTCCGTCGAGGAGTGAATGCCGCTCCACTGGAGCGTCGAAGTCTGTTCTGCGGAACAGCGTAGCATCGCAGGTACCTTGGCAACCTTAGCCAAGTTACGGGTAGAGGACGGCTTGCCAGTCTTGCGCACCACTGGTAGCGTGAGGGAGATATAGCAGCCCTTTCCTGTGCCTACCGTGGTAACGGGCAGGGCTATTGTGTGATGGCCCCTGTGATATGAGTGACCCGGCCGTTCTGGATGCAGATCGTCCCGGCATCCTGGTCCATATTCTGTCCTTGGACTGCCTTGACTGCTTGGCCAGTTCGTAGTCTGAGTCAGGTCTTTCGCCAAGCCCTATATTCGAGTCCTTATCGGCGATCGAGACGGAGCAAAGCCCGGTGAGTATCACCGAATGATGAATTAGCTGCTTCAGGGACCTACTGCCGCGAAGCCGCAGTCGACGCTGTCAACGGGACCGTGCTCCTCGAAGGTCAAGGTTGAGGAAGACAGGGTTTCCATCTGGTCACCTCCTCTTTAATGTCTTAGAGACGAGAAACTTACCGAGTTCAAGACTTCAGGTTATCCAGGCTCTCAGTGAAAACGGAAGCTCTTCTCCGTTTCAGTTGTCCAAGGATACCCGTACCTCAACTGGCAAGAACAACCGGGGTCGAAACGGTTCTAGCCAACCCACTTCCCGTCCCGTCGCTAAAGAAGGAGTGTGAGCGCCCCCACAACCGTTGGCAGCCAGGAACGCCGCTAAAGCAAGTGATTGCGCCCCACTCTGCTAATCAATCGCCTGCACCAAGATCGCCAACCAACTGAACCAAGTGCAATCACATAAATCGAGCAGTTTGTGTTTGTCCCTGACACATAACTTAGGTTGCCTAAGGTAAGAAAAGCAAACGTGATGCTGAGCTGCTCCGTGAAAGGCTTCTCTAGTGTGCCCAGAGGTCCAGACCTCGCATGAGAGAAGGAGGAGAAACACAAGCAAGAAAAGCCAAGGTGAGGGAGAGAGACAAACATGAGGGTTACAGTGATATTACATACATTACAATACGCACAATGAATATTGTCTTCAGCTCGACCAAGAACCAACACAAGCGAAACAATGATCACCACTGCTAAAGCGGTGGGGGTGCATTCGCTACAGGATCTATTGCTTTTGTGCTTTATCTCGACGTTGGTTTGATTCACCTGAGGATTCGAGTCACTCGACGAGACATTCGATGGGTTATCGCATTTCAATTCCTGCTTCAAGCAAGACGCTGTATCTCCAGGCTGGATAACCTGTACAAATCTGGCCACACTGTCGTCCTCACGTACCACACGATTACCTACGCAGCAAACCGTGGATTGCAACCGAAATGCGGTGATATTTGCACATGAAGCCAAGCCTCGCGAGCTGAGGTCGTTGCTGCAAACTTGGCACACTAATGCCGGATGGCACACCCTGGCCACACCCTGGCACGGCCCCTGAGGGCGGAAGGAGAACCGTTGCCCTCCCAAGTACTTGATGATTGGATAGATAAATTTCCAGAAATTGAGTCGCTTGCACGGTTGCACCGAGGATAACATGGCGACCTGCAGACTTTCAAGCCAGTCCCTTGTTGACTGGCCCCTCGATGTTCTGAACAAGTGTTACTTATTAACTCCTCACAATATAACATACCCACCCACGCGGTGAGGTTACCCAACGCTAGACACTCTGCTTCGACGTGATACAGTGACCCTACCACAACCGTGCTGCCGGCTATATCCATACCAAACATGGAGTCGCTAGACCTCGTTGTAATCGGCGCAGGTACGCAGTGCTGACCACCACATCATGCGCTTCATGAGCATCTGAAAATAATCATATTTCTCACCGGTACTGTACTAACATGTCAGCACAGGATGGTTCGGTCTTGCAGCCGCAAAGACATACCACCAGCTCCATCCGGACAAGAGCCTGGCCATCCTGGAGGCCAGCTCGACTCCGGGCGGCGTGTGGGCCAAGCACCGCCTGTACCCGGGCCTGAAGAGCAATAACATGCTCGGCACCTACGAGTATCCGGACTTTCCTCTGGACTCGGAGACGTTTGGTGTCAAGCCCGGCGAGCACATCCCCGGCACCGTGCTCCACGACTATCTCACTAAATATGCCGAGAAGTTTGGCATCATGGACAAGATCGGGTGCAACCGTAAAGTCACGACCGCGGAGCACCAGGAAGGTGCCGAAGGAGGCTGGATCCTGACCGTCCAGAGCACGGCGGAGGGAGCGTCTGACGAGAAGAAGATCCTCGCGCGCAAGCTGATACTGGCGACCGGATTGACCTCCGAGGCCTTCCTGCCCGACTTCAAGGGCCAGGATACGTTCGGTGTTCCCCTCTTCCACACCAAGGACTTCAAGCAACATGCCGACACCCTCGAGTCGGCCAAGACCGTGACTGTCTTTGGAGGGACCAAGTCGTCATTCGACGCCGTCTATGCCTATGCCTCCAAGGGCATCAAGGTCAACTGGGTCATCCGCGAGACCGGCCACGGCCCGATCTGGATCGCACCGCCCTACGTCACCCCGCTGAAGAAGTGGCTCGAGAAGCTCGTCCGTAAGTGACCTCCCCCGTCCACCTCACCTACCTTACAGTCACTGAAATCCGCCAAGACACCCGCATGCTCACCTGGTTCAGCCCCTGCATCTGGGGCGAAGCGGACGGCTACGTGGCCACCCGGCGCTTCTACCACGGCAGCGCCGTCGGGAGGGCGATCACCAACGCCTTCTGGTCCGTCCTCGGCAACGACGTGCTCGCCCTCAACAGGTACGACGCCCACCCGGAGACACGGAAGCTCAAGCCCTGGAGCGAGGCCATGTTCACCGCCTCGTCCTTCTCCATCCTCACCTACCCAACCGACATCTTCGAGCTGGTACGCGAGGGCACCGTCAAGGTGCACATCGCCGACATCACGCACCTGTCGCACCGCACCGTCCACCTGTCCGACGGCGCCGCCCTGGAGACGGACGCCATGGTCTGCGCGACGGGGTGGAAGCACCTGCCCCCTCTCACCTTTCTGCCGGCGGGCATCGACAGGGACCTCGGCATCCCGCATACCCCCAGTAACGAGCCGCTCTTCACGGCCGAGATGGTCCAGCGCGCAGACGAGGAAATCTTGAGCCGGTTCCCGAGACTGAAGCAGCAGCCCGTGCAAAACAAGAACCTCAAACCCCTGCTCGAGTCCGACGGCGTCACGACCAAGGACCAGATCAACCCCTCCACGCCCCTGACGCCGTATACCCTGTACCGCTTCATGGTGCCGCCCACGGCCAGCCTGCTGGCGCAGCGCGACATCGCCTTCGCGGGCGTGCTGATGAACTTCTCCGTCCCGCTCATGGCGCACGCGCAGGCGCTGTGGATCAGCGCGTATTTCGACGGGAAGTTGTCCGCTTCCGTCATCCCGCGTTCCCTATCAGACCCAACCACCGTCGGGAACGACGAGAAAGAAGGCAAGACGGTCGAGGAGCTGCGGTACGAGACGGTGCTGCACGCGCGGTTCGGGAAGTGGCGGTACCCGGCGGGCTACGGCACGCGGTTCCCGGACTTTGTGTTTGACGCGCTGCCGTACGTGGATCTGCTGGTGGGCGATCTGGGGCTGGAGATCTATAGGAAGGGGGGTGGGTGGGTTGCTGAGGCTACGCAGGCGTATGGGCCGGGGGATTATAGGGGGTTGGTGGAGGAGTGGAGGGGGAAGCATCTGGTGTAGGGGAGGTGTGAGGCTGGTTGGATGCTGGTGCATGTGGCCGACTGGAGTGTTTGGATGGAGAGATCGGGGGTTTATGGTGTTGCGAATGGCCCCTTGTGGTCAACCAGACGTGATGATGATCTTAGCTTTGGAGTCTGGGGACGCCTTTGGCCATGGTGTTGTAGGATCATCTTTGTATGTCAATGTCGCCATCAGACGTGGGCGTGCTTCAACCACCAGTTCAGATCGTAAATCTCCAGCTCCCGAGAACAGAGACAAGCCCCCCTTGACCTCGGTCGGACCACGCTGAGAACTACATGTTCAGACTGTCGACAAGCACTCTAGTGGAAGAACCTCGGTTAATCGCGCACGTCCCTCATAGGGCCAAATAGTGGACTCCCCACCATCAATTCATCCACGGCCTCGTGGCGCAATGGTAGCGCGTTGCTTTCCGGTTAGTCTTCCACTGCTGGCAGAGGTTGCAGGTTCGAGTCCTGCCGGGGTCGTCCGCTGGCCACCACCCGGTCTCGTGCTAGACATGCTGAGCATGCTGGTTCACGAGCCCGGGTGGGTGACTGCTGTTTTGCCATTCCTTTTTGCATTGTTCTTCCTATCTCTGCTGTTCATTCATTGCTGCAAAAGGATGTGTTGTTCTCATTTAGAGTCTCCTTCTATGTCGTCTTATTTTCGTGTCACAATTACAAACACTACACTGTCATGACGCCTCTTCGGACGAAAAACAGTGGCGTCCTCGAGGCACTTGTCGTCCAATGAAGTCAGCTTATTAGCTCGATTGCGCGATCCATGGCGGATTTCCCGTGATACTCCACCACTACCGCATCTCGACAGAACGGCAGCCAAGACTCTCCCCAAAATGCGCTTGCAATGAACTTTTTACGTACCGAGATGGGATCGTGGAGAGAGCCGGCAGTCTGGGCATCGATGAGCCTGGATATTTAAGCATGGGCGGGGCCGCTTCGTAGGGCCCTTGGCGGTGTGGCCAGGAAAACACTGACATCAGTGACGTCGGAGATAAGCATCTCGACGCGGCACTTAGTGGCAAGAGATCGTCACGACTCGCCTTCTCTCTCTGAACCTCAGTCACATTCTGTCTCCGTTCCACACCACCGGTACCTAACCACCAAGCGGTCATCCAACAACAACCCGCAACCATGTCCCTCCCGGACCGCGCCCCCCCGTCCGGCAGGAAAGAAGACGCCGTCTTCTCGTCCTCCGACCGCGCCGACGTTGATACCTCCTCCACCGAAGGGGGCGACTTCTCCCCCATCGACCCGCACAGCGGCGTCAAGCGCGGCCTCAAGACGCGGCACCTCAGCATGATGGCGCTGGCGGGCATCATCGGGCCCGGTTTACTCGTAGGGTCGGGCGGGGCGCTGAGCTCCGGCGGGCCGGCTTCTCTGCTGATCGGGTTCGGGGTCATAGGGCTCATCGCGTTCAGTATCATGCAGAGCCTGGGGGAGCTGACGACGCTTTACCCCAGTGGAGGTGCGTTTACGGGCTTGGCGGATCGGTTTGTCGATAAGGCTTTTGGGGTCGCGGTTGGGTGGAATTATTTTATTGTGAGTCTTGACTTGACTGTACCCCTGGGGTTTGGGGGTTGAACGGCCTGGGGGTTGAGACGAATGCTGACGACGACGACGAAGATCTGGTTTGCGGTGCTCGCCAACGAATACAACGTTATTAGCAGCCTCTGTGTCTTTTGGTCCGACAGGGTGCCGATCTGGGGGTACTTCCTCATCTTCTGGACTGTGTTCTTGGGCTTCCAGCTGCTCGGCGTCGAGGCCTTTGGCGAGGCCGAGTTCTGGCTGGCGCTGGTCAAGCTGTTTGGGCTCGTGGCGTACTTTCTGTTCTCTATCATGTGAGTGACCGTCCCTCTCCTGTGCGGGCATGGGAGAGCGAGCATAGGACTGACTCTGCCCCAGATACGTCTCCGGAGGCGTCAAGAACAACCCGGCCTTCGGCTTCCGCTACTGGCACGACCCGGGCGCCTTCAGCCACGGCTTCCGCGGCGTGGCCACCGTCTTCGTCTTCTGCAGCACTTTCTATGCAGGCGTCGAGAGCGTAAGTGTGGCAGCATCAGAAACTCGCAATCCCCGTGTGGCGGTGCCGAGGGCCATCCGCCAGGTCTTCTGGCGCATCCTGTTCGTGTACATGGGTAGCGCGCTGTTTTTCGGCCTGACCTGCCCGTGGGACGCCGAGGGCCTGTCGAAAGGCGCCAGCAGGGCGCTCAAGTCGCCCATGACTATTGCCATCCAGAACGCCGGGTGGGAGGGGGGCGTGCATCTTATTAATGCGTTCATCTTTGTTACCTGTCTGTCGGCCGTCAACAGCTCTATTTACATCGGCAGCCGGACGCTGCTGTACATGGCGCAGGACGGGAAGGCGCCGCGGTTCCTGGGGTGGACGGACCGCCGCGGCGTGCCGGTGCCCGCGGTTGTTTTTACGAATTTGTGTGGTGCGCTGAGCATGATGAATGTTAGTACCGGCGCGGCCACGGCGTACGGGTACATCGTCAACCTGTCCGGGGTGTCGACTTTTCTGGTGTGGGGCGCCATCAGCTTCACGCACATCCGGTTCCGGTCCGCGTGGGCGGCGCAGGGACATGACGCCGGGGAGCTGCCGTTTGTGTCGTTTGCGTACCCCTGGAACGCGTACTTTGGGCTGTTTGCGAATGTGTTTCTGGCGTTTGTGCAGGGGTGGACGACGCTGAGCCCGTTTGTGGCGGGGAGTTTCGTCGATGCTTATATCTTGCTGCCGCTGTTTCCGCTTATTTACTTTGGGTACAAGGTTGTGTTTAAGACGAGGTATTGGAGGCTTCAGGAGATCGATCTGATGTCTGGGAGGAGGAGGGACTTGGATGAGGCTAAGGGGGAGGATGTGGTCAGGGCGGAGAGGGACACGTCGGTGCCGTGGTATGTGCGGGTTTGGAGGAACTTTTGAGGGATACGAATTAGGGTCTGATGTGATGTAAAAGCGAATATACCCAGTGGGAGATAGTGAGGTACCTTAGATATGTAGTATCATGAGGTGGACGTTTATGTTGTCATGTGTCTCTCATGCAAAAGGGGGAGTACGATGGTCACCATGTTTTCATGACGGTCATTATCATTCAATCGTACCTAAGACATGTTATGTATCGAAGCTGTTTGTGTACATCGTCTCGTCATCTCGTGGCCCTCACGCCGCAGCCTGCACTGAAGGGGTAGCGACGTGCCCATTCTCTTTGGGAGAGCTTGGTCCGCCCCCCGACGACTGCGACTTCAACTTCGCCTGCAGCGCCGCAAAGTGCGTCGCCATAGCCTCGGCAATAAACTGCTCCCCGGTCACGAGGGGATACTTCTTCTTCGGCCCCTGGATCAACGCGTCCTTCCGCGGCTGGTTGAAGAAGGCGATGCTGTACCTCTCCCCGAAATAATCCCCCGGCTCGCAGGGCGCCTTGACCCGGTGGTACGTCGACTTGAACCTGTCGTCCGACCAGCTCATCAGCAAATCCCCGATGTTACACACTATCGCGCCCGACTCGAACGGGACCTTGGTCCACGTGTCGCCCACGGCGAACTTGGTGACTACTTCCCGCCCCGGGCAGATCTCCAGCCCGCTCTGGCCCTCGCGCTGGAAGAGCAGCGTCAGGAAACCCCAGTCGGCGTGGGCGCCCGCGCGGTGGTAGATCTTGCCTTCTGCCGCGGCGCTCTCGGGCGTGGCGTAGTAGTGCAGCAGCCGCAGGACGCTCTGGGCCTTGGGGTTAGTCGCGTCGTGGAACTGCACGAAGTAGTCGTCCGGGAAGCCCAGGCCGCGCGCGAAGCAGAGCATCAGTTTCTCGCCGACGGACTGCACGCGGCGCATGAACGTCTGGCACGTCTCCCTGAACCCGGGGACGTGCTCGTCGTCCACCCACAGGCTCTTGCCGGAGGGGGCGACCATGTTCTCGCCGAACTGCAGCTGGTAGGACTCCTTGCTGTCCGGGGCGCCGGTGGAGGGACGCACCTGGGACCTGTTCTCGTAGCCGACGTTTTGCGGGTTCCACGGGACCGTGGACTTGATCTCGTCGGGCAGGGAGAAGAAGGACTGCGAGGCGCCGAAGACGGCGTCTTGCTCGGCCTGGGTGATGCCGTGGTCGACGATGGCGAAGAAGCCGACGTTTTCGGCTGCGTCGACGAGCTGTGCTGTTATCTCGTCTATGCGGGAGTCGAAGTTGGCGAGGGATATCTGGATTTTGTGAGTTTGTGGTGAACCGTGTAAGTGAAGTTGGCAAGGGGGTCCAGACCTTTGGGAGCGGCCGCTCTACGTATTTTGTCTTTTCGACCATTGTGTCGGTACCGACGTTACGGTGTAGATGTAGATATGCAGGGTTGTGTCGAGATGTTTGAGGTGCGTAAGCTGGCAGGTTGCATGCAGGAGAGTCCCTGTTTCCCGGTTGTCGCCAGTGTTCTGTATCTTCCGTATTTGTACTCACTTCGAGATGTCGTGCATGCTCACATACAGGATCCTTGGAGTGGCGTCCGGAGGATATACCACGGAGCTGCATTCGAATGTGGTCGTCTCTTGGCGACAGCGACATGTGGGTGAGTGCGGCTGACCCTGACCGGGAGTTGAAAGTTGCCCCTCCGATAAGCACACCGGCGAATCGGGAGGCTTTGCCGTCCACCGCCGACGGACACTGCCGATGAGCGTACGACGGGGACATCTTCGTCCGATAAAGTTGGACATGAAAATCTAAGTACCTTCTTAATGGAGCAAAGTATTATGCTAACGCCGATGTGCTTCGGTCCAATGCCATATTTAGTGTATTTACCTCTTGTGAATGGCCGAGTCGTTGTGCATGCTGTCGCGAGTCGCAGCCGCCAAAGCGATAATGCTACAGTGACGATGAAGCTAACTATAACAAGACCGGCACAAAAAGATACGGCAATGACAAAGGTCTGACAAGTGTTGCACTGCCGCTCACCCGACCATATCCATCACCGTGATAGCCAACAACTTCGCATCCATCCGATAAAGGAACGATAAGATATAACAAGGCCTTCTCGACCAGGTTCGAAGCATATATTCCCGGAACTGGGCGTCTCGTACTCGGACATAATAATACTCTGTCAGCATCGGTATCCTACACGACAGACGTGATGCTGACTGGGTCTCATGTTGATCCTTTAAGAAAATTCGGAGCTCGCGCAACTGTCTACTTCAACTAGTATAACTGACACTCCACATATTATGATGTAGTAGTTGAAGAATACGAGGTGAATATGACTATATACGCATACACGACGAGAACTTCGAGTCGAAGACATATTTACCGAGATCTTCGGCCCAGGCCAAAACGACACAAACAAATGGTCGTATCTCAGCGATGAGTCAGGTAGGCCAGATAGCCGCATATCGGAAGAGGATGTTATATGAAGCTTTCTCACTCCAAGCGGTGATGTGCTTGTCTCCTCCGAGTGTTCTGGATCTTACCAAGCATGATTTGTAGATGATGTTGCCGAAGGGTCAAGGGACCTGACATCGAGAAAAGGGGCTAAAGTCAACCGGCTACCCGTTGTACAGTGAATGGCACATCTATGCTGGCAGACGGTAGCGTTGAAAACATCGCTATGGTTATATTTGACAAGTATGTGCACAATGCTGTACTGATAATGCCTATCAAGCCTAGCTGAAGAGTGAGAGAAAGGCGCGCGAGCTCTGGCCAACAACAGGTCCACGGACTTGGATTTTATAAACCACTTAACGTGAAGTCACGTTGCCGCAACTCGGGATGTATGTGAGGGATTGCAGAGACTACCCTATGAGGTCGGATGGGCCAATTGTGTTTCCCTACACCACCCATATCAGAGTGAGATCGAGTGAGCCGGTACTTAGCGGTGTGAGAGCTTGGCGCAATGAAGGGCTGGTGTTAGATTCTGACTTAGGCCTGAAGCTTTCCTCTTGCTCTTGGTTTTGTATTCCAAATTAGTCACCAGTTTCTTCCAGAAAGCAAACAGTACTAGATTAGGCCGAAGAAGTTCCCATGTATCGTTACGGTTACTACATGAGGGACGGCTTAGACATAATGATGGCACAGCTGCTGAGATCCCTTCTACAACTTTATTCGTAAGATTAATATATCAGCGAGTTTGGATGTGATAAGTGATAGTCATCATAAGGTATTCAGGAGTGCTGTCCCACGTCCAACCTCGACGAAACGAACGATGTTTGTTGTATCAGGTTGGACGACGTGAACATGCTAACACAACAGAAAAAGACCAGGAGTGTGAGCAAATGTTATGCAACCATAATACGTCATGAGCTATATTGACTATGTTCAGCTGTAACATTACCAGACGCACAGACGTGGCCGAGGATGCTGGAAGCTCCTTAGGAGTCTAGAACGGAGGTGCTAACCCCTGACCATAACAAGTACGGTTTCCCGGGCTCGCATCCTCCAATGTTGCTTCTTCAGACAGTGATGACGAGTCCTGTGTCGAGACAACACACGCGGTCTCATTGGCTCCGCATTGCTGATGTTGTGTCTCTAATAGACTTTATCCATTTCATCCGGCTGCAACTGTGCTTTCCTGGGCCCCTTCATATGGGAACTGCTGCCAAGCCAGCCGTAAACCCGTAAACTGGTCCAGACCTGATGCGCGAGCTGCAATATCGTCCCGTTGCTGTTATAGTTCTCTGATATGATAGTCCTGATATAGACCGGAACGGCGGGTCGTGTTCTGGAACTTTCACAGCAGATGCGGCTGCCTTGGCATGTCTGTAGCTGCTTGCTGATGCTTGGGTTTTGGGATCTGCGAGCCTCCGTCCTTGGCGCTGTTGAGTATGGTTGTACGTCGAAGCATTAGTGCTGGTAGCCCCTATCTTGCCAAGAGATAGTAAGGGACCACCCGGATTAAAGATGAGATACACAATTGTATCAGAGGGTAAGATCAAGCAGGTCAATGAAAGCTTATACAGACGCATACGTAGGTTCTCGGGCCATTGCAAGGAGCGGAGACGGAACTGCGCATGCATAAACACAGAGCCTGGTAACGAGATGAGGTGATCACATCATCACTCCCGGTTATATCGTCGGAGAGGAGGTTACGCAACCCATACGGACAGACAACTCGCGCCCATTTATGGAAAACTCCGTCTTTGTTTCAACTCACTCCAATCTCTACTCGTCCGCTGGGTCACATCCAGGTTACTGTTGCATAACTTGCGTTCACCACTTACACGTACCACTCACAGCCCCCACACCACACCACCAGCAGTAGACCTGATATTTCTTCCCGTCACCCTCCACATCCCGTGTGTATCGAAGCAAGTTCGAGTCCACAACAATGTCCAACCGACATCACCAAATAGCAGCCCGAGGAGGGCGCCTCGTTTCGTAGGCGAGCCCAACCTGGAAAAGGGATGAGGCGTTTATATGAGTCCCGTGCTTGCCCTATCCTTGCCCTGTCACGTTGCATTAGCTGACCTGTTGCTATAGGAGCGACATACCATTTACTCGCTCCTCCTATATCTCATCACTGAGCCTAGACATCACCATCATTGGCTTCACGTCGACTAACTTCACGTCGACTAACTCCACGTCGACTAGCACCTACCTGCCTGTGCGCTTACCTCTACGTATACTTGCCTCTACTCACCAGACCATCCCAGACTAAAGACTCACCCAATGTCTCCAACCCGCATCCTCCTCCTAACCAACTCCGAGCACGGCCAAGCAAACGTCTTCCTAGCAACCAGCCACGCCCTCCTCACCCTCCCGCGCCCCCACAATGACGACGACGACGACATCCCGGAAGTCCACTTCGCCTCCTTCCCCCCCATCTCCAAATTCGTCGCTCAAACCTCCCACCACGCCCTATCCTCCTCCCCTTCATCGCACCCCATCGTCTTCCACCCCATCTCCGGCCTCCCCATGCTGCAAGCCTGGTCCCGGCCCGAATTCGAAGCCGAGCGCGACGGCTCCCGCCACGCGCAGGGCATCCGCACGGCCTGGCGCAAGATGCAGGTCCTCCTGCGGGTCACGCTGCCCTGGACGGGGCCGGAGTTCATGGAGATATTCCACTCGGTGGCCGAGATCATCCGGAGGGTGAACCCGCACATAACCGCCGTCGACCCAGCGTTCGCCCCCGCCCTCACGGCCGTGCGGCATCTGGGGGTGCACTACCTGATCCTGAGCCCCAACACCATCAAGGACTTTGCGATGCCCTTCCAGCCCAACCTAGAGGCGCTGTGGCGGTACCCGTGCGTCGGCAGCGCGTTCGCGTTTCCCATTCCTGTCAGGTGGGTGCCGCTCAACCTCCTGCTGGTGCTGCTCGCCCTCCTGGCGGGGGCGTGGGACGGGCATCGCCGGCGGCTGGGGGAGTTTGTGAGGGTACACGGCGGGGGCGCGAGGCTGACGAGCTTGAATGAGTTGAGTCTGGGACCGCCGGATGGGGGGGTCAAGGTCCTGGTTGCGAATCGGCTGGCGCTGGAGTTTCCGCTCAAGGTGCTGCCGCGACATGTCGTGCCTTGTGGGCCGATTATTAGGCCGGCGAGGGGGGTGGGCGAGGTGGATGGGGAGATGGCGGGGTGGTTGAGGGGGGGGCCGACGGTTTATGTTAATTTGGGGACGCATGTGATGATGAGCGAGGAGAGCGCGGTGGAGATGGCGACTGCGTTGAGGATTCTGCTTGATCATGCGAGGGGGGCGAGGTGGAGGGGGAGGGGGATGGAGGGGTTGAGGGTGTTGTGGAAGCTTGCTGTGGAGGGGGAGGGGGAGGGGGAGGGTGAGAGGGGGGAGAGTAGGGTTTATAGGATTCTGGGACGGGATGTCGAGAGTGGTGCGGTTAGGATCGTGAGGTGGATTGAGGCTGAGCCGACGGCTGTGTTGGAGGAGGAGAATGTGGTTTGTGCTGTTCATCACGGGGGGGCTAATAGTTTCCTTGAGACTGCTAGGTGAGTTCTTGTCCGCGTGTGGAGAGGTGGTAGTGAGGCTGATGATGTCGAAGTGCCGGCATACCGCAAGTTGTGCTCCCTGTCTGGATGGACACGTTCGACTTTGCTCGCAGGGCAGAGTTGTTGGGCATTGGTCGGTGGGGGAACAAGATGTCACAGAAGACGGGGGCGCCATGGGGCGGCGAGCTGGGCAATGTCTTGATCGAGGTCTTGCTCGGGCCGGAGTCGACGCGGATCAAGGAGAGGGCGCGAGAGCTGGCCCAGCTGTGCCGCCAGAATGGGGGTGGTAGAGTGATTGCTGCCAAGATGATCTTGAGAGAGGTCAGAGAACCTGTCTTTCAGTCGAAAGAGGATGATATGTTGAGCCAGAGCAGTGGTCCGGACTGAGAGCATGGACTGATCAGTCTTCTCGGTATACCAACTGTAGGTTGGATTTGGCGGTTGTACGATGTGTCACTGTCGTATAGACAGGAGGTCTGGCTTGCATTGCGCTTCTCAATTATTCAGGGGGGGTATCCTGAGGTCGAGGACTTGTGCATTGGATTCAGTCGCTAGCGCAGCTGGTCTGCATTGTCAACTGGTCTGTATTATAGCTTGGCTTAGCTAGACTGTCGCTCTGTACGAGAATGCGTCTCACTATTTGTTGCAGACTTGCGGACGGCAGCTGCTTTGTAAGAGTGATGAGGTCAGTATAAGGTGAATAGGGGTCGTGTAAGCGTCGCGAAGCATTTCCTATTTCGAACAGGTGCCTCCTACAACACCTCAACCAATGACGCGTGAGAAGTCGACAATAAGGTCTGAAAAGATGTAGTCATCACCTATCAACCGATAGTGATACAGGGCCTGACGGCGTATCCCATGCCAAGAGATAAGCAACCCAGCACCAAAAACCCGCTAGAATGCGGGCTAGCTGCCATCGTCGCAATAGCTCCAGTCCGGTGCTGGGGAACTGACCACTCAAGCCTTGGCCTTGGGGGCCCGGGGAGCAGTTGGTTGCTCACCTCCATTCGTAATCTAGACTCTAATAAGAGTGCTGATAAGTGACGACCGCCAAGACTACTACAGTTCCGATCCCGAGATAGGACAACTGAACAACGACCGGCGACAAAACAGCCGAATGTATAACATAAAGTCGCTGGACTCGCCGCTCGCGGCCTCGTTCGAGGCGGCTTTTTCTCTTTCCTGACTATCCTCAGACATCTCACGCAGCAACCATGTCCGACACCGAATCTGCAGGTGTAAGTCAAAGTCGCCCCAACTCACATCCGCCCCTGCAAATATCCCACCACTAACACCCCCCTCCCAGCCGTCCTACGACGACGCCCACCCAGACGGCGGCAACCCGCTCGAAGTCGACGTAAACGCGCAGTACGCCGGCGTCGAGCACAATTATACTTATCTCGTCTTCTGCGCCTTCATAGTCTGGCTCATCATCCCGGGCATCGGCCTGCTCTACGGCGGCCTAGCCCGCCGCAAGTCCGCCTTAGCGCTACTCTTCCAGTCCCTGATGGTCGCGGCCGTGACCACTTTTCAATGGATGTTCTGGGGCTACTCGCTCGCCTACTCGCGCTCCGCCGGCCCGTTCATCGGCGACCTGGCCAACTTCGGCATGAAGAATGTTGTCGTGGCGCCCAGCATCGGGAACCCGAATATTCCAGAGATCGTGTTTTGTTTGTATCAGCTCCTGTTCTGCGCCTGCACGGTGCAGATCGTGGTGGGCGGCGCGTTCGAGAGGGGCCGCATCGTGCCCAGTCTTGTGTTTGGCTTCTTCTGGGCCACGGTCGTGTACTGCCCCATCGCGTGCTGGACGTGGAACCCCAGCGGGTGGCTGTTCAACCTCCCCGCGCTCGACTTCGCGGGCGGGGGCCCGGTGCATATTGCCTCCGGCTGGTCGGCGCTGGCGTACGCTTTTGTGCTGGGGAAGAGGAAGGTCAAGGGCGACGACAAGCACCATGCCAAGCCGCATAATACTACGCTGGTGTTTCTGGGCACCGTGTTTATCTGGTTCGGGTGGTTCGGGTTCAACGGCGGGTCGGCGCTGAACTCGTCGCTGAGGGCTATGTATGCTGCGTTCAACACGAATACTGCTGCTGCTACGGGGGCTATTGGCTGGGTTATGGTGGATTATATCCGTCATAAGGGTAGGTTTAGCGTCGTGGGCGCGTGTGAGGGTGCTATTGCTGGACTGGTCGGTATTACACCCGCTGCCGGCTATGTGAGCGTTTGGCTTGCTGCGGTTATTGGGTTTCTGACGGCGATTGTGTGTGCGCTGATGAGCGATGTCAATGAGTGGTTGCATATCGACGAGGGGATGGATGTGTTCAAGCTGCACGGCATTGGCGGTATGGTGGGTTCGTTCCTGACGGGTATCTTTGCTACCAGCGCTGGTAAGTACCCTCTCTCTCTCTCAGACGCCGGACAGACCGAGAACAGACACTGACGAAGGCTAGTCTCATCCCTCGACGGCGTCACCATGGCGCCCGGCGGCATCGACGGCAACGGCCGCCAGATCGGCCTGCAGTTCGTCGAGATCACGGCCATCAGCTCGTACGCCTTCGTCGTCTCGTGCCTGCTGCTGCTGCTCATGAAGTACATCCCCGGCCTGCACCTGCGCGTCTCGGACGAGGCCGAGGAGCACGGCCTGGACATGGACCAGTTCTTCGACGAGCAGATCGGCGACTGGAGCATCTACAGCGAGATCGAGAGGAAGCGCTACCAGGACGCGGCCGAGACCATCATCGGCGCGCGGGAGCATGGCGGCAGGAGTTCGTCGGAGCGGGCGGTCGAGGCGAAGGGTGTTACGCCTGTCGAGGCATCGGAGTAGACGTTGAGAATTGTTATGCGTTCGCAGGAACAGGTAGATACAGAACAGTGATCAGGCTAGTCATTAGTCTATGGTCATCTATCTCGGACAACTTGTCTGCGATCTAGATCTCTCGAAAGACAGGTACATGGTATCGTTAAAAGACAAAAGCCAGCCAGCTTATAGACCGCCCATCCTTTTATCAACCGTGACCATCGTTGCCAGACATTCATCAACGTGAGATCGGACTTTTGTAGAAGACTGCCGAGACAAGAGAAAGATGCAAACATGTCGAAATCACATCGCAGAAAATATGAAACACAGCGCGGAACAGAAATGAAATACAGGTCGCCCGAGGCGACAGTCCATTTTGAGCAAGGAAATAATAAGTTACATGAGGCCAGGGATGGCCAGGGCTGCGCAAGCCGACGCTGTCGGTGCGAATATCCAGCCGCATGGCCATGCCGTCCTTGAGCGTTTTCACTCCACTCGGAGAATCCACCACATCCATACACCACTCCCTCAGAGGTGCAAGACCTCCATGTCAGATATGCTCCGATGCCGCTTATGAAACGCGTCGCTCAGCGCACTCGATGCCTTCCTCTTCTGGGACATGCTCTCGAGCGGGCTCCTGTTTATGTCGGCGTACCCGTTCGCAGCGCTCTTCTTGTTCCGGCGCAGCGGCGTGATAGGAGCCGTCACGGTCTCCAGGCTGCCCGTCTTGATGCCGCGGAGCGTGCCGTAATGGTACGGCCCCGAGAAGGCGAGCGACTCGTGACTGGCCCGGTCGCTGAGGATAAGCTGCTGGTTGATCTGGTTACGGCGGAAGGCGCCGACCGCGTTCGAGTTGTTGTCGAAATGGCTGAGCAAGGGGTGCACGTCGGCCATGGCCCCGTCGCTGATCGCGCTGACTTGGCTGGCCGAGGTGCGCGGCCGCCCAGGCGTGGATGCAGCCGTGTTGGTATCCCCGTCGCCATCCCAGTTCTCGTCCTGGCCCTCTTCGTCAGAATCTTGGTTAAAGGTAATGAAATCTTCGAGCTTCAGGTTGCGTTCTTCCTCGTCCTCTGGTTCGTCGGCCTCGCCGGTCTCGTCACTGTCCTCGGCTGTGGCAGCGTCCGACGCAAGCGAGAAGAAGGCCTCGGCCGGACCCACGGCTTGTGTGTTCACGAAGTCGCCAAATGTGTTCGAGGAGAACATGGCACTCATCATGAGGGACGCCGAGTTGCTGAGGATGGGCGACGACTGGGTTATAGGAGGGTTGGTGAAGAAGTCGAGATTGAAGGACTCGGGGGACAGATCCAATCTACGCATCCGCTGAGGAGTGAAGATCATCATCTTCCGAGAAATAGGGTTAAGCACGGCAACAGGTTTCCTATCCGAGCTGTCGAGGTTATACCGTCCCACGCGAGGCTGACCGCGTTTGCGGCGGGGTCGCTCAGTGTCAGAGTCAGAAGAGACATCGATAGACTCGATGCGCCTAACCAGCTTTCTTCGGACAGGCGGCTCAGGGACATCTTCTTCGGTAGTGTCGCCATCCGCTGGCAGGGCAGCATTAGCAACGTAGACATCACTATCTCTGACAAGCATGACTCACTCTCATATCCATCAAGCTCCTGGACCACACCTGACGCAACCGGAGTGGAGGCCTCGGTTGGCGCCTGACTCACAGTCGGCGTGGGAGTCGGAGTGCTATCGTCCAGTCCTTGGTTGGGCGTGACTTCATCATCAGAGTCGACCTCCAGCCGGTCTTGAGACCCGAAATCCCAGAACGAGCCACCCGAGTTGGAAGACTCGTCGGGATCGTACTCGATTTCGCGACGGAAAGCAGGGTCAAGCGAAGCCTGTTCGACAAAGATGTCAGGGAAAAAGCCCTCGACGTCCTCACTGGTATCGGTAGTGGTCGAGTCAGAGTCGCTGTCGGGCACACCAGTAAACCTTACATGGCGTTCGACATTTGAGACGTCGGTGTCAAGCATGTAGTTGGTAGTGAAGTCGGATGCGGCAGCATCTTCGCCGTCTGAGAGTATTCCATCCCAGCTGGCAACCTCGTCGCCATCATCGTCATCTTCATCTGCATGTTCAACCTCCTCAGAAGCCTGTTCGGGCAACTCTGTGTCCTCATCGTCGTCATCATCTTCGTCTTCCTCATCGGCATCATCTTCGACGGCCTGTTGCGGCGGAAGGGAGCGGGGATGGCCACGGTGCGCTTCGTGGGATATTATGTGCTCCTCTTCCGCCGCGAATACATGCTCCTCGTCGTCGTCTTCGGATTCGCTGATCTCGTCGACTGCGGAGTATCCTTCGTCATCGGAAAGATCGAGTGACGAGGATGAGGTAGTGGTAGTGTCCGAGACCCGACGCTTCTTGGGTTTGGGCGCCCGGGCGGGAGGCAGTTTTTGCCGTGCGTTTCGAGACATTGTGTGGAATATGCAGGGGTAAAATTTGGGTTATTTGCGGAATGCTGCACAAACGGCGGTGAGACGAGGTTCGCGACAGAGAATCTCTAGTTCTCGAAATGCGATGATATCAATGCCCAGTTGGCCGCAAAGGGAGCTTGATGAAGGTGATTGTTATGGATATACCCTCGGTGTGCTCTGTCGGGGATGTTTAGGGCGGAGCGACTACGTTGCGGATGAAGGTAGTCGTGGTCGGATGTGAATTGCGTCAACTGCCCAGAGCGTTGGAGGGCAGGTATTCAGCTTGTTGTGTTTAATGTCAGGCAGCCGTTCTCCGAGAATGAGTCTCTGTCACAACAGCGACTCGAGAGGTGGTTGGCCTGGGAAACTTGGTCGAGAGGAATTGGCAGAGTTGAATATCTCGTTGAGGCTGCTGGACTGCAGGACAAGCCGGGAATCCGGGCCTGTCCCGCAGTGGGCGTTTACAGCTCAGCGATGGCCGAAGGCATCTTGGGAGGTCTCGACTAAGTTTGATCGTGGGATGGGATTACTATTGAATAGCAGTGCGACTTCGTTGTCTTGGTGGATGGGGTTTTGGGTTGGTGTTGAACGAGGAAGAGACAGAAGGAGGGGAGGGGACCCAAGCAGAACTTATCATGGCTCGACAATTGAACTTTTTTTGACTTGCAGTGGGGAATGCGGGACGCTGCCCATTGGCCGGGGCCAGCTGTCTTGGCAGATCTGTGGATTACTGCTGCTGATCTGGCAGCTGGCAAGGCACACGCGCCTTCCCCAAAGCGACGAGCCGCTGCCGTCACCGCCATTTCGATGTCGGCCATGTCTGTCGTGCCTTCCCGCTCGCTTCATCCGCTCATTGATCGCCAGTCACCCCTCGATGTGCTTCAGATCTACTGCCTCAGATCAACCAGCTCAGTGCAGTAATATCTGATGTCACTCGGCTTCTACGATATGCTCTCGTTACTACTGTATCTTCATGATCTTCAGAGTTCGTCCCAATAGTGAGGTGGAGTTGGAGGTTCCGTAAGATCTTCACAGTCCCCCGCCGTTCAATCTCAAACTTTTGCAAGCGTCTGCAAAGTCGTCACAGCACCACTTTAGAGGGTCCAATGATATAGCTACGTGTTCATCTTCGTTGAATACCTCAGTGTCAGTTGTGTCCACACACTTAGCTGCACCGGTCTGGTGTCTTGGCAGGCAAGGCAGGCTTGGATCCTACGCTGGTGTTGATGAGTTGTTGGGTAAACATCATCATGTCTTGCATCATTCGACATCGCCGTAGCCATGCCTGGGCTTTGGAGCTCAGTGAGCCTCGAAACTTCACTACATTGTCCCTCTCTGTTTTACGCCCGATTGTCTAAGGTACCATGCAAACGAGTCGAGTCATTCGAGTCATCCCTATGACTGTTCGCCGATCAGTCGAGTGGCCACAGACGCTGCCTCTTCTACCGACAAGTCGTTGCTTGATGAGATCGAGTTGACATGTGAGAACGTATATCTCGATGTTACCCATTATAGTTCATATTATCTGTGAGACCGTCAGCAGGACGATGACTGCATTGGAGCTTGCAGGATGGTTGACACCATCTCCCTGCCGTTGCTCTGCAATCATGTCCTACAAAGTCAATTCCTGGAGATGCAGCATTCCCCACATAGAAAATGTCAATGCATACCCACATGGTCCGTGCTTCGAGGCAAGCTGAGTGCATTTAGTAGAAATCCTTATCTTATCGGACAAGTTGCTCAGCAACGAGCTTGGATGGTAAATACAGCATACTTGAACTGTCAACCATCAGAATTGTGTGCAACTTCATCCACACGCCGCGTCTCCTTCTTGCAGGAAATCATCTTGCCGCTTCAGCATACAAACATCAAATCGCTGAAGCCTCGCAAGTCCCACGATGGACACCTCAACCATGAGCTCGTCAGCTCCTCCAAAGTCGCACAACCTCTTCCAGGTCTTCCTGCGCCTACGACCGCCTCAAGCAGGTGCGTCGCAATCCGCCGAGCGCTTCCTCGCCGTCGAGCCGCCTGCCAAGGAGCACACCGCGCCGACACACATCACCCTCAACCCACCTAACGACAGCCGGCGCGCCATCGAGAAGTTTGCCTTCACACAGGTATTCGAAGAAGACTCGACGCAGCTAGACGTCTTCCACTGCACCGGTGTCATACCTCTTGTTGAGGGTGTTCTTGCCCCTCATGGTGGGGACGGAACAGATGCTCTGCTTGCTACTCTTGGAGTGACGGGGTCGGGAAAGGTTTGTCCGTGAGGTGCTGTCCATGAATCACACACTACTGACACAATGTCTGCACATAGTCACACACTATCCTCGGCTCCAAGACCCAACGCGGCATGACCCAGCTCGCGCTCGACGTCATCTTTCGCTCCCTCGGCCACAACCTCCTCGACTGTGCCTCGCACCCCTACCTCGAAGCCTCCATCAGCGGCTCCGACCCGTCCGAGGCGGCAGTGTGCTCCGCCTCGGCGTTCCTGGAGACCGTCTACGCCGACCCGCAAGATCGGCCACGACCAAGCTCCAGAGCGCCCACACCCATGATCGTACGATCCCCCTCTGTCCGTTCTTCTGCTTGTCCGCAATTCCAAGAGATTCAATCCCCGGAGATGCATCTGCCGGGCGCATGGATCGATATCTCGGGCTCGTTCGATAGCCCGAAGACGATCCGCCCCGTACGCAGGGAAGACTACACCGCGTCGTCTCCGCCCCCCAGCCCGTCCACCCCAAGGGCAGCACACAAGGGCACTGGTGCCCATCTCACCAGCACAAAGCCACCCGCCACCCCCAGGCGAGGTGGTGGTCTCAAACCCCCAGCCGCGCACTTCATGGCGGCAACCACCTCAACCCGCAGGAAAAAAGTCGACAAAGACAACGTTGCTAACTTATTGCAGGGCGAGTCGACAATGGGCCCCCCGCAGACCCCGAGCCGCCGTCTCCTCACCCGTCCCTCGGCGCTCCCCCATCAACCCGACGTGAGCGCCCTCTCCGTCCCCTGCGACCCGGCAGCCGAGTACGCGGTCGTGATATCCATGTACGAGGTGTACAACGACCGCATCTTCGACCTGCTCAGCCCGCCCGTCAAGTCGGCGGCGACCAAGGAGTACCGCCGCCGCCCCCTGCTGTTCAAGCCGACCGAGGCGAGTCCCGATCGGAAAGTTGTGGCCGGGTTGAGGAAAGTGGTGTGTGGCAGCCTGCAGCAGGCGCTGATGGTGCTCGAGGCCGGGCTGCACGAGCGCAGGGTCGCGGGCACGGGGAGCAACAGCGTCAGCTCGCGGAGCCACGGGTTCTTTTGTGTGGAGGTCAGGAAGCGCGCTAGGTCCGGGAGACACAGACATGGCGGAGAAGGTGGTGGTGTCTGGGGCGGGAGCACGCTTACTGTTGTTGATTTGGCGGGTAGTGAGAGGGCAAGGGACGCCAAGACTGCGGGCGCGACGCTGGCGGAGGCGGGTAAGATTAACGAGAGTTTGATGTACCTGGGCCAGTGTCTGCAGATGCAGAGCGACGCGGCCAATAACGCCAAGGTAAGTCCCATCTTTTCACTTCTGTATTGACATTCCACTTGCTATTGACAGCCAACTAACAACACCTCCCCGACAAAACAGCCCGGCGTAGTCCCCTTCCGCCAGTGCAAGCTCACCGAGCTGCTCTTCTCCAACTCGTTCCCCTCAACCTCGACCAGCAGCACATCCTACAGCTCCTCTTCCACCACGCGCGCGAACAACAACTCCCCGCGCAACCCGCAGAAGGCGGTCATGATCGTCACGGCCGACCCGCACGGCGACTTCAACGCCACGAGCCAGATCCTGCGCTACTCGGCGCTGGCGCGCGAGATCACGGTGCCGCGCATCCCGAGCATCACGCAGACGATCCTGGCCCCTGTCGCACCCCAGTCCATGCCTGGGTCAAGTCCGCTGTCCTCGCCGACGATGCAGCACAGCCGCCCCTTCTTCTCCCCCTCCAGCCCAAACATGAGCCGGACTTTCTCCCCTTCATCTGTGGCCTCCGACGACCACAGGGGCACGATGGAGATGGCGGCGCTGGAGATCGCGCGGCTGGCCGAGGAGAACGAGTACCTCCGCCAAGCGATGGGCGCGGAGCAGGTCGCGCGGCAGGAGGCGCAGGCGCATCTGTTGAGCATGGAGGACCGGATGGTCGATCTGGAGCAGGCGATACGGGAGGACTGCGTCAACGAGTTTGAGAGGAGGATGGAGGTCGAGGTTGCGCGGTGGAGGGCCGCTGCGGCGGCTGAGGCGGAGAGGGTGGAGGAGCATGTTAATGCTAAGATTGAGATTTTGGCGAGGGTGTTTGGCACGGAGGGGGAGGGGGGGAGTGACGGGGAGGAAGGGGAGGATAAGGAGAATGTGCTGGTTGAGGATGTGTGGGGGGAGAATGAACGGCTCAGGAGGGAGGTGGAGGTGCTGAGACGGGAGCTGGTGGGGATGAGTCCTACTAGGAGGATGCCGCTACGGGAGAGGGGGGGTGAGGGTGGGGAGCAGCAGCAGCAGCAGCGGGGGAGTGGTGGTGGTGCGGGCGGGCTGCAGAGGAAGATGGAGAGGTTGAGGGTTAGTGATGAGGCTGCTGCGGCAGCGAGGAGCAGCTCGGGCAGCGTGAGAGGTACCGGGAGTCCGACGAAGAAGGTGAGGAAGTTGGGGGCCAAGAGGTGGGATAGCATGGAGGACGAGGAGATGTTCTAGGGGGCGTGGATCGTGTGAGTCGTGGTGTTGTTGGTGTTGTTGGAGGGTTTGCTCCTCTTGCGTTGTGTTGTTGGAGTACCGGGCACTTTGAGTTGTTGTGTATACCCCATTGTCATCGGACTGGATTTGTTACTTGTTTACGATGATGATCCCCCTGTTTAGCACATATTCGTTGCAGAGTCACAATTCACGGCATTTTTCTTCAATTGCAGGGGTAATGACTGTTTATAGAATGCATCGTATTCTTGCACTATCTGTGTCTCGATCTCTATGTGTTCACCACTAGTTTCTCGCAGTCACTTGACTCCCGAGAGAGATCGACCGTTCACTTGAACGGCTTGTCTTCGTCAACAAGGGCTGTACTTACTCATTCCGTCGACATGGTTACGTCTTCGTCGTCGTCGTGCTTGGCTGGCTCGGGCTCGCAGCGACACGTCGCCTGGCCGCAGCCATGGCACAGCCAGAAGACGTGGTCTTCCTCCGACGTGCAGACACAGGCCGGGTCGCCACAGCAGGGCGAGTACTTCTCCCGCTCACCCGCTACAATCTCCGCCTGGCTGCAGCCGATGGGGCAGTCCAGGCCGCAGACGATGTCCAGGCCGTCGTCCAGCAGACCGTCGATGAGTTTGGGAGGGATGCGGCACGAACACGCGCTTGTGCCGTTCGTCCAGCACCGAAGCGTGTCTTCCATTTGACTATGGAGATTATCCCACTGGTGGGGACCTGCGCTGGGAGGCTTGTCGGCCATGGACAGCTTAGCGGCATCGACCACGATGGACTTGAGCGCCTCCTCGGTTAGCTCGTCGATGTCGGGGACTTGCGCCTTGACCTCTTCTGGGATGCTGGCTTTGAGGGTGTCGAGCGAGATCTTCTCGATGTCGTTCATCAGCGAGTCGATGGCCTTGTCGGGCTCGCCGGGGGCCGGGATGTGGCCGCCGTTTGCTGCCGACATCCAGTTTGAGATTGCCTGGATGTGGAGGCTGCGGCGCTCTTTTGGTGCGTCCTCGGGCAGCAGTGAGGGGCCCTGCTTGGGGGTTTCTTTGTCCATCTTGATGATGGGTTGGGGTGGAAAGGTTCTGGTGAGTTAGCAGAGAGCTGGGGTGAGTACTTACCTGAGGGTCGGGATGGTGAGCTGTCGATGGTCGATAATGAAGATTGAGAGATGGCAGTGTGGTCGGGAGGTGATGGACGAATATATAGTATCATACACTTGTTGCCTGACAGTGAAGACAAAGGAAGTATGATCCATTGTGAATATGGCGTATGAACAACTCAAAGCCAACATCGAGTCAAGGAAGCCAAACAAGAGCATTGTTGCCGAACAAAAGACGTGAACACAGCCTGTGACAGCTTTATTGTTGAGTCGAGATACCGGTCGCGTCACAAAACAATGACCGTATTCTGAACATTGACTTGGAAGTTTTGAGCTCTTTGACGTCCATTCATTCACTGTACCTTGGATGATGAAGCGGCATTCGGGAGGGATGTGACCTTTCGGCTCGGCTATGGCTTTCGGACCGTTGCGCATCAGGTACCCGCATCCTTGACGTCAGTCCCGTCCTCGCAACCCTCCACTCTCACAGCTCTCTGTTGCCGAATCGGCCTGCAATTGCACTTTGTCGAGGAGAGACACGGAACCTTACAAAATAACCAAAACGAGGGCTTGCTATTTCTAGGTAGAGCGTAGATGGCAGGATACACCAACAACAATGCCTAGCCTACAATCACATCTTCGCCCCCCGCCTCCGCCTCGGTGGTTGTCACAACGCATTCCTCAGCTCCTGGCCCGCAAGGAACCGCCTCAAGTTACCCACAATCAACTCCTCGCTCCCCTGCGGCCGCCCACCAGCCGCGTGGGGCGACACCACCAGGTTCGGCACCTTGAACAACCGATCGCCGTCGGGGAGCGGCTCCGTCTGGAACACGTCCAGCTGCGCGCCGCCCAACTCCCCTTTCTCCAGCGCCGCGGCCAGCGCGTCCTCGTCGATCGACGTGCCGCGCCCGACGTTGACGACCACCGCGTGCTTGGGCAGCATCGCCAGCGTCTTGGCGTTGATGACGTGCCGCGTCGACTCGTCGCCGGGCAGGATCATGACCAGCGCGTCCGTGTCGCTCAGGATCGACTCGAGGTCGGAGTCGCTGTAGATCTGCACGCCCGGCTCGCGCACACCCGGGGTGCGCGCGATGCCGCGGACCGTGGAGCCTAAAGCGATGAGAATTGGCGCCAGAGATTTGGCGATGTTGCCGTACCCCCAGATGGTGACCTTGGCGTCGCGCAGGGTGGTGAATTTCCCCTTTGGCCGGTCGGGCTGCGGCCCGCCCAGGTGACCCGGCCACTTTCCTTGGGCCTGGTAGTCGCGCATCTCGTAGAAGCGGCGGGCGGCGTTGAGGAGCATGCCGAGGGCGTGCTCGGCCACGGTCCTGTCGTGCAGTCCCGAGCCGGTGCAGATCTGGATCTTCTTGGGGTCGAAGCCGGCGTTGAGGACGTCGTTGGGACCCGCGGCGAGGGATTGTATCCACTTGAGGTTCTTCATGCGCCTGTGGGCGTCCGAGAGGTTGTCCGCGCTGTTGGTCCACGTCACCAGGACTTCGGCGTCGACGAGGTCCTCCGGGATGGGGGCCTTGACGTCGTAGGGGTGCAGGGTGAGGGGGAAGCCCTCGATGGCCTTGATGTCGAGGGCGAGGGAGGTTGGGTAGAGGAGCTTCATGGCGGGCGGTTGTCTTTCACTCGATTCACTCGAGAATTGGGTTGCGGGAGGGTTACGAAGAGATGAAAATAAGAAGCTGCGCTCGAACTGGGATGGGGATTGTCGTCGATGGGATTGTCGATAGCCGGTCGGCAACTGAAGTGACCCCGCCAAACCACTTACACCTCGGGCGAAAACCGGCCGATGCCGGACTCGGGGGGAACAGCGGGCCGGCGTTAAGGCGGCGGCCGACCATCTGAGACACATCTTCACGATTGATGACGGCGAAGTTGTGAGTACAGAGTTATTTATATGCGGATAGGCCTTGCTTGTTATATTATCAACGCTTACCCTAACCCTGGTTATGACAGGGTGAATCAATGACCTTGACCGTCTGCCTTGAGAGGTAACAGCTAAGCTAGGTATCTACTGTCAGATATTCCGCTGACTGAAGATCTGATAGTCGTCTTCTGGTCGATATCGCAGTCAGGAGGGCTCTCAATGAGCGGCTCCTTCCAGCCCTCTTCGATGCTCCTCCCATCACAGGCTCCTTCCCTTGACGCTCCTTCCACTCTATCTCCTTCCTGTTCGACTCCTTCGCTTCTACTTTAGATGCTGCAAGGCCGCAATTCTGCTATCCAATATTTCTACCCACGGGTCAGTGGTTCAATGGTAGAATACCTCGTTGTGGTTGCTGGTGCCCCCTGCTCCAAATCCGAGGCGACCCGTGTTCGATTCACGGCTGGCCCAATCTTTTTGCCATGTGGCCACCTTGACTCTCTTGCCAGTCGACTTCTGTAGCACGGTAACTCCCTCGATCGCCCAAGTAGCATGGTACTTGCTTCACGGCGTGCGACTGGAAGTGGTCCCTAAGGTCGTCCCTCGCATGATACCATGACACTTGCAACCACTCATCTCTGCAGAGACTTCGCTGCCGGGGTTGCTGTGACCTCAATGAGGGACTCAGTTGCAACCGGACTGATCACATCTGACCTTTCCACGTCCGAGCTCATCCCATCGCCCTCCTCAGGGTCGCTGGTCGGCACCCCCTCCACCCGAGCCAGCCTATCCATCCGCCGCCGCCAAGGCCGGTAGACAACCACAGACCCCAGCCCAGCGACGACAAACAACCCGCATATGCTGCCGCCAATCACGTCGAAATGCTCGCCAATGGCGCTGACGCCGTCCCAGAAGCGGCCCTCGGGCTCGGCGATGTTCTGCGCCAGCGAGAGCACCTGGATGACGCCGATGAAGGCCGACACGAAGACCGTGATGCCCGTGAGCACGATGGAGTAGTACAGGATGGCCACCTGGTCGCGCGCAAAGGCCTTGGAGGTGTACAGCGCCATCATCAGGGCGCCGTCGGTCGTGTCGACGAGACACATGCCGGCTGAGATGAACAGTTAGCGGACTGCCACAGCAAGACGACGGGGTAAATTACCTGTAAACAGTGCCGGGAATATCAGTATCACCCACAGACTCGTCCCCTTGGCCCCCTGGATACTCGCAATACCCAATATCGCAATCTCGGAACTGGTGTCGAAGCCCAGCCCAAACATGAGGCCGAGAGGAAACATCTTCCACGGCCTGTCGACGACAACAAACAGCTTCCGAAACACGCGGCTCATGAACCCGACCCCGTCAAGGCCCAAGTGTCCGCCGGCACCAGCCTCGGCATCTGCCTCCTCTCCCTCACCCAACAACTCTCTCCGCCGCTGCTGCGCCAGCAGCTCCTGCAGCCGCCTGACGAGCTTGTACAGCACCCACCCATTCCCCGCGCTCAGCAGCAGCAAAAACGTGGCGCTGACGCTCGTCCCGATGATATTCCCCACGCGCGTAAAATCATCAAACCGGTCCCGCAACGCGCCGCTGGTGGCGGCCACTACGACGCAGGTGACGACCACAATCGTGCTGTGTCCGAGAGAAAACCACGTCCCCACCGTCACGGGCCTCTGGCCCGACGCGATCAGCCGCCGCGTCATGAGGTCGATGGCGCTGATGTGGTCCGCGTCCAGGGCGTGGCGGAGCCCCAGCGCGAAGGAGAGCGCGGCGGCGCCGATGAGCCCCGGGTTGTAGTGCACCGTTATGCCGGCTGCTGTCCAGACTAGGAGGTTGACGAGGATGAGGAGGGATATTATCCGCAGGGCGGGGAGGGGCACGCCGCGGAGGAAGGGGGGGAGGGGGATGCGGATGGGGAGGCGCATTGTGGAGGGGAGGGTGAAGCGCGACATGGTGGTGATTGTGCGTGATGCCCTCGCAACCCGGCACCGCTCCCTTGAGGCTCTGGCGACAGAGGAAAGAAGAGAAATTCTCTGAAGAGGCTAATTATTATCTGCTTCCTTCGTAGGATTCGCAGGTTTTGATGTCATATTCACGCCGTCATCTTGGCTACCCCGCCGTGAGACCCGAGACCCCCACCATGCGATAAGGACAAAGGAGGATGGGTAATAGGTAATACCTATCAAGAGTCTGCATAGGTGCTACGAGCGGGTAGGACCGTAGAACCCACTATATTTAGCTCTAGCCATTCCTCGGCACAGTTCTAGGTGTTCAGCAATAGACAGTATTGCGGTGATGTTGTGAGTTGTCTAGACGTTGGTCAGACTTCAAGGTGGATCAGTTGGGTCGTATATGGGAGAACTCTATATGGTATAGGGTAGCTCGATGGATTCGCACCCCTGCAAACACTCAATCGGGAAGGTCACCTACCTTTTCCTAGATTCGACCTCTAGGCAGCAGTTAAGACGATATCAGCATTGGTTAATTCAAATAAAAGCATCTCACTCGCAACACTGTCAACGACCTGGTCCATCAACAACTGAGACCTACCATCTAGCACTTACCGCGTCTGAAAGCACACATGGAGCACCCACAGAGAAACCACTCCTCTCTGATACACTCTCAGGAAGCTCCAGCTCATCACCCCTCGCAAGACAATGAATACTCGCAACCCACCTCACCCTTCTTCGGCCGCCTCCCCCCAGAAATCAGGCACCAGATATACGACGCCATCCTACACAGCGCAGGCCGGACACAGCACATCTACAAGTCCGACACGGGACCCGGCGCCGCCGTCACCCACACGCGCTGCCGCATCGACCCGGACGACGAGGACCTCCGCGAGCAGCGATACTTTGAGACCTTTGATGAGGACGCAGTCGTGGGTCTCAGCAATGAGGACTTGATCTACGACCAGAAACTCTGGAGGGGGCGGCAGTACACCGACTGGTGCAACCACTGGCAGTGCGAGGAGACTTTGGACACCGAGCAATTCAGCGCGTTCCTGGGACCGCTGTTGGTCTGCAAGCGAATGCGTGACGAGTTTTTGCCTGTCGTGTATTCAAGTCTTACGTTCTCATTCATCAACACGCCCGCCTTGTCCCGGTTCCTCGCTACTACCTCGTCCAGATACCTGGCGCTGATCAGATCTGTCCACTTGATATGGTGCGCCCCGCCGGAGACACGTACACTAGACAATTCCCCAGAGGACGACGACGACGACGACGACACCGCAGACCCAGCCACCACCTTTCAAGCCTGGAAGAGCCTCTGGTCGCACCTCTCCTCCGCGTGTCCGCGCGTCAGCCACGTCCGCGTCTGGATCTACGGCCGGTTCGCGCGGTTTCCAATGCCGGCGGGGGAGTACTTCGAAGTTCTCGACGACTTCGCCGACAATAGCCCCGGGGTTGGACAAGAACCGAGGAGGGTAATGGACCGGTTCACGGTGCAGACCGTCTGGACGAGGGAGTTTGACGGGTTCGCGGCGGACGGACAAGAGGTGCACGAGGACGACGGCGAGGTGGTGCCGGATTGGCTGCGGGGGAGGAGGTTTGAGGTTGAGAGGACGGCGGCTGTCGAGTACGAGCCTGAGGTCTGGATGGTTATGTGGGCTAGGCCGAGCCTGGCTGGGGATACGGGTGGGAGGGGGATGGGGGCGAGGCGCGAGGGGAGGGGGTGGGGGGTTAGAGCGGTGGTGGTGAGGGGGGAGGATGGGAGGGAGGGGGTTTTTAGGGGGTGAGCTGGGAGGTTGGGGAGGGCGCTGGGTTGTTGTGTTCGGTCTGTTACGGGTTCTGTGGTTGTTCTCGTTTGGTCTGATGGATGCGAGTCACAATAGCCAAAGCATATTTCAATGACACTGGCTATGCTCAAACCGTACGAAATATTATCTTTCACAGTCGGAGTGAAGTTGGTCCTTGATGACCTCGAACTGTTGTGGTAAGTAACAGCTAGCCTGCCTAACTTTGTGTAACTTCTGCTGGGCTGACGATAAATATAGTCCCATTGCCGTCAGAGGTTGACGCGCATCCCCTCCGATTGCTCAGTTCATGCTGTCGTGGCACTGGAAATCCGGGGATATGCCTGCACCAGATGCAGCATAATGCTCATCCTGCTTCGGCCCTGCAGCATCACATCTCTCCGCCATGCTTTACCCTCTGGTTGGCGTCAGCTCTGCATGTTGATGCTACTGGTGGCTTCATGAATTTGGCCGCGAGCGGCTGAAGCTGGTGCCACATCACGATAACGAGGAGCAATACGAGGTGGCTTCATGTCTCCAGAGTCTAACGGAGCGCAACGATGCCTCAATGTGGATAGAGGCTGCGCTCAACATTCAAACATGGTCTTACAGAACGTAATGGGCTTATGATATGTCTACAACTAGAATCTGCCATACAACGCTCACTATACTGGATTTGCTATATAAAGCTCACGATCCCTCATACAGGTCGTTGAAACTAAGAGACTCTACAAGAACAGTAACTCACAGAACATTTCTCATCATGAAGTCCGTCATCAACACCATCACCCTCCTGGCCTCGGCCTCGCTGTTCAGCGCAGTCGCCCAAGCAACCTGCCACGCAGACAAGTACGCAACACGCTCCACTCCTCAACCACTCAACCTCACACATACTAACCCCCACCACCAGCTGCTACCGCGCCCTATTCCCCTGCGCCTCCCCAGCAGCAGTCAGCTCAGCAGTCGACTTCTGCCTGACCCTAACCGCCGTCAAGGCCTCCACGACCACCACCCCGACCCGCGCCGTCTCGGCCTGCGGCACCGACCCGGCCCGCTACTCGTCCGCCTGCGCCTGCGGGCCGACCTGTCCCACCACCATCGCCACCTCGACCTCCACCAGCTGCCCGTCCCCGACACCAGCCGGCAACGTCGTCCCCAACGGCGACTTCGAGTGCGGCATCGCGCCCTGGACGCCCGAAGTGCCGGACTCGGCCGCGACGTGGACGCTCAGCTCGCCCGGCGCGACGGGGAGTTTTGCGTTCGAGGCGGATTTGTTGGGGGTGCCGGTTAGTCCCGAGTTGGGGGTGAGTGTGCGGGTGACTAGTGCCGCGTTCGCGGTTACGCCGGGGGTGGTGTATACTCTTACTTTTAACTCGTGGTTTGATGATTTGCTGTCGGGGTTTATTGGGGTTATGGTTAATGGGAGCCCGATTTATACTGTTGATGCTACTGATAAGGGGGCGGGGGCGTGGCATCTGAATACTGTTTCTTATACGCCGACTGCGGCGAGTGTTAACTTGAGGTTTGAGTTCTTGTTTGGGACGCAGCATGAGCCGGGGGTGCAGAGGGTTGATACTGTTTTTTTTTCGCCGGCTTGAGTTCACATGTCAGGCTGTTTATGGCTTAGAGGTCAGGGAAGCTTGACTGTTCGACTAAGTCACGGATACATAGTCCAAGTCCTTGATACATAGCTGCAGTACCACCGTACAGCAAAAAAACACACTCATTACAGATTCTCATCACTTCCCCCCCAAAGGTCCATAAACCCACCCAATCCCATTCTTTGCAACCGTCGGATCAGCCACATACAGCCCCTCATCATTCAGATCGAAGCGCGCGTCGGGAACGGTACAGTCGGTGTAATCCACCTGCAACACGTTACCCAGCAAATCCAATTCCACAACCGTCCCCTGCTTCGCCTCGCCGAAGGCGACGAAGTACCGCGGCTGCGGGTACACCTGCGTCTTGAGCCCCGGCTGGGCGGCCCAGGTCTGTGTTGGAGTGACGGCATTTGAGCCGGGGTTTTGTTTGCCTACGCCGATGGTGATGTTGCCTTTTTAAACACTTTATGAGTACACAGACTCGGCAAGTCGCATAATGGTAACGAGATGAGAGGGAGGGAGAGAATACCATCATTCGGAAACGGAAAGCTGTTATCCGTCACCACCGTGAAACCCCCCGGCGTGTCCTCCGGCTCCTCGTCGGGTCCGAAGGTGGCTTGCACGCCGGCGTCCGAGCTGGTGACGGTAACTACGGAGCCACCGGGGCCAGTGGCCATGCCCAGGACGACGGGCTTGCTCTCCTGCGCCGAGAGCGGGTCGCCGGGCGTCGAGTTGTAGCTGAGTAGGGCGGAGTAGTCGCCGTCTTGGAAGGCGAACTGGACGAACCCTCCGCTGGGGATGGGTGGGACGGAGAGGTAGACGTGGGTAGAGTAGGGCTCGTCGGGGCCGGACTGGAGGGGGAAGGGGGATTGGGCGAGGTAGAAGGACTTGAGCGTGTTGGAGGTGTTGTGGATTGTGAGGGTGGCGTGGGTTGTCATTGTGAACGGCAGGGAATGAAGTGGTGCTTTGTCTGGGCGTATATGGACGGAAGGTTGAGGTAAGATACCTGCTCGCTCGTCACCTTTTATATCCGTCATCTTCGTGGTGGTCTGCTTACCCCCTATCGAGTCGAGACTTCAGCAAGCCACGAGACGAGCCCGCATGGCAGCTGAAAGCTCAACTACACGCCACACTTGCAATGCAACCCTATCTGCTGACTCCAGGCATATGTTCCCCATGTAGGAATATGTACTCATACAAGCAACTACACGGTACTTGACCCTCCTATCCGCAACCCTAATCTTATAGCTGTTACATTTCATGGCGCTGTGTATACACTTGATGTAAGCCACTCGTTGATTCTATTCACCTATCACTATTTATGGATGCTTACATCCTTGTAACTCATTCTTCATTTTGCGTGCCATGTAATCGAAGCTCTCTGGAAACAGGAGACAGGACGGCGAGAAACTCGTTCGTTTCGGAACATCCTAGCGAAGAACATACCGATCGAGAAGTTTCGCTGATGAAGGGCTGCTTTACGATACCTCGCTACGATACCTGGCTGTTTCACGAGATGAGACAGGGGCCGACAATGTACGCTGATACTTGGAAGAACAAAGCTTACCAGAAGCCTGCAAAGTCCATGATGCTTTTACACGACCGTTTACGTCACCTTAGGAGGCTTTCAGGACTCGGAGTGCCGGTGTAGTCTGCCGGGAAGTGTGACCGATACTATTATAGTCAGTTAGCGGTTCGGGTGCACGAATCCGGGGCCGCAATGCAGGTCCCTGACGCAGGGATCAACGGCGTTGTCCTTCCGAAAGCGATCTTCAACCTGCACTTCAAAGATTGGCATCATCCCCACGAACAGGAAGAAAAATGCTTATGTGGGCTTCCCTTGAGTGTAAGCGATCTAGACCTACCTACCTTACGTACTATAAACTAAAGGAAAGCAGGGAGAGGCCACGTTGGTGGACCCGGAGTATGGGGATTGCAAGTCGTTGTCTCACTTTAGAACGGTGGGATTTCTCCGCAGCCAAACCCAATAGGGGCAACCAAGTGCTGGGCTTTCGACTATAGATCTTAGATCTCACTGAACGCAGCAACTCAAGCTTAAATTTCGCCCAGTGCCGCGGCTCTGTCGACATTCCAGTATGATGGACCACAAGCGCCTAGTTTACACGAGTCAGGTGCAACATGAGCTCAAAAGGCAGAAAGCTCCTAGGTCTAGACATGGATTTCATCTCACCCCTATTCTTATGCGGCTTCGTCTCGCTGCACGAGCTGGTATAACATGACCGCAGCATGGACCGAAGTCGCCAAGGAAGCTCTGTTGTTGCACATATCGTGATCCCTGAATCCCTCATCAGGGCTTCGAAGTCGTCGAGCATCCAACATGACGCGCCCATCGAGGATGACGAGTGTGCACCGGATGCAACTACGGGTCAGGCAGAGAAAAACGAGCATACGGACGGCATAAGGCCAGAGACACCACCAGACCAGCCTCGGTGCGGTGGCATCGTCGAGCCACAGTCCGCACACCTCGAAGATTCACCTAGGACCGACAATCCTATTAATGTATATTCCAAACCGGCAAATACAACGCCCGTCCGATCAGATGTGAGTCACTTCTGGCTTCTTGGTCTCAGGTGTGCCACAGTAGGACTTATACCCATCATCCATCAAGGCTCACAGTCAACACAATCTCAGGCCCGGGGCACGTCCCATGCAAGGCCAAGATGTGAGTCCCGACTTGGAAATTCCCCATGTCCGTCGAAAAGACACTGACAGGACTACATCAGAACCTCTGGCACTCACTCAGCACTTACTCCATCAAGCAAACGAGTGAGACTGGTGCGGTCCAGAACGAACCGGATCCAAACCCCCGTTCGGTCGACTTCGTCGAACTAGATCCCCGTTCGGTGCATGTGGGCTTCGTCGAACTAGATCTACGAAAACAATCGGTGGCATCTGTCGGGCCACTGCCCCAAGTACTACATGAACGCCCATCCGTCAGCCGACACTTGGGAGCAGGTGCAAGACTGCAGAGCATAGCCGCAAGCATAGTACACCCGACAGAGTGGCACGCCCCTCGCAGAGTCAGCCGTTGGGGATCGCGGGCCCGGAAGAGCAGTATCTTCCAGGTCTACGAAAAGGCCAAGGTCAGGGGCATCGAGTTCCGAAGGGAACGATGGGTGCAGGTCCTCTTCGAATACACCTTCTATCTCCTCATTATATGCTTCATCTACTTTCTCCTGATCGGAGTGCCGCTCTGGAGAGGGGCGTGCGCATGGCTGTACTATGCTGTCAAGGTCAAGTTCAGTGTTACGGCTGGGTTTGTCGTCGTCGTCGCCCTGGCGGCATTGTGAGTCCGAGGTCCTCACACCACGCATTATTATAGCCATTGCTGACAATCTTTTGCCTGAAGATACGCCTTCGTGCCGCTCTGTCTACTTTTTGAAAAGGACCCTCCACCCGTGGCGGAGGGTACCCATCTAGGACATGAGAGTACCAGTGCCACGGACGAGCTCGACACAGCCCTTCTCATACCATGCTACAAGTCAGCCAACATCATCGGAGCCACCCTGGAAGCCGCGCTAAAGGTCTTCCCGCCATCCCACATCTTCGTCATCGCCAACGGCAACTCCCCCACGCCGCTCGACAAGACCGAGGACGTCTGCCTCCCCTACGGCGTCAACCACATCTGGTCGCCCATCGGGTCCAAGATCGTGGCCCAGTTCGTCGGGTGCTACGCCGCGAAAGCCTTCCGCAACGTCCTCCTCATCGACGACGACTGTCTGATCCCGCCCAACTTCCCCATCGTCGGCGATCGTCTTGTAGGCAGGGTCAAGTCCATCGGCTACCTGATCAAGAGCGTCGGTCCCAACCGGTCGGTCGGCAACTGGTGCCAGCAGGCCCAGGACATGGAGTACAAGATCTCGGGCCTGCAGCGCGCCTTCGCCGGCGTCGCGGGCAGCGCCACGTTCCCGCACGGCGCCATCTCGCTGTGGGACCGCGAGTTCCTGCTGAAGGTCTTCCACGACCATCCCGGGTTCTCGATATCCGAGGACTGGTTCTTTGGCCACAGTTGTCGGCGGCTCGGGGGCCGGATCAAGATGTGCTCTGCCATCTTTGTGGAGACCGAGACGCCGCCGGCCCTCTTCTTCGCCGCGTCGGGCGGCAGTCGGGGCGGGTTTGGCGAGATGACTGTGTTCAAGCAGAGGTTTACGAGGTGGAACTTCTTCTTCGTCACCGGGGTGTGGTATAACGTCAGCTATATCTTCGGGAGCTGGAAACTGGGATGGTGGGAGATCGGGGCAAAGCTGGCTGTCTTCCAAGAGGTATGCTGTATCTGGCGTAATCTGGGTTTCACAACTTACGCATCAAAGGTTCGAAGGGGCATTACTGACAAGTCGTGCGACGGCAGGTGTACGAGACTCTCCTCTACCTCTTCACGCCGTTCATCCTGCCCATCTCCATCGCCATCAATCCCAAATTCTGGGCATTCGTCTTCGCGGGCACCACGGTCCTCTACCTCCTCAACGTCGCCATCTTCAACGAGGTCCATCTGCGCCTAAAGAAAGAGCGAGTGGCCTGGTCCGTCCTGATAGTATACTACGTACGTGTTGCAGCTCCCGCACACCCTGTTGAACACTAAATCAGAAACACTAACCAGAAAAGCACCAGACCGCGTACAAGGTCATATTCACCTTTGTCAACGTCGCCAGCTGCTACTGGTCCATCTACAAGTACGCCAGGTACTTTGCGACGCGCTATCCGAAGATTGTCGAGGACGAGAAGGCCGTCGAGGTGGTGCTCTCGATGGAAGAGCCAGGCAGAGACGACTCTGTCGCTCAGTCCGTCGGATCACAGGGTCGCAGGTTTACGGTGACTGCGATTCCTGCGAGGATGAATGTCTGACTTACTAGCTGAGTCCTTGGGTGGCTTAGCCAAGAGATCTCAGTTACATTCTATGTATATTTTTCCAACGTAAAAATAGCGTCAAAGAAATCATACAAGCGACTCCAGGTATACCCTCCCTACCGCGCAGAAATAGGAAGATACATGTTCATACACAGCCCCCTAAACAGTAATAGTATGCACATACCTAACCCTCCCATCCTCAACCCTAATCTCATGGCTGTCGGGCAAGCTACCCAACGCATCAAACGAGCACAGCACATCCACCGACCCGACCGTCTCGTCAATCACATACCTCCTGTCCCCATTATTCGTCTTGCTCCCGCCGCGCGGCAGGCTCGCGCCGCACGGCCTCGTCAGGCTCGAGCCCTCGACCCGCTCGCACGCGGTGCCCCACGCGATGCTGTCCGCCGCCGCGGCGTCGGTCCACATGTCCAGGTACGCGTCGCCGAATTTCCTCAGGAGGTCCCGGGAGGGTCTGCTCTCGGGGGGGAGGGGGCTCCAGGTTTCGTTCCGGATGTAGCCCAGCGTCTTGGTGGCGTTGAAGAAGAGCGAGCCCGTGGTGGCGGCTATGGTGTCGATTAGCGCGATGGAGGACGTGTCGTTTCCCAGGTGGCGGATCTGGGTGGCCAGGACGTAGGGCTTAGCGCCGGTGCTGGAGATGAGCATGGTGTAGCTCGCGCAGGCGGTGGTGTCGGCTGTCGAGCGGGCGAGGTCGATCTTGAGGGGCTGGCTGAGGACGCCGCGCGCGATGGAGAGCGGTTTGTTGTTTTCTTGGTAGGTGAAGTTGGTGGGGGCGAGGGCGAGGCTGGAGGGGTTGCCGGCTGTCTGGGCGGCTATGTAGCTGTTTGCTGCGGCGAGGAGGGCTTCGCGGGTGCAGGCTGCTGCTACTGCTGATGGGCAGGTGATGGAGAGGAGGGCGAGGGCCTTGGCGGCGGAGGAGATGCTGAGCGTGAAGAGCACCATGATGGCGATGTTTTGAGTCTCACGTGCTTCACTTAGACGAGGTATGTAACTGAACATGACCGTTAGAAAGGGGCGCACCTTCAAAATCAATACTCCATGAAGAAGCTTATATAGGCAGGATCCGAGCTGCCAGTCCGGGTAGACATTGAAACAATCAAAATTCGGCTGTTAATCTATAGTCGAGCCATGCGGGGAACAACGCTGGTGATGTTTCCGGGAGAATGTGTTATAGCGGTCGGTCAGAACAGTAGTTGAACACCAGACTGCCCATTTAGGCAGATACATGTGGTAACATTGAGTTTGGAGTCTCGAGAAACTTTGTCGACCATGAGGCGAAAAGTTTCGATGTAGATGGTAGATAGGGTCGAGGAATTCTGATGTAACGCGCATGAAAATGGTATTTCATATAGGGCAAAGGTATCTCTGTATGTACATATCATGTCGACCCGAAGGAGCGTCGAGCGGGTCAGTCAGTGCGTCCTGGAATGTCTGTATCCGGGCTCGAAGCAATCACCAGCTCGCCACCCTCCTCAACCTCTGTCATCTTCAGCGCATCCTGGACATCGTCGACGAAATGATCCTCGCCGCCGATGAGCTCAACTATGCCGGAGCGCTCCATCAGGGTCCAGACTTCGTGCCCTCTCCTGGGCGAACGGCTGAAGAATACCCTCACGCCCCTGACGACGTAGCTCCTCACAATCTCCTCGAGCACCTGGGTGCCTGATCCATCCATCGACGTCACACCGTGGATGTCGAAGATAACGTTGCGATTGGAGTCCTCCTTCCGCAGCCTCGGCAGCGCAGGATGCGCCATGGATGTCCCGTACAACTCCAGCCTTCGGAGTCTGGTCTTGAGCTCGCCCGTGTTGGCAAAGGTGAGCGGCTCGGGTATCTTGACGATCAGACACCCGTCGATGAACTCTAGTCTTTCAGGGTCCGTGATGCCCTCGGCGTTTTCGAATCTGTGCGTCCCGGGAATGCGACCGAGGATCTGGATGCGTGGACGCGTCGAGTGGCGGATGACTTGGAGAAGAGACAGGCCGACGCCGATGGCGATGCCGAGGGTGAGGGAGAAGAAGATTGTCGAGAGGACGATGACGAGCATTAGGCCGAGCTCGGGCCAGGCGCGGATGCGGAAGAAGAAGGAGATGTCCGAGGGGCACTCTTCGATCAAGGACCAGGCTACTACGCTGATCATGGACGAGAGGACGGGTTTCTTGGTTTTGTTAGCTGAAGCACATTCAAGAAATGATACCCTAGGGAATATGGATCAATACTTACAGGAAGATAGTAGAAGTATGGGAGAAGGAACAAGATGCATATCGTGGTTATGATGCTCAAGAAGATGGAGCTCATGGGGCTCACACCTCCGGTTGCCTTGTTCACTTTGCTTCTCCCATACCCTCCAAACGCCGGCAAGCTCATGAAGCAGGCGCCGACAAGGTTTGCGGCGCCAAGAGCGACGAGTTCCCGGTTAGGACTCAGCTGGATATCCGGGAATGCCTTCGTTCCGCCTAGGCTCTTGGCTGCGACCGAAGACTCGAAGAACCCTAGGAGGGCAATGAGGAACGACGTCCCCATGGCATCGCGGATGTGCTTTATGTGAGAGGTGGCGAAGGGCCAGCGGAACGTAAACAGATGGCCCGAGGCAGCCTTTATCTCGCCCAAGACAGCTACGCCGTGCTGGTCCCACTCGAAGTAGTAGGTGAGCCATGCGGAAAGGACGACAATGAGGAAGCGGTCCGGAAAGTAGGCCACAGACGGGTATCGGGGAGCCAGACGTTTCTTGAGCTCGCGAAACAGCATGATCACCACGAAACTGGTTGCCGCGAGCGCGAACGTGAGGCGGTGGACCTTGTCCAGGTTGCCGAAGATGAACCGCAGCTTGTCGACGCTGCTGCCATGGCCGACTCCAGGGGTCTTCTCCTGCAGCTTGCTGAGACCAAGCTCGGGGACTAGCTGGTCGACGGCAATCACGACGCCGATGGCCGAGATGAAACCTCGCAGGAACGGACGGGATAATACGCTGTCCATGAAACCGAGGCGGGCCACGCCGGCGATGAAAACGGTCGCACCGGCCATACCGGCCACGATACCGCATATCTTGGCCTGGAGCTCTGCATCGTCGTCGTTGCCGCGGCCGAGGTCGACACTCATCTTCACCACGCTGCCCACCAGCAGAGATCCTGCTGCCTCGGGTCCCACGACCATGGACGGACAACTGCCTAGCATGGCGTATACAAACGGGTTGAAGACGAAGGAGTACAGGCCGTAGACTGGTGGTACGTGGGCCAGGTTGTCGGCCAGGGACAGTGCCATGGGCACGTACATGCCAGCCACGGTAATGGCGGCGATGAAGTCGCCCTTGAGATACGACCACTTGTACTCGCGAGACCAGACTAGCACCGGTAGGTAGTATGAGAGGTACCTGTTGCCCAGATATCAGATCAGCATTGTCCATCGTAACACGCATTGTAGGGGGCTTTTACATAAGTGCGTCATCCTTAATGCCGTGTCTCTCCGCAAGAGCACTGGACGTGCTCATCTTTTTACTCTTTATTCTCTGCACCCATTTCCTCCTCCAGTTCTTCTTTCCGGATATCTTGTTCATCAGGCCGTCGATGATGGGCATGTTGCCAACGTCGGAGTCTGTGTCCGTCATGGACGGCGTGTAGCTTCGCTCGCTCGCCGGGCTAAGGGGTCTGGGCGAGAAGGTGCCGTGATTGCAGGGGCCGTCGTGGACGTGTTCGCGCAGGTCCACGACGCTTTTCAGTAAGGGAGTCGTCTCCGTCCCGGGGGTGGTGCGGTGCGGCTCGCTCGGTCCGGCGAGAGAAAGACCGGCGACGGACTCGTCGTCTTCTCGTCGCGGAGGGGATCGCGGCGATAGTGGAGGACTGTCGCTTTCGCGGCTCGTGTAGGTCTTGCGTAAGCTGCTCGGCTGGGCGGGCAGGTGGTCGCTTTTCGCCGTGTTGCCGCGGGCGGGCGGCGTGGGACGTTGGCCTGAAGCCATGGTTGGAGTATCACCTCGGTCGAGGTCCCGAGGGTGTCAATGGCATCGAGGCGGTGGCTGTTACACCTCGAGAGATGTTGACGTTCGAGAACCGAACTGGGCTGCGGAGAACAGCCAGGAAGGTGTGTATCGAGAGGACGGCGAGTCTCGATCCTAGACGCCCTGCGACGGGCTCTGACAATGTGATTGTGTAGGGCGAAGAACGCGACTCGGGGTCGGAGGTGTGGGTACCAAGCAGGTACCGCTAAGTCTAGGGGTAGAAAACTTTAGGATCAGGCTCGACAGGAGGGATGATGCGAAATGGGACGAAGGTCTAGGTATCGGCAATAAACAGATGAGGCGAGGATATAGGGACGAACTCTAGCAAGCGTGTATTTACTAGTTGTATAGGGCTAATTCGATCAATCTTCTATGCTGGCAATGCTGTGGTTTCGTACAGATACTTCCAGACATTCCTTCCGTTGTCGAACCAAGTGGACGAATAAACGGCCAGGGGAAAGACATCTCTCGAATTCCTTGGCGGTGAGTGGGTGTCCTCGACTCCTCGGCCCCGCCATGTCCACATGACGACGCTATGCGGAAAGTGGCTGAATCAAGCTTTCAGATTAGGTAATCGTGCATCAAGTCAGCAGCTACCCCACGTGGTGGAGGGGTCAACATAGGGAAGGTGCCAGGGGTGCCATTGCATCTGTTCTTTCCTTCCATCTGGGACGAGACGACACGAGCACTAAGGTAAGGTACAGACCCTTACCTTAACCTTGTGGTCTTAAGCGCAGCGCAGCCATGCCTTGAACTCTCGGAAGACCAGTTGAGAAAACCAGACACTCCCTAAGGTAGGCTGTGACTGTGAGTCACAAAATACCACAAGAGGAAACCGCCAGGCACCGGCCTTGGCAAGAGCTTCAAGCTGCGTAATGCCATGAGAATAAGCGAGGGAGAACAATCATCCGCCCAAAGGAGATTTAAGAAGTCTCGAGTCAGACTGGTCAACCTCAACTTGGCGCCAACAGCAGCTTAGCAATAATGTCGGCCATTACGAAGTCGACACATGTCTTCGCCACGCATGACATTCCGCTCGAATGTGATGTTTACCAGGCCGGCGACTATCCGAAGAGTGCGCCCGTGCTCTTGTTCTTCCACTCCGGCGGTCTGGTCACTGGAGGGCGCCAGGACATCCCGCCCTGGCTGGTTCAGGTCGACAGCCATTCTCTTTGAACCCGCCTCTTCTCATGGTTCGCAACTGAGGTGCGTGGCTGACCTTGTGTGCCCGCGCAGACATGTGTGAAGAACGAGTGGCCGCTTGTGAGCGCAAGCTATAGACTCCTCCCCCAAGTGGACGGCGAGGCCCTGCTGGAAGATGCAAAGGCCGCATACGACTTTGCCAAGAGGCTTGGTATCAACAGCGAGGACCCCGAGCGCAAAGTTATTGCTGCTGGCTCAAGTGCTGGTAGGTCATCGTCCTATGCATAGGTTTGCACAAAGATCCGAAGACTGACCTCTCCCGCAATGGTTTGCAGGCTTCTTCATGGCCACAATCATAGCGCACCATTTGACGCCCAAACCGCTGGCATTGCTGGCCAGCTCTGGGATTCCCACGTTCCATCATCAGTTCTTCAGCTCATCTGTCCTCATACCTCCGGAACCTATTGCCGAGGATGAAGTTGAGCACCTGTTGGCGGAGCCTGTATCTGTCGGCACCTGTCCCTCAAGTGTTTTTGATGTCGACATGGTGCTGCCCTCAGGAGCGAAGAACTTCCACTTCGATGCATCTTCACAGGCGCCTGTAGACAGGAAAGGCCAAGATCCCAACCGTGGGCTTCTGTACGACTACCTCCTCCACCGCAACGACTTTCTGGCCTATGTCGGTAAGGTCGACCTAGGATTCGATTGGGCAGTCGACGTGACAAAGGATGAGACGAACAAGAAGTTAAGAGAGTGGCCCTTCACCATCCTGCTCCAAGGCGACAAGGATGACGACGTGGACAAAGACGTGTGTGTGAGTGTGTCCGGCATCCTCGGACCCAGGGCGATGCTCCTCATGGCAAAAGGAGAAGGTCATCGTTTTGGAAGGACGAGCTTCCTTGAAGACCAAGGCCCTGGCATGGACGAGATTAGGTTGGGGACCCGAGTGCTAGGACATGCCGTGGCCTCTGCTTTGAAGAGAGCGCAGAGCTGAAAGTTTTTCAGACGAGTCATGGTGCCTCGTTGGATGGCGCAGGGAGGCACGTGGGCAAGTCAGCTGAGCCACACCTCGAAATCGCGCGTGAGGCTGAGTTCAGGGACAGCTGAAAACCCTGAAAAGGAGCAAGGATCTTGCCGAAATCCATGATGTCATATCCCACGAGTCCGAACCTAAATATTTGCAAGATGGAAGAAAACAAACATAAGGACAAAGTATCACCTGGCTATCGAGATCATGTACTGTGATCGTGTCACCCCTTCACGATCAAATCCCGGACATCGGGGATCTGCTGCAGGCATGTTGTAGGCATATAATCAGGGGTCCCCTAGGGCGCACTGACTTGATGGGTCATGGATGGCGGGTGGCTGATGTTGCCGCTACCGTAACGCTAGACGGAAAACCCCCCCCTCAAAATATACCTACTAGTAGTCGGGTTCCCCAACAACAAACGTCATACTCCCTGGGCCGTGAAATTTCCAGCAGTCCAACCCGATTCCACCTTTTAACGCTGCTTACCTCGACATGCATCTCTCGTGCCTCTCCCCGTAACACAGTCCTCGGCCCGTCGTGCAATCATGACTCTCTGGCGTCGATATTGAAGATGCTTGGAATGTCCAGCTCGGCATCCTCAGCACGCGCCCACATGGATGCCGAAGCCGAAGACGAACTGAACGCACTCGCCATCCGCGAGATCCTGGACGCCGACTCCCGTCCAACCTTTGTTCTGGACCTTGACCCCGACGAGAACCTGCCGCCCGACGCCGTCAAAGACCATGCCATCCTTCCCGTCTTCTGCAACGCAGCTCTCCGCCTGCACGAGCGTCTCTTTGATGCCCTGGTAGGGCTCGACGCCAAGGGCCTGACTACGGCCCAGGAGAAGACGACCTATGGCGAGTTTAAGCGCTGGGCCACCGGGGTGACTCCGCACGACGACTCCAAGGATGTGTTTCCTCTAGCTTTTCTCTATGGCGACATGCTCTGGACTGGATCGACTATTCGACAACGATGGAGGCTGATCAGTGGGAATCGGTTATGGCGCGTTGACGGTCCCTTGCGCGATCTGTCCTCCGGGACACCGCTCGAGGTTGCTACGGGTGGTGTCAAGGTCGAACAGGCACCGAAAGCTACCGAGCCCAAACCCGCGGCTGACCCTGTCCAGAAGATCCAATCTGCTCAGGAGAATGTGAAACCTGTTCCGGTGGAGGGTAGCACAGTCACGGCTTCAACGACTGCTGTGGCAGCTTCCACGACTCTCGTCTCGTCAAAGCAAGATGCACAGCCCTCCAAGCCCTTCTACTTCCCAAAGACATCCGAGAAGAGCTCGGACGATACTGGAGGATCAGTGCAAAGCGGTTCAATAGCCCTCGGGGCACCAGACAAAGCTGTCGTCGACTGGACCGTCGCCAAACCCAAGGGCTTGCTGTCACCCCACATCAAGTATGCCCGCGAGGTCAACTGGGCGAATACCCCTTTAGGGGCAATGGACCAGTGGTCGCCCGAGTTCCGCCAGCTTGTCAACCTCTGCATGGTAAGTCAAGGTTGACCGGCATGATATCGTGGGTATCTTACTAACTGGTCTTCCCAGAGCAATCCGCACCCAGTTGCCCTGTTCTGGGGAAGCGATCTGACGATGCTCTACAACGAGGCCTATGCCATCGAGGTGGCCGGCAACAAGCACCCCTCTCTCATGGGCACCGGCTTCTCCGGCCCCTTCGCTGAGTTGTGGGACTCTGTCGGGCCCATCTTTGCCGAGTGTGCCCGGACCGGTATCAGTGTGCGGAAGAAGAACGACCATCTGCCCATCAACAGACGCGGCCTCCTGGAGGAAACCTTCTTCTCGTGGTCCTTCACGCCTTGTTACGGGCGCACCAAACGCATCTTAGGCTTCTACAACGCCCCGTTTGAGGTGACGCAGCAGGTCATCAACCAGCGCCGGACGCAAACCATCAACAAGATTGGCGACCGGACGTCTCAAGCAAAGACTGTCAAGCAGTTCTGGGGTCTTGTCCTGGAGGGTCTGCAAGACAACCACCGGGACGTCCCTTTTGCCCTGCTCTACTCGGTTGGCGATAACGACGACGCAGACCACTCATCCATATCTTCCGGAAGCACCATATCACTCAAGTGCTGCCACTTCGAAGGCTCGATTGGTGTGCCCGACGGCCATGTCGCTGCTCCGCAGCACCTTGACCTCAAACGAAGTCGCGAAGGATTTGTGCCGTCGTTCCGCGAAGCCATGCGCACCAGAGAGCCGACTTTACTCCACACCAGAGACGGCACCCTTCCGGAGGCGCTGCTGGAAGGGATCAACTGGCGCGGTTTCGGCGACCCCTGCCGCGAAGCCATCATCTTCCCCGTCCGTCCCACCAACGGCGATGCCGTCCTTGCATTCCTCGTCTTGGGCGTGAACCCGCGGCGGCCTTACGACGACGAGTACAAAGCCTTTATAAGCATGTTAAACCGGCAGCTCGCCACCTCCCTGGCGTCCGTCATCCTATACGAGGACGAAGTCCGCCGCAGCCGAGACGCCGCAGAAGCTGCCGCCTTGGAGAAGGAGCAGCTCACCCAGCAGCTCGACCTGCAAGCGAGCCGTCTACGCCGCATGACCGAGCAGTCGCCCCTGGGCATGTTCCTCATCAGCCCCGAGGGCGTCCTCCGCGAGGCCAACGACCGCTTCTACGACATGACCGGCCACACCCGCGACAGCCAGTACGAAATGTCCTGGATGGACTTCATCATGGAGAGCAGCATCCAGACCATGGAACAGGGCTGGCGCCTGCTAGTCGACGAACACCTCCCCTGGTCGGGCGAGCTACAGCTCAAGCACCCCTCCGTCCACCCGCTCAACCTGCACGGCGAACCCATCGAGTACTGGGTCCTGTTCAGCGCCCACACCGAGTTCGGCCCCAACGGCTCCCTGCGGTCCGTAATGGGCTCCATCACCGACATCTCCCACCTGAAGTGGGCGCAGGGCCTGCAGAACCGCCGGCTGCAGGAGGCCGAGGAGACGCGGCGGCAGCAAAACGAGTTCATCGACATCACCTCCCACGAGATGCGCAATCCCCTCAGCGCGATCCTCCAGTGCGCCGACGACATATCCTCGGCCCTGGAGGTGTACCAGACCAGCCGGGCGGCTCCGCCGCAGGACGTGGTGGAGTCCTGCGTCGACGCCGCAAACACCATCTCGCTGTGCGTGCAGCACCAGAAGTCCATCGTCGACGACATCCTCACCGTCTCGAAGCTCGACTCCAACCTCCTCGTCATCACGCCCGTGCCCTCCCAGCCGGAAGCCATCCTGCGCCGCGCGGTCAAGATGTTCGACCCGGAACTCCAAGCAAAGGACATCAAAATCGTGCACACCACCTCCCCCTCCTACGGCGAGCTGGCCGTGGACTGGGTGAACATCGACCCCAGCCGCGTCCTCCAGATCCTCATCAACCTCATGACCAACGCCATCAAATTCACCGCCCCGTCCCAAAACCGCGTCATCACCGTGGCCGTCTCGGCCTCCGAGGCCCCGCCCAACGCCGCCTCCGACAACACGGCGCCCGGGTTCCAGTACGTCCCCTCCCACGCCCCCGGCGGCGTCATCCAGACGCCCGCCGCCAGCTGCTCGGAGGACTGGGGCGAGGGCGAGATTTTGTATCTGCGCTTCCAGGTCGAGGATACCGGGTGCGGCCTCACGCCCGAGGAGAAGCAGATCCTGTTCCAGCGCTTCAAGCAGGCCAGCCCGCGCACGCACGCGCAGTACGGCGGGTCCGGGTTGGGGCTGTTCATATCCAAGCGGCTGGCGGAGCTGCATGGGGGCCAGATCGGGGTCGCGAGCGAGGCCGGGGTGGGCAGCTCGTTTGGGTTCTTTGTGCAGGCGAGGCGGGTGAGCGCGCCGCCTAATAACAGCAGTGGTAGTGGTTGGAGTTCGAGCCAGGAGAGCCTGCAGATCGAGCGGCACTTTGGCGGCGGGGAGACGGTCACGCTTAATAGGGGGGTTGCGCCGCAGAGGCAGGAGTTTGCGAGTTCCGGGCCGGCGGCGAATCTGGTGGCTACCAAGTCTAGTCCCGGGCTGGATCCGAAGAGCGTTCATATCCTGGTGGTGGAGGATAACCTTATTAATCAGCGGGTGCTGGTGTCGCAGCTGCGCAAGGCCGGGTGCACGGTGTACGTGGCCAACGACGGGGTCGAGGCGCTGGGGTTCCTGGAGAAGACGCATTTCTTGGCGAAGGATGGCGGGCACTGGTTGAATGTGATTCTGATGGACCTCGAGATGCCGAACATGGACGGCCTCACGTGCGTGAGGGAGATTAGGAAGATGGAGGACGAGGGTAGGATAGCGAGGCACGTGCCCGTCATTGCGGTGACGGCGAATGTGAGGGACGAGCAGGTCGCTACGGCGAGGAGGGCGGGCATGGATGACGTGGTGTCGAAGCCGTTCCGGATACCGGAGTTGTTGGAGAAGATCGGGGCCCTGCTGAGGGGTATCTGGTTTGATGACTTATGAGGCCGCTAGGTCAGGATAGATAGACATTCATGGGAGGGAGTTCCGGACTGCTACTGCCGATGAGCAAGCGAGCAAAGGGGTGAGTGTGAGCTGGCTAATGTTTGGTGGACACTATTAGGTGTTGTGGCTGGCTGTAATGAATGAGCTGAAGGTAGAATCTGACAAGACTTGTCTTTGTAGATGATGTATGTACAACGCAGGCCCTGTGACTTGTGTGACTGAGATTGGATGTGTAGTAGCCCTGTGACCAGGCCGAAGGGCAGGAGCACCATCAATAAAAGCGCACTCTCCTACTCGTTCATACTGTCAGACGGAGGAAGGTACTACAGTCGACTCTTCACATAAGGATCACCTCTCGAGGCTGGGAGTATGGATCGTTATATAGAGATATCGCATTGTAGAGTAACGTTGTAGTGGATCTGGTAGTGAGGAATTATTCCAGCCCCTTATCTCTGATCCTCGTGTGAATAATTGACGTTTAGCGTGCGGCACAGCAGACTTCTGTTTGGTACTTGAGAGGCATTTCTAGGCTCCCGTGGGGAGAACCTCAACCTCACACCACCAGATACTATCAGCAACATCAACAGCTAACGTAACAATGCTACCACTTGTATTCGGCTGGTTTGCAATACTCGGTACACTCTTCTTCACCATCGCTCCCGTCTCCCCCACCATGTCCGGACCGAGCATCGACAACGACGCCTTCTTCCGGGACCTCCCGCCGCTCCCCGCAGGCTGGGACTGGAAGCGTTGCAAGGCCGTGCAACAGGCCGAGTGGGACGCCCTCCCAGACGGAGACAAGTCACTCATCAGCGCGTACCGGACCGCGCGCGATGCCGAGTGGCGCAGCATTCGCAGCGCCGACGAAGCTGCCAGGTATCGCAAATTTCATCTGGATCTGCGGCGTATAGGGTACCTGGGGCGCATAGGGCTCACTGATTCGATGACGGTGGCAGAAGCAGAAGTAGTAGCGGCGGCGGCTCCTCCTCCGGCGCCGGAAGATGATTATCTCACGCCCGAGGAACTCGCCGTTGTTGACCATTTTGGCCTGCCGCGGGAGCAGGTCGGCACGCCGCTGTTCGAGATCGCGGAGGTCATGCACCGCCAGGAGTGCGATTATTGGGGGTTCATGCTGTTCCGGGTGTGGGGGTACGGATCCGCGACGGAAGAGTTTCGCTGGGAGGAGTGGCTGCGGCGGTCGGGCGCGATGGTCAGTGAGAGGCTGGGCAGGATGGCCATTGACGGGATCATGAGCACGGGGCTGGACCAGGACGATGAAGACTTTGAGGCGCGGTTCACGGAGATGTACGAGCCTGCCATGAGGGGCGGTATCTTGTCGCGGTGGCGGATCGAAGGCATGATGCACGAGGATATGAGCGGCATGGGCCCGCAGGACGTGAGGGATCTTTTCCGCGAGGTGTTGAAGATGGATGAGGAGGAGGAGAAGAGCTTGCCGAACCGTGTGCTGTGTCTGATGGTGGACGAGGGCGTGGTGAGCAGCCTGCTGGACGAGGGGAGGAGGCCGTATATTATCGGGGTTCTGAGCGATATTGACGAGGAGGGGGCTGGGGACAATTCCGAGGCGTTGCATTTCAAGATCGCGCTGGAGTCTGTCGTGGATTTGTGGCGTCAGATCCAGGTACAGAGTGTCTACGTGCTGCTGCCGCCAAAGGGGAAGATCTATATCAGCCCTGGCGTCTTCGAGGACGACGACTCGGTTTCTGGATCTTTTCTCGCAAAATGGTGGTCTTTTTTCTCATCTAACGTTGAGGTTTCTCATGACCTAGGACTGCTATTCTGAATGATGGTATGAACTCCGTTATGGGCTGGGCCATTGTGCCATCACGCCTCCCTACTAGTTCTAGCCTTTCTTAACTGAACCCCCTGTCTCCGAAGCAGCCATACCAAGGGAAACTGCATCAGCATAAGCGCTGCGTATATCGCGAAGCACCCTCCTAAACCGATAGCGTCTGCGATGGGCTGCATGACGGCAATGGCCCCGGCCGCGCCTAACCCTCTCACTATGCTGCATGCCCCCTGAGCTGTAGCGGACCGGTGAATGTTCAGATCCGTGAGCAGTGTGCCTGTTATCTGTGTTACGAGTTAGCAATGAAGGTAGGAGTTTGCACCAGTGCTGCGCTTACTGCGAAGATGCTCGCTGTGGTGAATCCGGTTATGACTTGCATTATAATCATGGCTGCGATGTGCTTGGTAACCGTCAGCTTGAGTCAAGTATTGGCCTGGTTGCTGTATAACTCACAGTCTTTGTCATGAGAATCAAGCCATATCCAACAGTCCCTAGTGCGCTGATGCAGAGCAAGAAGTCCATGCCCTTGAGCCTTGTTTTCAAGATGGGAAATTCATCAGAGTCGATGTTGAACTCTTCCTCTCGACCTTCTGACAACTTTGAAACAGTGCGACGGTATGTTCTATTGAGATATTGGCCTGTTGAAGACGCTCCCAAGGCACCGGCTACACCTGACGGTAGATATATGAGGCCGGCGTTGAGATAGCTGAGCTGATATATCTCCACGCACTGAGCACCTAGCGATGTCTGTAGCGTCATCTTGACAGCGTACGTCAAGGCATACAGGGCGATGACCATGAGGGACTCCTTGTTCCCCAGAATTGGCAAGGTAGAAAAGGGGTTCGGGTAGTGGCGCGCGGGCTTGGTTATAGGAACCTGCGCCTTCTTGACCTCAGTGCTTTGGAACAGAGTGAAGAGACTCCAATAGACGCCGCTAACCTTCCCACCGCCGTTGCCGACGATGTTTCTCTGCGTCTCTGGAAAGAACAAGAACATGGTTAGGAAGTGAGACCCGGTTAGGATCACAAGGAACCAGAATATCCATCGCCAGCCCAGCTCTTGGCTTATGCTCCCGCCTATTACCGGGCCTAAGCTGACTGCGAAGTCGGTGCTACACCAGCATGTTAGCCTGCCTGCCGCCCACAAGCTGTCTGAGCTGTAATGTCATAACCACCATTAGATTAGGGAGTGGGAGACTAACAAAAGCAGCACGATACCGACGAATCCCCCCCTTTCCTTCGCCTCAGTGACGTCCGATATCACACCGTAGGCGACTGCGTTCAGTCCTGTTGCTCGTCAGAAAGTGTCTCGTAGTTTTCAAGTCCAATACCTGCACAATAACCCTACCTGATGCACCTGTTGCCTGCACCATGCGCAAGACAAGAAGCGCAGGAAACGAGTTTTGCAGAGCGATGCCCACGTTGGCGCCGATCAACAAGGTAAACATTAGAATGTATATAGGACGACGACCTGTCTGATCCGCCAGGTCACCCATGAACGCCGGTGCAACCGCAGCCATGACCAAGTAGGAGGTCATGGTCAGATTGAGTAGCAGAACGGTGACGCCAAGGTCCCTGGCCAGAGGCACGATGGCCGGATAGTAGATGTAGCTGCTCATGGTGGAGAACATGGCTGCCCATGAAGCAGAAAAGTTGATCCATATCTTCTGCCCTCTTGTAAAGACAGTGAAGGGCGGTGTGCTGATGGGCGCTTCGGGGTCTTTGGTGTGCTTCTCTGGTGTAGAACTGTCTTCCTGGTCTATTTTCTCCACTGGGTTGGATTCCATTATGCTTATGGTGTCCATTGTCGCCAAACCGAGTCTTTCGTTGATATGTCGAGGGTTTGTGTCTTCAGTAACAGTTCTATAATCGGGCCCCCACGGGAGGTGACTGTGGCGTTGTTCATTCCTTGCAAGCTGCCCTCCTATCCGGCATCGGCACACTCTAGGATTCACTATCCGCACCTGCCTGATGTGTTTCACTGGCATGACCCCGCCCCAGGGAGACTTCCGTTTCGTTGGCTGGGAAGTCATGTATTCACATTCGCTTGTCAGGTCAGAAAACACAAAGTTTATGTATTTTGTGTACTGAAATGGAAGTCACAAATACGGAAGATTCATGTTTGTGAATGTCTCCTGGGACCCAGTAGAGCAGTCATCACTCGTGAGTTGTATAACGAAAAGAAGGTAGGATGAGCATTCCTATTCAGCATCACAACAGGGAAGCTACGCATGTATCTCATTCCGGATTTCCAAGACCAGCTTGTGTTTGTCTTCCTCTTGTAAGTTCGAGACTTTTGCCGCCGTCAAACTCGCCATCTCCTCCGTCACTCGGGTGACAAGAAGGCGCATATTGCCCAAGTACCTGTTAGTACTGTTAGAATAGACCTAAAACATGTCCTTGAGTTGCTTAGAACTTGAAGACTAGATTCACTAACATGTCTCGAAGTTTCTCCTCGTTTGGATACAAACTCGCCAGCTGCACCTAGTTCCGTACCAGGTACATTACGATCCGGCTATCGGCATCCTCTTCGGGTTCGGATATAGGAACGTGTTTCCAGTATTCCTTGATGTAAGGCTTGCCTAATGGATATCGTGGATTGCGTAGCGGTGCCATTTCAACTGTCTTGATTAGTCTCAAGTGGTCATCAGTATTTGGTGAGCTACCTTCGTTGTGGCACCACGCTGCGCTTGCATCATACATGATGATGGACTCGTTATCCTCCTTGTACCTAATGTTGCCCGGCCAATAGTCTGCGTGGCAAAGCGTAGGCTGGACTGACCGGCCTTCTGCTTCCAGCGGCCGGAGGCAGCGTGGTAGAACCATGGTGAGGAAGTCATGGACCAGCTGTGTGTCATCAGGGGAACGGGTCCCCCTTATTCTCTCCTCGCGATCAACAACAAAGCTCATATGCTTTGTCCACCACACTTCCCACGACTTCTCCCAGTCGTTGGACTGAGGTAAGTCGCCAAACCATGTCTTGACCGGAAATCCGAACATACCAGTGGGCGACTCGCCCACACTGCGAAGATGCAAAGCTGCTATGGGAGCGACATATAATTCCGCTGGAGGTATGTCGTCGTCGATCATGTCGACGAATTCCAAGAGGAAAAAGTGTTTGTCAGGTCGGGATTTGTATGTCCCAAAGGCCACGGGACGGGGGATAAACTCGGGGATGAAGCGGTAAAGACTGGTCTCCGACATCCAATGAGCCTCAGCCAGCTCGTAACCTGGTTGACCGTTTGCTCGCTTTCAGAAATATCAGTCAGAATGTCTCAAGACAGTGTGGTTTGAAGAGACATTGGAACCTTTTCGAAAAACCGCTGGACGCTTCCATCCCTAAGCCGCACATCATAACGGGTTGTATCGCACCAGTCGCTCAAGCCGAGCGGCACAGCATCACACACCTCTCCTCCCTCAGGGAACGCTTCGAACTTGGTAAGTCTGTAGTTTAAACTGGCAATAACACAGTAATTCGAGAAGTTGAACTCACAAGCAAGCAGAGCCTCGTCCACTTTCTCGTCAACATCACGGTTGTCCTTCGCCATTGATGTTCTGGCCCTGAAGGCGCTGGAAGGTCCTCGATGGCTGACGTCGTGAGACACACTAAATCTCCTCTGAACTTCAATTCTGCGAGTGAGAATCCAACTGCATTAAATTCAAGGAAACTTGTGTTGCACAGACACCCTATAGGATAAAGCTGGAGAGTTTATGAGGGGTAGGGAGATTCGCCATGGGGGCCGAAATGCTACAATGGAGCGGCTGAGTTGACAACACTCCTGTGTAACTACGCAGCCTGCTTGCGACACATGCTGTGACATGCAGTCGACGCCTCGACGGAACTGGACCAAGAGGAGGAGAGAAGGTTATCTCCCGACGAAGAGTTGGCTCTCGAAACATCTTTATGTACATCATGTCGCCCCAAGCTGTGAAAGGCCGTGTTTGAGGTCGTGTCTTGCTCCTGTTTCGCTGGACCGCACTTTACGTTAAGCGCCCGGGTGACGGTGGTGCTTATGCATATATCCGTCTACTTACATCAGTCACAGGCAGTCATCAAACCTGGACCCTGTCACTTCAGAGCACGCGACAGAGTTCCCGAGGGACCGGCACGCCTGAGTTGTCCAAGCAACTTCAGTTCCAACAGTTTGCCAAACTGTTGTCTGGGTTGACTTCCGTCCTCGGATCGCCGCCCCTTGTGGCACAATGGCGAAGCTCCTGGAGTTATCAGTAAGATGATGTTCAATCCAAGAAGCCCGTTATATCTAGCATCTGACATTCGCTAACATTATGTTTCTCAGGACGACAAGAAGCCGTTCCTAGCTGATTCTCGAACCTCCTCCTCCTTCTTGTCTCCAACGCCGACATTCCCGTTCACTCATCGGCACTCCGCCCCTACCATACTTCGCAGCTCGTGGCGGCGACGGTCATCTTCTACGTACGCAGACCAGGCTATAGGGTCTCTGTCCGACAACGTGAAGGGCGCACTAGGGTTAAACCTCCTACATGAGCCCTCCGAACCATGGGTGGACTTTATATTTGTACGTTTGTGTACTGCCGAATATTCTAGTCGTGGCTAGCCCGCTTCCCAACTGAGAATGTTGTCATGTCAACGCTGGTTGACATCTTTTCGCAGGTGCATGGCCTTCATGGCGGCTCAAGGAAAAGCTGGTCTCTTGACCCAGACGATCGCTCGACCTTTTGGCCCGAACAATGGCTCCCGTATGAGACAGGCTTCAAACATGTTCGAGTCCATAGCTTTGGATACGATTCAGATTGGTCCAAACTCCAGCACAGCCCGTTGAGAATCCGCGACTTTGCACAGGCGTTGTTGGCCAACATCTCCAACTCTCAGACCCTCAAGAGGAATGGTAACGTGCGTGTTGTGGACATCACTGCTGAATACACCTCATGCTGACATACCGCATGCCCCTAGACCCCTATTGTGTTTGTAGCCCACAGCATGGGTGGTCTTGTGGTTAAGCAGGCAAGTACTTCAAGTTTAGTAATGCCCGTTTGGTCCGCGTTGGACCAACATCGCTGACCACCACTTTCAGGCATACTTGTCTGCGAGACAAGACCCCTTATACCAAGATGTCGCTGCTCGCATCCACAGTTTCTACTTCCTGGCTACACCGCACCGGGGTGCAGACTCGACTGGCTTTGTCAAAGCGTACCTGTCCGTATCGCTGCCGTCCGGGTCGAAGTCCTACGTCAAAGAACTCCTCCCCGATTCACAAACGGTTCAGGTATATACGCCGTTTCTCAGGACCAACATGCACAAGTGCTGACATTCTACCGCCAGGATATTAACGAGGACTTCAGACACGTCTGTAGTAATGTTCATCTATGGTCATTCTGGGAAGGAGTCCCCACAGCAGGCATAATGATCGTCAAGAAGACATCAGCGTTGTTAGGTAAGTGGAACAGATTGTTACACATGCCAACTCTGTTGCACCTAGGCATTCTAAAGCGGAAATCGCTAACCTTAATGACCCAAAGGTCTGCCTGGCGAGCGCACGTAGTATATCCAGGCCGACCATCGCCATATATGCAAGTTTCGTGGTGTTACCGATCCTAACTACACGGCTCTCATCGACTGTTTCAAAACAACAATAGAGCAGATAGAGCGTAACTGTAAGCATACACCACCCCTTTGACAATCTTGGTTTCACTTAACACTGTGTAGCTGCCACACGTCAACACGAACAAATGAAAGTCATCGCGAATGCCCTTGATATTGCGCAGCGGCCAGCAAACGACCTGTTAAACGTTGAAGAAAGACGGCATCGAGGGACTTGTGAATGGTTGACAACACACCCTGGCTTCCAGAGCTGGGTTAGCTTTGGCAATTCCACCGATGCCTTCTCGGGAATCGGGCCCCTGGATGTTGCGTCGGTGCAAGACCATCGATTCTTTTGGTTGAACGGACCCCCTGGATCCGGCAAGTCTGTTGCTGCTGGGCATGTCATTGATCATCTAGCGTCTTATAACCTGGACTGCAGTTACTTCTTCTTCCACAACGACTCCAAAGCCACAGTCACACAGCTTCTTCTCAGCCTAGCCTTCCAGATGGCTGAGTCAAATTTTGAGATACGCCAGACGTTTCTGGATTTTCTCCAGCACGGCGAAGAGTTAAATACGCAAGACCATACGGTGATATGGAACACTATCTTTCTTGGGCGTCTTTTCAAGACATCGTTTTCACAGCCCCAGTACTGGGTTATTGACGCTCTTGACGAATGTCCGAAAAAGTCTCTCAAGTCTTTGATACAAAAGTTCGGCAAGATAGACCCAGCAGTGCCCCTTCGAATATTCATCACGAGCCGCCCTGACTCTCCCGATGCGCCTCTGAGACAGCTTCTGAACGAGGAAAAGATACACCGATTCGAGCTTCAGACGGGTCAAACAGGCTCAATGAACGACATTGCTGCATACATCAGGTCACGCCCACGACTCTCAAAGCTTTTGAGCGACGAAGGGAGTGGTACGATCATATCGGACATCTTGGAAAAGACGAAAGGCATCTTCTTGTGGGCATCACTGATCATCGCGCGACTTGACGAGCTCTACAGCATCGAAGATATCAGAACCGCTCTGGGAGAGGTGCCGTCGGAGATGAACGGGTTCTATGGGAGGATCTTGGAGAGCATAACCAATTCTCCGAACGCGGAGAAAGCCAGATGCATTCTGAAATGGGTGGTTTGCGCTCCAGAGCCGCTGACCACGGAAGAGGTCAAAGAAGCCGTGCGCCTCGACATTGGGCACACCCTCATTGCTCCGGCTTCCAGCGACATATTCTCCGAGATATGTGGGAGTTTGGTTACCGTTGACAAAGATAACAATCCCCACGTCCAGCTGATGCATCAGACAGTCAAAGAGTTTCTGACGTCCAGTGCCTCGAACTTCTATGTCAACCAGCACGATTCGCATGAGCAGATTGCCAGTATCTGCTTGGAGCATCTGACAGGACGGAATGGGTTACGTCGGGCAGCCAGAAGACCTACGGGGTTATCAAGCACGATCACAAATGCCTTCACTGACTACGCCAGCACCAATTTCTCCTACCATCTCAGCCATTCCCATTCGACCGATCCTAGTTTGCTTGCCGCTCTGGTACAATTCATCACCACCAAGTCTCTAGTGTGGATTGAGACCATCTCCAGAAAGGGAAAGCTGAGCGCATTCATCAGAACTATTCGCTACCTCAAGCCCTATCTAGCTCGACAACTCGAGAAGAACCCGCCGTTCGACAAGAACTATCAGGCTGTCAGCTCCTGGATCAACGACCTAACACGACTCGTCACCATCTTCGGGAGAGCTCTGCAAGATTGCCCTGAATCCATCTACGCGTTCATCCCGCCTCTGTGCCCAAAATCTTCTCTCATCCACAAGACCTTCGCGAGCTCATCTCCGCAGAAAGTCATTTGTGCTTTCAACGAGAACTGGGAGGAGCGGCTGTCCTGCATCGTGTTTCAGGCTGCAGCCAAGTCCGTTGCTTCCAGCGACCAATACCTGGCTGTAGGCCTGGCGAACGGGTCGGTCAAAGTCTTCAACAATTCGACACTGGAAGAGACTGCCGTGCTTGAACATGGTAAACCGGTTCGACAAGTCGTATTCGGGAATGTCTCCAACGTATTGGCGTCGCTTAGTCCGAAACTGTTGACTCTTTGGGACTCGAGACAACATCACATGTGGAGTATTCCGATTGGCGGCCTGGCAGCCTCCGTCAGTTTCAATAACGATGATTCCAGGGTCTTCGTCACGTTGAAAGGAGAGGTCGAGCATGCAATTATGGCTTTTAAAGTTAATAACGGGTCTCGACTGGAGTCTCTTACCATCAACAGTGGTAGCACTGACTCCATGTCGGACTCTGATGACTCCCATAAGGGCGTCACTCGATACTGTCCAGAAGTCATCTGTCTTGCTCCAAGCCTTAGCCGCGCAGCTACGACATATCGCAGCTCCCATCTCACAGTCTACTCATTCGATGGCACTGACGGCCTAGAGAAGCTCTGCAAGATCGAAAAGAAGGGCTCTGAAACCGCTGCCCGCCCCCCTCAGATACTGGACGTCGTCTTCAATCCTGCAGTGGAGTCTGATCTCATGGCGGTAGCGTACCAGTCCGGCGATATCGTGACAATACAGATTGACGACTGGAGTAGTCAACAGATTGCCACCTACCACCTACACGCCCGGGTGCTTGCCAGTTCTGCTGACGGGAGGACCTTAGCAGCGGGCGACAACGAAGGAGGTGTGGCGCTCTTCGTATTCGATACACTTCGACTGATGCATCGCATCTCTGTCATAGAAGAGGCTGTGACGGGCATCATCTTTGCGTCGAACAGCCTCCGCTTCTACGATGTCCGCGGGCGGTCGTGCAACATCTGGGAACCGTCTGTGCTAGTCAGAAAGGGGTCGGTGGATGACAACTCCAGCGATCCTGAAGAGAACATGAGTGCGGTACCTGAACACTACGAGCAGCCTGTGACACATCTATTCGACGACGACCGGGCTATCACAGCAATGATACCTGCGGGCGACGAGAAGTATCTGTTTTGTGCCAGGGAAGACGGATCTGTGACAATACACGATGTTACGACTGGGTTGTTGGCCATAGAGTTGAGGCTGCATGCCGTGGACATCCGTCACCTCGCATGGCAGCCACGGACGGGGCTTCTTGTCAGCGTCGACACATCCAGGCGCTGCGTTGGTACAAGACTATCACCGGCCGGAAGGGACGGAAGCGGATGGCGTCGCTTGGAGCAAGCGTTCAGCTTCAGGGCATCAGGAGGCGTGACTCGAGCCCTGGTCAGGCCAGACGGATTGGCAGTGCTGATATCGACAGAAGGTGGCGAAGACCTATGGCAGGACAACAAGGTCGTTACCAGCAAACATTCCATGGGCCAAAGTCGGTGGATGCTGCATCCAACTGACCAGCCTCGCCTGCTTCTTTGCGACAACGACAGAATCCATATTTACCGTTGGACAGGCCTCGAACGCGAGACATCCGAGGCCGGTATCTCTTTAGTCTTGCCGCCTCAAATCGCCGATCTCGTGCAAAAACCATTTGGGAACAAATGGCTATCGAGGGCAGATACCAGTGTCTTGGCGCAGACTGTCCGGTTGCAGAGCCAGTCCGGGATCGGGTTCCTAACACTGAACGTCGACCACATGCAGCCCGCGACAACGTCGGTTGTCGTTGCGTGTACAGCCACCCGGAGTTTCATCCCCGGAGTCAAAGGAGTGTTGGCAGTTTCGCGCTCAAACATCCTCTTCCTAACTCGCGCCGGATGGATCTGCTCCCTGGGCATGAAGGCTGTATCCGAGCCACGGTACTACACACGGCATTTCTTCATACCTCCGTTCTGGCGGGCTGGCGGCGAGTCTTTGATCCAGATCTTGTCGAAGAATAGCCTGGCGATGGCTTATCGAGATGATCTGATCATTGTTCATGGGTATATAGATTTTACGCACAAGAGGATACTTTGAAGTATGTTCTTTAACAGGCGTTTAGTATCGCTTATAGAAGTCATGGGAAGGGATTGCAACAACGACGGGTGGACTCGGATTTGGGGATTTAGAAGCTACCCCTTTTCCATAACAAGAGCACACACGAAGGAATTGCCGACTGTACAAAGAAAATCTACAGGGAAAAAATGATACCCTGCTCTGCTCATGATTTCATAACGAAGCTGGTATCAGACATGAAGCTGTCCAATATCTCGTACACATGGGTAAAATGCAAAAAAGAAATCGACCCCGGCAGGACTCGAACCTGCAACCTCTGCCAGCAGTGAAAGACGACCGGAAAGCAACGCGCTACCATTGCGCCACGAGGCCAATTAGATGGAAAACTTACACGCTAAGACTGGTTATGTCGGAGAGATGGAAAGTGCCCCACATAAGTGTGTACAAAATTCCACCGGCCCACCCACGTTCAGGGGTTCAGGGGTTCTTTGTTTCTTTCAACCTGCTGTCATTGGCTTTGTCAGTTCCCATTGTAGCGCATGGATCTTACATATCGCCAGCGATGTGATTAAGTAATATGTCTGGATCTCAGTCTCTCTTTGTTCAATTTGTCTGTCTTCTATCATTCTCTAGAAGTAGCATAGCGGCGTGGCTTGGAAAGAACGAGGAGAGAAGTGTGACAGTTATCAGCATGTAACCTAAGACCAACTGCAGCTAAATCGTAGGCTGAACCACTATTTTAATGTTGCCATTTGCCTCATCCCGTGTCTGGGTCGTTGGTTCAAACTTCACAGCATATCCTAGTATTCCTGTCCAATCAAGACTTGCAATGAAGGCGTTTTCTCCATGCATATATTACCTCGCATACCTCTAACTGAGGTAACTCTCTCATACTTGATGCAGAACTGACAGAACCTTGTTATCTAACATAAGAAGTCGTCGCCCGAAGTCGCCTCCAAGGTTTTCTCCCTCGCACTTCTCTACCTCGCTGATAACTACCTAAGGTAGCTTACACCGAAATCCGAATCAAAAGTATGGAATGCAGCTCGTCAGCTGACAATCGCTTCGGGCCTCGAGTGCTGACAGTCTGCCGAGAATTCGACTTTACTTTGCTCTTTGAGCAATGGATGTTTGGTTTTTTGCCCGACCTCCTGTTCTTAGTCTGTGTCTTTCTCCAGTGGTACCAATCTCACGCCGGGTCGAGCAAAGTACGCCGGCACTTTACTGCCACATGGAAGATAGTTCGTGCTCCGCTCCTAGATACAGCTCCCACCAGGCATTAACGTGGAGGGAAAACCTCGAACAGGTGCTCACTGCTCTGCTCTCCTTCCTGAAACTCGTTCTCCTCATTCTGTGGTCTTTGCCACATGAGCCAAAAACATCAGCCTCGATTCCGTCGGCAGTCATTTCCCTGACAAGCGCGTTGGCCCTGCTCTTGGTGTCGCGCGTCGAACATCAACGGGCATTGCGTCCCTCCACCTTGATATGTCTCTATTTGCTGATCACTATTCTCTTCGATATTGCACAGACTCGTACACTATGGCTGGTTCATCCCACGAATTACGCCCTTGCTGTGGTATACTCGGTCGCACTCACGGCAAAAGCGCTGCTCTTCATGATGGAAGCTAGCGAGAAACGAAAGTATCTCAAATCAGAGTATGAGAGCTTGTCTACAGAGGCCTAAAGCGGAATATTGAGTCGCAGTATCTACTGGTGGCTTAATAGACTGTTATTTCAAGGTTTACGGGGGATCCTCTCCCTCGCCGACCTCTTTCCTCTGGACGAAGGCCTTGCGTCGGAGCCGCTGATTACACGATTCGAGCTACGATGGAAGAAGGATGCTGCTGAAATTTCGGAATTACGTCGTACGAGTCCACCTCTACCGTCTCTATCACCAGGGAAAACCAGGCATAAACTTGCCCTTGTCCGAAGCATTATGTGCGAACTGAAATACCCAGCAGCAGCAGCGGTCCTGCCTCGTCTTTGCTTGGTTGGGTTCAAGTTTGCTCAGCCATTCTTGATCGACAGACTGGTCCAATTTGTTTCCCAAGGTGGCGCGCAATCGGACGCAACCAAGTATGGACTTGTTGGGGCAGCGGCTCTTATCTATGTTGGAATAGCGGTGTCTAATGCCCTCTACAAGCGTCAAGCAGTTCGCTTGGTAACTATGGTTCGTGGCTGCTTGGTAGGAATGATCTACTCGGAGACTTTGCAACAGGTTTCGGAGACGGCTCACGAGGTCAGCTCAGTTACATTGATGGGCACCGATGTTGATCGGATCATCACAGGGCTCTTGAATTGCCACGAACTCTGGGCGTCCAGCTTGGAGATGATGATCGCATTCGCCCTCTTGTACAAGACTATCGGATATGCCTCTGTCGCAGCTCTGGTCATCGCCTCTCGTAAGTTGGTTATAACATGGCGCTATTCACGGGAAGCAAGGCTAGTAAGCTAACTAATCCCATAGTAAGCGTATTGGGATCTGCCTACATCGCCCCCCTTATGCGTCAAAATCAGAGGTTCTGGATAAATGCTGTTCAGAATAGGGTCAATTTCACTTCGGCAATACTCAGGTCGCTGCGCCAGGTCAAGATGCTCGGTATCGAGACGGAGATGACCTCCAAGATACACGACCTTCGTGAAGCGGAGTTAAACTCCTCCAAGCCATATCGATCACTGATCGTCTGGGTCAATGTTCTTGGCGCGTTGACGGCAACTCTAGCCCCAGCTGCTACCATCGTCGTGTATGCAGTGGCGAAGATCGATTTGAATCTAGAGACGCCTAAAGCAGACCAGGTCTTCACATCGTTATCGTTGATATCCCTTCTGGCTAGTTCGGTGCTGCTTCTATCCGTTTCTGTGACAGGTCCCCTCGGCTGCGGCAAATCATCCCTGCTACAGGCCATATTGGGGGAGCTGAACCGCAGAGAAGGACAAGTATCAGCTTCTGCTGACCGGCTGGCGTATTGTCAGCAGTCCCCGTGCATATTTAATGGCACTCTCAGGACAAATATTCTCGGGGAGTCCGCTGTCGATGAGAATTGGCTCAGAGAGGTTGTATCTGCATGTGACTTGGCTGACGATGTTAAACGACTTCCTGATGGGCTAGATACAGCAGTGGGGAGCTCCGGATCGCAACTGAGTGGAGGACAGAAGCAGCGACTCGCAAGTCTTGCTCTACTGAAAATGTTCTATTCTTGGGCTAACCACCAGTTCTAGGCGCTCGCTAGAGCAGTCTATTCAAGACCTGAGCTACTTCTTCTGGATGATGTCTTCAGCGCCTTGGATGGTGTAACGGCTCAAAGAGTCTTCCAGGGATTATTTGGACGCGAGGGGCGTCTAAAGCAGCTTGGTTTAACAACTATTCTTACGACCACCTCTGGTCAGCAATCCGCTCCCATGTTTTGTTTACTGCCCCTTCTTCTTTGTCTGTTCCGTGTAATTGCTGACAACGCTGTTATTCTAGTGGGGTGCCTACGAGAAGCGGACATTGTGATTGTTCTTTCCAACGATGGCCGTGTGGAAGCTCAAGGGTCATTCGAGGCCATACTTCAGGAAAATGAATTTGTCCAAGGCCTCTCTTCCCAAAAGGACTGGGACAATCAAGTCGATGAGGTAGCAGAACAAGAGAATGACACTGCGGCTCGGGATGTACCTCCGAGACAGCAACCTAGTGAGGCCAATCCGATGCAGGCAACATCGTCTCGCGGCAATGGCGACTTCTCACTTTACGGTTACTACATCAGATCGCTTGGTTAGGGGCCATTCTGCATCGTGCTAGCCTCAGCAGTGCTGTTTGTGCTATGTCTAGTCTTTCCACGTCAGTTGTTCCTTAGAGTTTCGAGCCACAGAGGATGATGCTGACACCAAGTCAGAAATCTTACTTTCCTGGTGGTCCAGCTCGTCCGTCAATGACAACTACCGCTATCTTGCCGCCTATTTCTCCATCTCCGTCGCCACTGTTGCCGCTATCGGTGTTTACATTGGATATGTTTTAAACCTAATATGACCGGTTGAGATATTGCCATTTGCTGAAAACAAACTTAGGTTCTTCTTCGTCTGGGTTGTGCCAAAGTCAGCTATCAAGCTCCATAGGATGTTGCTAGATACGGTGATGAGGTCTGCGATCCCATATATCGAATGTCAACGTGAGTTGATTTAAATACTGAGAAACTAACAGTTTCTAGAGCACCATGGCCACGTTTGGCCGAAATAGACAGGGGAAGCTTGGCCAATAGGTCAGTTTACTTGTAGACACCACTGGATAGGTACGCCATTACCATGTTTTGTTGCTGATGCACAGGCAGATTTAGCCAGGACATGTCTCTCGTAGATATGCAACTCCCCGTGGCATTTGGTGTAAGCCTTCAGAGTACGAGCTGCCGTGTTCTTCCCGTCTTAAACTATCTAACTACAACACTGACCATTTTATAGATCTGTTAACTTGCATGGCACAAGGCGCTTTAATAGCTGCTGGCGCAGGGTACATGTCCATCACCGTTCCATTTTGCACGGGTGCGGTGTATATGATACAGGCCTTCTACCTCCGTACCTCGCGGCAGATCAGATTGCTCGACCTGGAGGCAAAGGCGCCTCTTTACGCCCACTTTCTGGAGACCGTTGAAGGGCTCGCTACCTTGCGTGCCTTTCAATGGCAGAACCGATTCGCCGACCGCAACACGCAGCTCCTAGACATTTCGCAGAAGCCTTTTTACGCCATGTATTGCATCCAGCAGTGGCTCCAAGTTGTCTTGGATTTGCTCGTCGCGGCGCTGGCTATCGTTCTAACTTCTTTGGTGGTTTTTCTCACAAGCAGAAGCAGTTCTGGGACTGTCGGTGTTAGTCTTGTGAACCTACTCTCGTTCAATACGACTTTGTCGCTGCTGGTTACCAACTGGACACAATTGGAGACCTCTTTGGGCGCCATTTCAAGGACCAAGCAGTTTGTTTCTGATAGGACGCTCCAGCCGTCTGTCCAAGCAGAGCCAGTACCGGGAAGAGCATGGCCACCCAGGGAAGGACTAGCTCTGGAGTACCGAGAGCTTTCTGCGTCATACAGGTACTTGCTCCCCTTGATTGAAATCAATGGAACGAAAATGTTGACTTTGGTGCAGAATTGGCGGTACGCTGGTATTGAAGAAGGTGTCATTTTCGGTGAATAGTGGCCAGAAACTTGGCATCTGTGGTCGCACGGGAAGGTAAGCCTATGTTCTGGCTGAGGTATCTAGTAATAAGTCTAACCTCAGAACAGCGGGAAGAGCTCCCTGCTTTCATGTCTCTTTTCTCTGGTAACGATTACTTCGGGCACGATATACATTGACGGTGTTGATATCACCACTCTCTCTAGAGATAAGCTGCATGCTGCCTTCGTCGTTATTCCCCAGCATCCTCTCGTTGTCCCCGGCACCGTCCGCGAAAACCTCTCACTAGGATTGACCGGGAACATGGACGTCGGGGCTATGATCTCTGCCCTCGAGAGCGTCGAGCTATGGGAACGAATTCGCGAGCAGGGTGGTCTGGATGCCCACATTGATTCCCTTCACCTGTCCCGTGGCCATCAGCAACTACTCTGCATTGCCCGAGCTCTTCTCTCGCCCGGCGGTTTAGTGGCACTGGACGAGCCTACGAGTGGCTTCGATGAGCACACTGAGAGAACGATTCAGAGCCTCCTTCGGGAGACATTCAGGGGCCGAACTATGACTTCGGTCGCCCACAGGATAAACACCATCATGGACTCGGACGTGGTTTTAGTAATGGACCAGGGTGAATATGCGAAATCGGAACGCCGCAGGAGCTCTTGAGTAGGAAAGGGCAGTTTTGGAAGTTGTATCAGACTCCAGCTTAGCTTTTCTTAGTCTCGGAATCTCAGCCACCACCAGGACGGTTTTCGGATAACGCTGACCCTTTCCACTTCTGTTGCCCAGGGTTTTTCTCGAGCTCTCTAGATTCTAAGAATACCAATATGTTCCTATTTACTGATGTGTAACAGCGTAGAGTCATGAGGTTGTAGAGGTAGGGGTGCAGGAATAAGTCCCTAACCCTGAGATGCCGGGGCTAAAATCGCTAGTTTGCATTTGTTATACGTAACTGAAATCGATCGATCCAGAATCTTAGATTCTACCCAGTGTTCCCTGACACGTGGTTAGGTTTAGACATGAAAAAGTGTGAAAAGTAGAGAAGTCTGACGTGAAGGGGAGGTTGGTGATATGCTCTTCGTTGCTTTCACCTCGAGGTTCACTGAGATGCAATCCCGGCATCATCAGTGGCAGCCTCGCCCTCAGGGGCAGTGGCAGCATCAGCGTCCGGCTCAGTAGCCGCCTCAGTCTCCGTATCCGACTCAACGGGTGCCTCGGTAGGGATGGTCTGCCCCGTATACGAAGCCAACCAAGTCTCGAACTCCTTGAGCTGCTCAGGGAACGACTCGCCCTTGTGCTCCTGCTCTATGAGGTGGATATGCTTGAGCGCCTCGATTCAGATGGCCTTGCCGTGGGCGCCGTTCTTGGCGTAGTCGTCGAGGATATGCGCGACGGCAGGGGCGCCGCGGCTGACGATCTGCTGGAAGAGGGGGTCGTTGATCAGATCGGCTGCGGCCTTGAGGCCGTTGATGGCGCCGCCGAGGATCTTGTCGCGGTTGAGACCGAATTCCTCGACGTCGGAGGAGAGCGCCTTGACTGTTGCGGCGCTAGTCTTGAGGATGGCTTTCTTTTGGGTTAGGATGTCGTCGGTCGATGGGATCTTGTGCGCTCCCTTGTCGAGATCGAGCCCTTTTCAGATATGTGGTTAGTTGGTGGACATGTCGGGAATGTGGAATGAATACGGGAGGCCGGATGATTAGACTCACATGGAATCACGGCATAGATCTGGTTTTTCTGTGCCAGCTTGGCCGCGAGGAGAGGAAGGATGGCTGGGCCAAGCTTCACTAAGGCTGTGTAGGCTGCGCTCTTCTTGTAGGCGTCATCACTGTGTATCATATTAGCTCGTATATTTAGCTTAATGTATGATGTGGCTTATGGCTTACCGAGATGAAACTCGAACACTGGGCGTCTTCCACGTAGCCTGCCATACGGTGTATGCTTTCTCGAACTGGGCTGCCACTGGGTTCGGAGTGGGTTTGGCAGGGATTGGTTTGGCAGGGGTACTTGGTTTTGTTGGAGCTGGCTTGCCCGGAGCTGGCTTGACCGGAGCCGGAGGCTTGGTAGGGCCGGGCGCAGGTTTTGCCGGTGTGGGCTTCGCAGGAGTTACAGGCTTCGCTGGAGAAGCTTTGACAGGAGCAACCGGTTTCGCTGGACTCGGCTTAACGGGGGCCTTGGCTTTGGGCGCAACAGCAAGGGAGCTAAACAGAGCAGCATGGCTCTCGACAGTGGCGATGTCTTCATCGGTGACATCAGGGACGCTCTCAGTGGCGAATCCGGGCTCAATAGACTGAGCGGATAGAGACTGAGTGGAGGCCGCCCCTCCCGACGGAGGGCCAAAGTGTAACTGGACCGAACCGTATTCCTTGCTTTCAAGTGCGTCACGATCGTGCTCGATCAGAGGGCCGTCTGGGCCGAGCTTGCTTGTCCATCTTCCAGTCGCTGGGTCCTTTTTCGATACGTGGTTGGCGATAATGTCTCCGCGTGGAAACCAGACGTCGATTGTGGCCTCTTCTGCATCGCATTTGACAAGACCTTTCTGCGCAACTGTGATTATCAAACGAGAGTTAGCGTATTGAGCAGTCGGTCTGGCTCAGATTCCTCACATAGTGTGGTCAAGTGTTCTTCCTTGAAAATGTCGAAGCTCAAAAAGTTCTTGACCTCACCGCTGGCCCAACCAAGACAGTTATAGCAGCCTTCACTGCCCTCTTCCTGCTCCGGTGCGAGGATCCTGAAGTTGCTGCCCAGCTTGGGGAAAAAGGCACCCCACTCCTTAATTTCTTTGTCATTAGCGGGCCTAGGGGTCTGTAAGTTAAAGGACATGACTATTGCCAGTATTCAGATGCGACTTTCGAGGTATATTGTAAAAGCTGTATGAAGTTATATGTGCGTGAGGACTTCTGAAGAGAAATCTATATTGAGGAGCTCAAGTCCCTGAATCGTTGATACTTATAGTTTCGAATCTTCACGGGATTGTCGTCTCCGACTTCCTCGTGGCCCTGACAAAGTCAACTTCGTCTTCGTAACGTAGAGCGAATAAGCGACGGCGTCTTAGAGTTCCGTAAGACGAATATCGCAAGAGGACATAATTCTATGCAGGATTGTCAGCAGACGGTTGCAACTCACTCAGCTTCTTACCTTCGTCTGTCGGCGAGGGCTCCGGACACTTCTGTATCACATGAGATCGTCCAGTGACTCCAATCAATAGCAATAGGCGAGGTATGCGGGGATGTGATCATACCATCGTGAATTTCATAGCAGTCACAAGATTGTTAAGCCGAATTTTTATTATGGCCGGAAAGTAAGCGACCTCACAGCTGAAGTGAGTCCAGGAATGACGAGAACAATTTCGTCCAGGGGCGCAGCCAGGCTAAGCTTACATGTAAGTGCCCTCAGCTCCGATTATATCTTCTGGTCATGCTCAGCCGTAATATTCTTATGTATTCATGAGTCAAGACTGATCACCGGGTGCTTGGTGGCGGGTCAGCTTATCTTAACCGATTCGGCCCTGCTCGTTAGAGGTAGCTACTAGACGTCGGTAGTAGTGGACAAAGAGACCGAAAACATAGTACACACTGGGCATACAGCTAAACCCCTTACAAATACTCACAGTCGGACTTCACAGGGAAGTTGGATCATGGAATATAAGTGACACTTTTACGTCGTAAGCAACTGGGCGGCTGTAAACGCAGTCTTGGTGCTCCGTGAAATGTGACTGGTCCGAGCACCTTGTAAGCGACGGTGAGAGTAAATTAGTCAACGAGCCGTTGACATGTGCTTAGAGATGATTACCGTCCGCTGCCAATTATTCTAGACCTCGTACTACATCCAGGTGTCTGTTCACCTATGCCGTTTGTATGTCCTGATGATCTCGAGGGAGGCACTGGATCCCCGAGATTCGTTTGCCCAAATCGGCACCTCGAATCGTGGCGTACAAGTTCTATTCGAGTTTACCCGCTCAGGGCCGCTAGCTGCGTCTAAGACAGGGTTCATTCCTATTTTTGTCTGCATTGCTTATTCACATGGCCATGTTCAGTGATCGCAGCTTCACTCGGGCACGTGCTGTTGGGTCCTTGTTTGCTGGACCCTCTTGTACAGCGAGCCAGACTTCGCCGCACGCCATATGGAGAACAGGCTCTGCCCGAAGAAGCGAGCTAGGCGCTATCATAGGAAGAAGGGTGTGTGCCACACCACAGAGCAATCGTGTAGTTTGCCGACGTAGGTCCATTGTGCCTACGTCTATGTCTCTGCCATCCAACTCCCACTCTCTTACTAATAACCGGCAACAGATTGTTCCGTGTGAGGCATAGAGGGGCTCGTCGTGCCAATGCCTCAGAGTGCAGCTTGTGTATGTCCAGTGACTCGCCGTCTGCACCCTGTCTTACATAGAGCTTGGCCAACATGAAGGCTGCTCGTTTCGGACACTGACCCTACGGTAATGGTAAGACAGGTGTGTGTCAGTGCCCATCTGATCGCAGTCAATTAATATCGTGCCGTGTCCTACCTGCCGTGGCTGCATTGCTCTATCACAGCGCCAGGCACGCTGCGAGCGGGGTTCCAGTCACGACATGCAGAGCGTTTAACCGATGCGCGCCTGCCGCAGCCAACTCTTCTGCGTCTATCGTGTAAATGAAGCAAATACCGGTAAGGCGACCCAACTGTCAAACCCCCTTATTGCATGACGGAGCCATCCGGCTTGGCTGCGTGGCTTATATGAGATAGGTCTTGTGAATCCTGGTTACGCCTTGTCCTCAGATCTGAGTCCACACCCTTGGAGCCAAGAGACGGGACACCAGTCACCACTCGCCATGACTTCCCTTTTACTGCTAGCACGACTGCAACACTGCGTTACTTCGGACCAAGATATCGACGCTGCACCTGTCATTCAACTTTTCCTTCCAAGACACTCCCACACCAAGTTGAAGAACTTCATACTTGCCCCCGAAGCCACAGCTCTTCGGTCCCGAGCGTCCTTGTCGTCTGCTGATAAGCTGCAGGGCTGAAATAACAAGATGCCATTGGGAGACCACCACGGAAGTCGGTCTGTTAGTCCCGTGTGGCTTCAAACTATTGAAGAAGTGTGAAGCGAGGTGTGGGATCGAAGTCGAGTGCGAGCCTCATCAAGATGTATGAGAGTGGAAACCCGCAGATCTGGGTTGTAGAGCATGATATCCCTGAGTCTTGACCATAGTCTAAGGTTACCCACCTTCCAGATAGACTCCTGGGGAGTCTATATCAAGGCTGTCTTGCTCGATGTCTTCCCTTAAAACTTCAGCTAGAACTATGCCACTTGTCACTTAGTTCTATAGACCTAAGTTCTAAGTCTAAGACCACCATTCTATCACTGTCAACATTGACACGCTTCACATCCATAAAAAATGATTTTGAAGAGCACTCTGTGGAGAGCATTGCTCATTGCTCCCCCATTCCTTGCCTATGCCGCTCCGGCTTCCGATGTCTTGCAAGCTAGAGCCCCGACATGCAACACCCCAACGAATCGACAGTGCTGGACGACTTCACCCTCGTTTACTATCAACACTGACTACGAAGCTAGCTGGCCAACTACTGGCGTGACAAGAAGCGTATGTTCTGCATTTGAACTGCACAACTCCTTGACCTTTAGACACTTGCTAACCTACATCATGTCGAAGTACACTTTCACCCTCACGGAAGTTAACAACTGGGTTGGCGGCGATGGAGTTGCCAAGGTGAAGGCAATGTTGATTAATGGTAAGTCACTGATTGTGTGGAATAACCGTGGAACGAGATCAGTGCTGACTTGATTATCACAGGCGGGTTCCCGGGTAAGTCGGCAACCATACATGACGGCACGGCAGAGATGCTGAACACTTGATTACTAGGCCCTACAGTTACTGCAGGTATGATTGATGCTTAGCACACATCCTAAGCAACGGGATTGACAGATATGCTTAGACTGGGGTGACCGTATTAGTGTTACGGTCGTGAATAACCTAGTCACGAACGGGTAAGTTTATAGCTCTCCTCTTATACATCTTCTGCGTGCTAACTAGCGAAGCACATCGATACACTGGCACGGCGTCCGGCAACTGAACAGCAATACTCAGGACGGATCAAGCGGCATTACCGAATGTCCGATCCCTCCTGGAAGCAGCAAGACGTATTCATTTCTTGCAACCCAGTACGGAACGTCATGGTAAGTCTTACGGCAACCGTGTTGCGGACATAAGACGTGTCGTGGCCTGAAAGGCTTACACCAGTGTTAAGGTATCACTCTCACTTCTCTGCCCAGTACGGGAACGGAGTGCTCGGTCCCATCGTCATCAACGGACCGGCCGCGGCTAACTACGACATCGATCTCGGACCCCTCACGATCTCCGATTGGTACTATGGAGCTGTCGACACGATCATGCACCGCGTTAATGACCCAACAAACCCCTATATCCCCGGTTTCCCAGGCGCTCCACCTCCAAGTGATAACATCCTGTTCAACGGAGTGAATAGAAACCCACTAGGGGCCGGAGGGAGCTACAAAAAGATAACCTTGACACCAAACAAACTCCACCTAGTGCGGCTCATCAACCCTTCAGTAGAGAACACTTTCACCGTCAGCCTGGTTGGCCACTCGTTCCAGATTGTGGCAACCGACTTCGTTCCGGTCACTCCCCAGACAGTCACCAGCCTATACATGGGTGTCGGGCAGCGCTACGATGTGATCATCAACGCCAACCAGCCCGTCGGCAACTACTGGTTCAACGTTACCTACTCCAGCGGCCCCTGCGGACAGGGTAAGAACAGCAAGCCAGCAGCCATCTTCCAGTATACCGGCGCAGCCAACGCAAATCCAACCACACCGGGGACCGTCCCGCCGGATTCCCATTGTGCAGATCCGCTGAACTTCGTGCCTGTTGTGTCCAAATCGGCGCCAGTGGCTTCGTTTACGGCCACGCCGTCGGATACGCTGAACACCAACATCTATATCAACAGCAGTACTGGTGTTGCTCGTGTGTTCTGGCCGGTGAATAACTCGCCCATGAATGTGTCGTGGAGTAACCCGACGCTGCAGTATGTGCAAAACAACAACGTAGGTACCATGCCGTCTAGGGAGAACGTGATTCAGGTGCCGACGGCGAATGTTGTAAGTGACCACCGGTAGATGACACCCATGCATGATGCAACTGACCAACGCTGACTTGCCTTCAGTGGACATTCTGGCTCATACAAAACAACTCCTCTATTCCGGTAAGCCATCCCGCCCGTCCCTCTTTGTAGGTCGTCTACTAAGAGCAAGCAGCATCCCGTGCATCTCCATGTAAGTCAAAATTTCCCCCAACCCTTACCTTCAGCTCTCATAACTCCTCTTCCATCAGGGCCACGACATCCTAATCCTAGGCGCCTCCCCGGCCCTCGCAAACCCCATCGCCCCGGGCAACACCCTACGAGCCTACAACCCGGCCACCGACAAGGCCAAGCTGGTCGGTACCAACCCTACCCGCCGCGACAGCACCATGCTGCCGGCCTGGGGCTGGCTGGTCGTGGCGTTCATGACGAATAATCCCGGGGCGTGGCTGTTTCACTGCCATGTAGCGTGGTATGTCTGGCTTCCGAGGTGATGATGGATGAGAGATAAGTGACTGATGTTTGAACTAGGCATGTCTCGCAGGGCTTGAGTGTGCAGTTCCTCGAGCAGCTGAGCAGTATTCCCTCGGCGGTGAACTTGGGTGATATCACGGCCAATTGTAATAATTGGAGGGCGTATTATCCGGCCCACGATCCGTTTTGGCAGGAAGATTCGGGTATTTGAGGACTGGACTGACGGCAGGTTTCATTGTCCTGAATAAGTTATGTTTTTCCGTTCAATCGTCATACTGTTGCTGTTATTGTCGTTTCGTCAAAGCTAGGTAGGTAGGCAATGGGGATTTTCAAGGATAGGGGACCTGATGAGGGTACTGACCAGACATTGTCGAGCAGAGTTTCATGTCAATACTCAGCTTTTACTCGGTTAGGTGGAAATCGTTCTTTAAGTTGTGATCCTGAGACGAGTTGACGGTGGTTTGATCTTCATCTTCCCCACATTCGACTTCGAATGTGCTTCCGTGGCCGCACCAGTGACGATCTGCCCGAATATGAAACCTGGAGCACTTCTACCGCCCGAACGACCAGCGCACTGATGAACTTTTCTATCAGTCCGAACTATCATCTGATCAGATTCGTGTGAAGTCGGCCGACGGCTGCCAAGACTTGCATGAATACTTGAGACGAGCTCCGAATGTAACATCTCACTCTGGCCCGCGGGTGAGTTACAGGAGCCGCCTACATAAGTAGATGACGCCCATGTCCTCATCACTTCGCTGTTGCTCTTCGTCGTTATTGCCGGTCGATTGTCCTTTCACTTTTCATCCTTTCTCTGCCGGCCTGGTCCTCTCCTCTCAACAATGGCTTCCCCATACTTGCTCTCAGTATCCTCAATACTAACCCTCCTCGCCCTCACCTCAGCCCAGAAATGCCCCCTCCAATTCGACGGCCGCATACCGTCAACTTTCACCCCGACCTCCTTCGACGCAGCAAACGCCTTCTTCAGCCAAAGCAACGTCCTCGGCCAAGGCCTCAAGTTCAGCCAACTAATCCAGCTACCATCCATCACCCCGTCTCTCTTCGACACCGCCACCGTGCCCGTCGGCGTCACCATCTCGGACAAATCCATCTTCGCTCCCAGCGCCGACAACGTGCAGACCGGCTTCCGGCGCGCGGAGCTGCTGCCGGCCAGCAACAGCGGCACGGACGCGAGCACGGCCGGGGTAAAGACGCTGCACTTCAGCGTCATGAAGGACGGCGCGCGGCCGCTGAACCTGAGCCACGAGTACCAGCTTGTGTTTCTGGAGAGCAATGATTTCAGCACTAATCAGCTGGTGCTGAAGACGGGGACGGTTATTGGGGCCGGGGCCGGGGATCCGGATACGCTGCAGTTGTTTGGGAATGTTAATGAGAGTCCGCCGAAGGTGCTGTTTAGCACGCCTTTTCAGGCGGGGGTGTTTCATAACTTTGGGGTTATGCTGGACTTTGATAAGCTGTGAGCTTTTTCTCGATATTTGTGCCAGTTTGGCTCGTGATGGCGGTGCTGACTGGAGATGTGCAGGACGTCGCAGGTGTTCTTCTCCACCGGGACGACAGCGTTGAAGGCTGTCACGCAGGCTTTGGCGAACGATGTCAGTGGGCAGGGGCAGTTCCATTTTGGGGTGCTGAAGAAGGGTATTGGGGGCAACAATATCGTCAAAGACGGGGTTCAGGAGGCGGGTATAGATGAGGGTATCATCTTTGGTGGCATCTTCGAAGAGGACAGCTCGGCTGGTTGCGTGAGCTTGTCTCCTTGATTCATAGGGTGGAGGATTAGTAGTAGAAGCTGTCCATCGCGTGCATGTGAGCTGGATCTGTCCTTGGCTCGGTTCGGTTATATGAAGTCTGTCAAAACTGAGACGAAAAAAATGCAAAACAAACGTACAACGTCAAGGATTCCCTGGTCACCCACCCGAGTACTGGTCTGCAGATTACTATCTAGGCAGTCTTAGGCTGCGAATAAGTTCGGAGAGATAGAACCGAATAAGGAGGATACCGGTAGGCGGAGCGATTTGAAGCTATATATTAAGAGGAAGGAGGAGCGGGAGCTTAAGCGTTAGGGACGTGACGCGAAGGCCCAAGGTGAATCCTCGAAATAGGTGGCCGCCGCGGTGGTGGTAGAGTGTAGCCGCATGGGCTACGCAGACGTTCAGACGACCCAATATAAGCAGCTGAATGATACTTTGGAAGACCGTAGCTCTTGAAGCATTACAACAAAATTACTAGAGTAGGTTATCCGGAGGTGCCCGAGTGGTCGGACGGAGCGCCTCTACAACACGGCTCATAGCCATTACTCGATTTCAACGCCGTATACGGAGTAGATATAGTGACCTTTATCTTTACAACCACTTAGCTACTGGCCGTTGATAACCGCATTCCAATCTGGCAGAAATGGAATGTCTGGCATCAACAAATCTAGAGATGAAAAGAAGCTCTGGTCGGGACTAGCAGTGAAATCAGGGACCCAGCCGGGGACGGTGGATGTCCCCGGGTATGCCGCGGTCGTGCCGGCGGGCGGGAGGGTTGCGGCCTCCGCGAAAACCTGGGAAGTCCAATACCTCGGACCGCCAGGTGGCTGATCCCCTGCATCTGCGGTGGCATCTGCATTGGTTGCAGACGTCAGGGAGGCGTGCTGTCTCAGCGACCACGCCCGATCTCGAAGCTGATTGAGAAACTTCCGGATCCTGCCGTGCCCGAAGTCGTCATGTACCGCCGCCGTCGCCGGATGGCCCTGGAGGGTCGGTCTGCGGGGGAAGAGCCCCTCGACCAGAGCCCAGGCGCGGTCTACCTCGAACCCGCGCGGGCTCGGGCTGCTGCAGAGGCAACGCAGGACGTAGGCGAGCGCGTACCACTGTGTGTACATGCTGAAGAGCCAAGTAAACCGCGACGCGAGGCCCTCCTTTAACAACACGTGGCTGCTCTCCAGGGCGTCGCAGGCCAGCTTAAACGAGAGCTTGAGCACGTCCGGCGTCGCGTAGTTATCTTGCGCTTCCTTCTGCTTGCGCATACAGATCTCCTCTCGCAGCTGCAGCACGAACTCCATCTTTTTACAGGCCGTGGTGACATGCTGCATCGCAATGCGCGGCAGATCAACTGGTGTCCCAGAATTTGGCCCAGGGGCGATGCCGTATTTCTCTGACATGTATTTGACTGGATCTTGGATCATCTTTCGCTTTTCTCGGATGTCAAGAAGAGCATGGCCGGGATGCTGCTGCTGCCTGTCCATGATCGGATGAAGCACGCGGCAGGACTCGATCTGGATCAGGGAGAAGGACATCTCCGTCCAGCGGCTCGCCTCCGGCGGAAAGTGCGACATGTCGGGATAGATCTGGTCGTCGTTCACATTCAAGGGCAGGCGCAGTCCCTGGTTCGTGAGGTCGACCGTGGGCTGGAATCCGTGGTCCTCGGAAGCACGCGAGTCCAGCACACAGAGATGCCACCAGAGGCGAAGACGCATCTCTGACTCAAAGGGGCGCAGTTTGAGCGAGGCCCCGTCTCGGTGCAGGCCAAGCGACTGGGCGAGCCGCATCACGAGCCCGTTGAGGACCCATACTGGCCGGCCGAGTTCGTTCGCCTGCGAGCATGTCTATAGCAGCAATGGTTATTGGTCAGTCAGATGAACAGTAGGATCGATACCCAGGGCAGCCTTGATCCTCACCACATAGATCGCGAGAGCCTGCAGGCCCGTCATATCAGGCCGGTTTATGAAATCCGGCGTCACGAGAAGCCGGTCCAAAGCGGTCTGGTAGCGTTTTAAAAGAACCGGCTTCTCCCACGGCAGGTCGACGGCCTCGTCGCAGCCATGATGACAAAGCGCCGTAACGGCGGCGTAGTAGATGGCAAATGTCAGCGCCACCGTGGAGGGCTGTGCAGATCGGGTGTCCAGAATCGTGGCCACAACAGCAGACTGGACCGTTGGCATGTGCAAGATCTTGAGGACCGGATCGACCGACCTGACGTATACGTCCCATAACCGGAGGGCGAGTTGGGTATCGGGATAGACATCCAGCAGCTCAGAAACCCTGTCAAGCGGAGCAGAGACACCTAGCTGCGTAGGAAGTCTGTGATGCGAGGTTGAGGTTGTCTCGACCTGAATGTGCGAAAGTGTTGTTTCTAAGCCGAGGGGTGGTTGTGGAGGCTGGCTTGTTTCTTCTTGTAACAGTGGTTCGACATTCGAGTTGTTCAGTAACAGCTCCCAAGTTGATTTGTCCGAGGGTCGATCGGATGGGTGTTGGCGATCAGGCCGAGCCAGGACTTGAATCTCGGGTTCACCATAGCCACGACCGCGGCCGCGACTGCGACCACCGTCAGCATCGGCTACGAATCCTGTAGGGACTTCGATTCTCTCGGCCAAACGTGATAGCAGGCTTTCCAGCTGTTCCAGACGATTGGAGATGTCCCGGAGAGTAGGAGGAGGTTTCTGTGCCGTATCTGGGTCTCCTGTGGGGTAGACGCAGGTCACGCCCTGTCTCGAACAGTTGATGCAAGGTATACCACGGTCACAGCGTATCTTTCGATGGTGGCAGCCTTCACAGGACCGCGTCCCTCGTCTGGAACTCTGAGTCTGCGGGACCGATTCCCGGACTGGCTGTGGTGTCGCGTCCTCTTCATCAACCGAGGCAGCAGATCTTTTTAGTGCTCGACCCATGGTAATTAACCTCTGTACTAAACTGTGTTCAGTGCCAGAAGCCACCGGGGAAGACAGGAATCAATTCCAGCGGCACAATACTGGATGACGGATACCATGTTGTCAGCAAAGCTACTCGGCCCTCCCGGCGCCGAGAGGTCCGCGCCGGAATTAAATGAGTTGTAGTGGCCAAGGTGGGTCCTACCTCGCCATAGGGTGGATCCCAGTGCAGGCTCGCCTCCAACCCTAACCCTAAGCAACAACTCGGTCTCCTCGGCGGCGAGAGGTCCGTATTACACGACACTTGCAGTGTTTCCGAGTGCGAGTCGGACATCGCGAGATGTAATTCCTGGCCGTTACCCCTTGTAGCTCCATGGCTCCGAGATGTCCCGGAATCCGAGATGCCAGCATGCAGATAAAAAGGAGAAATGATGCCGCACAGATCGTGGTAGAGGTACTGGTAGGAGTATATCATCACCAGGCCAGCCCGTGATTATATTTTCAGGAAATTAGAATCAGCCATCAAAGCCAACTCAGGTGTTCCACTGACAACTCGACTCTAGAAGACCTCTTCACTTCAATTCACTTCGCATTGCCGGAGTTCTTCTCCAGATTCTTTTCACCTTTTGATCATGTCGGATCCGGAGATACAGAAAGTCTTCGACAAAAGCGGCAGCAACACCATAAACGCCATGAGCTGGAGCCTAGGAATGAAGCTCTATCATACTGTCATCCCCTGCTTCCTGGCCTTTTTGATGTGGGTTTTGCACAAACGAGTGAGCTTACCGCACAGTGGCTCCCGCTGACGATTCATGATCACCTGCAGCACGTTTTCAGCATCCGTCACAGTCCCTGCCACCACAGCCCTCATGACCGAATTTGCCGTCAGCCGCACCGTAGCGATCCTCTCCGAAACCATGTACATGCTAGGGCTGGCCTCCGGCCCCATGATCTTGGCGCCCTTGTCCGAGTTCATCGGCCGGCGCTGGCTGTACATCGCAACCTCGTCGAGTCTCATTGCCTTCGCAGCCGGTGCTGGCGCGGCACAAAACTTCGCCACCTATCTGGTCTGCCGCTTCCTCTGCGGATGCCTGGGATCAGCCGGCGTCGCCATCGGTGCCGGGACAATCCTCGATGTCTGGGGGATCGGCACCAAGGCCGGAGCCATGGCCAGCCTCCTCTTCATCTGCGGCCCGTTCTTCGGCCCGTCTCTCGGCCCGCTGGTCGGCGCGTATATCATGCACGATCACCACGGCGACTGGCGATGGACGCAGTGGGTCGTGGCCTTGATCGGGGCGCCCACCTGGGTCCTGATCCTCTTCATGAAGGAGACGTCCGACTCGCGGGTGGTCCAGGCTGCGACGAAACGCTCGGGTCGCTTCGGCACTGTGTCGCTCGTCTTGTCGACGCTCAACGCGGCCGTGTTCCGCTCCATGGCCATGCTCACCACGGAGGCGATCGCGTTCTCGCTGACCCTGTACACGGGATACGCATACGCCGTGGTCTTTAGCTTTTTCGCAAGCGCCACCTACGTCTACACCCTCGACTACGACTTCGACTCCCGTGACATTGGTCTCTCCTTCATTAGTGTGCTCATCGGCTATATTCTGGCTTGTGCCTTGTACCTGGTAATTGACAAGACGCTCTATGCCCGCGCTGCACGGCAAGCCCCCAACGGTCGTCCAGCTCCTGAGCATCGACTGTACAGCGCCATGGCCGGCAGTATTTTCTTGCCTATTGGACTGTTCTGGTACGTCCTGATCTATTTCCCGCCAGAGCGTTCAACTAAGAAGCGGTTCTGTGTCAAGCTAACGTCCTCTCTCGTGTCCATTGTAGGTACGCATGGGCGGCCCACCCAGGCGGTCACTGGGCGGTAGTGGCGGCGAGTGGCATCCCATTTGGTATTGGTGCTTTTGTTCTCTTTGTGAGTATTCCCGTTTCTCCGTTGTTATAACCATGAATACCACCAGTGTCTAACGATCCCCCCTTTCTTCCAGCTTTCTTCTATGATATACCTTGTCGAGTCATACGGGCCTGGTGCAGCTGCGTCTGGTACGTATCTACGTTTTCCCCCCTTGCCCTGTGTTGTCTTGCTTTTGTCGTTCTGAAACTCACTGTGCAAATAGCTATCGCCGCGAACGGATCCTTTCGATACCTCCTCGGAGCGGTGTTCCCCTTGTTCACGATTCAGATGTACGAGAAGCTCGGCGTCCACTGGGCCGGGAGCGTGTTTGCGTTTCTGTCGTTGGGACTCCTCCCTATCCCGTGGATCCTCTTTAAGTTCGGTCATGAGCTCCGGAAAAAGAGTCGCTTCATAGCATCGTCGCAAGTCGAAGAGTAAATAGGAAGACAGTTGTCTCATATAATTTACCATATCTTCGCGTTCATAGTTGTAGAATACTTATCTTTTAAGGTTAGAGTTATCGCATCTAAAGCTAGGTACCTCACCTTAGTTAAGTCTATCCTTGGCTCGGTTCGGTTGTACAAAGTCTGCCAAAACTGAGACGCAAAAAGTGCAAAACGTACAACATCAGGGATTCCCCGGTGGTCACCCACCCGAGTACTAGTCTGACGATTACTGGCTTATCTATGGGAGAGCGGACGGGATCCCGAGTTCTCCAGTATCTATGGTCGTACGTGGAAGAACGGGTTCGTAAAACCGTAGATGAAGGAAGCAGCGAGTGGTTGCTGCTCTTGCCTGCCTCTCGTAGACGCATCTCTGGGTGGGGTCGATGCCGGTGGGTTGTAGTGACACTCCTTGGTCACCGATTGTGGCGCATCTCGCGAGCATATATAGACTGGTTACAGTCTTGGCACAAAGTCCTCGTCGTCAGCGTCATGGTCCTGGTTGACAAGATCCCCTTGACTCCCGCGTCTGTGACTCTGTCTCCCTTGAACATGCATCGATGGTGAAGCCGCGCGTTAATGGTGTTTCCTTTTGAGCATCGCGAGTCACGTTGTCGGCGGACTTTTCGTCTCCGAAAGTGCAATTTGCCAAGACCCACTTGGGTTACACTTGGAGTCCAGACCCAGGGGTCCCAAATTGGCGCTTGGACAGTGGACGTTGTGATGGATCGATCTTGTCCCCAGGTGGGAAAGTGAGAGTTGCGCTGACCTGACTTGGGAGCATGTTCGCAGAGTTGGCTTCTAATGTCGCTGAAGTGACGAACGGTATAATCGTCAGCTAACGTGCCTCAGCCGAAAGAGCCTCGTCAGAGGAGGTCGTCGAGAACGGGTCCAACGATGCGGCTCAGGACGCCCTGGGACGCACGTTTGGGGCGCAATTGCGCGCATCGCGATGGCGTTTGCGGGGGAACAGGGATCGCAGATGCGCATCGGGCCATTGCCTATTCGGGATGCAGCGCGTGTGTCCATGATCCATGTCAGCGACTGGATGAGATCGTCACAACTCACAAGTTGCTGTCGAAAATTTGTTCCTAGACGGATAATGACTCGTGACGCAGGAGGAACAAAGTCTTTGTTGACAATAACAGAAAGTGCCATAGATGTGGCTCCATTTTGTGTCCCTAGCTGTGCAAGCCGTGCCAGACAAATGCGTGAAAAATGATGACAAAAGAACGCTGCCAAAAACGCCCAGTTAGACAGCACTGCGTGTCGCAGGGAGAGCGACGAGGGGGCTCCATCCCATATATGTACAAATAGCCCCAAGCACGCTCCGTAAAAAGAAAATGCTGATGCGTGACAAGCATCATCGTCGTGGTGAACCGTAATCACATGCACTGGAACATGTCGAGCCTGTCCTGCTCGTCCTTCGGCTGCTGCATCGCTAACCGCTGTCGTGACTCCCTCATCTTCCGCTTCCTCGCCTGTTCTTCGGTCTCTTCCATGGTCTCGGCCTCGAGACCCTCGTCTTTGAGTTTCGAGTCCCTGTTCGGGTCACCCTTGGTGATGGATAGGCGCTCGACAACGCGCTTCTTCTCCTCGTCGGGGAAGTCGGGCGAGGTAGGCGTGTCTAGCGAGTCGATGCTGTTGACGCGCTTCTTGGCGCCGTCGAGCTGTTTCGGCCCACTGCTTCCCTCCGTTTCCTTGTCGCCTTTGAGTGGCCATGCTGGGCCGGTAACGATGACCAGGTCGGGTTCCAGACGACGCGGCTTCTCGTCGCTATCTGCCGTGGAAGGCGTCTTCCCGTCGCTGAGACTCAGACGTGGCGGCTTGTCATCGCTGGGAGGGAGGCTCGGTAGCTTCTTCTCGTCGTCTTCCGATGGCTGTATGGGCTGTATGGGCTGCAGAAGAGACTGTGACCGCGACCTTGAGCGAGCCCTGTCTCTTAGTGCCGATGTGAAGGCTTCGACTGGAACGCCGAGCCTTTGGCTCACCGATCGCGACCGTGACCTCTTCTCCGGCCCGTTGTCTTTCTCGTCGGAACCGGTATCCACGCCGTTTGACGTGCCGACGGCCGTGGAACCACTGTAGGGGCGTGCTTGCTCTTCGTCTTCCTCATGATGTGCGTTTGGTGGTGAGGAGATGGCTCGTTTCCGGCCCCACAGGCGGAGGCCGCAGAAGGGCAAACATGACATGGCGGGGAGATGAGGAGTCGTTGGCCGACCGCAGCACGACAAAGTTAGATCGCAGTGGTGTTGGTTGGCGTTAAGCTTTTAAAGTGGCACGAGGCGTCGATTCTCCAGAAAATGTTTGCACAGACGCGATTGTTGTTGATGATTGTTGCTCGGCTGGTTAAATCGGCTCAACCGTCTGACGAGTGCATTGTTTGGGCGAAGTATGTCCTCCGGCTCACTCTTCACTTGATAAGCAGCAAGAAATCAGGGAGTCCTGCCAGGGAGACGTGTCCCCGGATGATGGAATGGATCTTCAATCGAAGATGCCTTCCGTCTGACACAAGGAGGAGGAAGAGGAAAGGACCCAAGATAGGCAATGCGCTCTGGAATGGAGGGCCATGCCAGCAAGATAAACCCTGGAAATGGGGAATGGGACGTTCCGGGGGTTACACTTTGCCATCGGAGACTAGGACAGAAAGCGGAAAGGCATACCAAGCAGCCGAGATCGCCATCAAATCACTCTTAGCATTTGCGTCCTCTGTTCGTCCTGTGCACTTCAACCAATTCAGAAGTTCTCAGCAAGCCTCGAACGACTTACAGCTGGCGCTTTCCTTATGCGAGTTAGACCGAAGCTTCGATGACAGGGATGCGGGACCCGGCAGAGACTGGAGGCACTGTGGATTGGATGCGGGGGAGCCAGGGGGGCCGCACACCCTCCCTGTCCCTCCCTGTCGAGATTTGACGACCATTCACGACGGGACCTCGTCCGCTGCATTGTTTTTCGCCTCCTCCCGGTTTGCGCTGATGAATCAGAGACTTGATTGACCTGCATTGCAGGTTTTCTTGTGCGACAGTCGATGTTTGAAACAAGAAGCAATGTGGTGGAACGCGAAGATGCCGTTGGCCTCGACTGCCTGCCATTGAGCAGGACGGGAAGGCGCGAATTTCGACGAGTACCGAAAAGATGGATCGCACTTGCCTCGGATCCTTCCATTGTTCCACCTGAGTCGCCATGCCCGCCATGGCGCGATGCTCTTTGCAGTTGCTCACTGCCCCACGGCAAGCTCAGCTTGCATGCATTTCGCGTTAAACTTCTCGAAGCTGCAATGCAATCCAGAGCTCTCAATGGTTCCTTGGGTGCACATGTCGCTGACCGTCGACACCCTCAGCACCGTATTACGGGACTTATTGTGGTCGCCGTCAAGTCCATGATCACCTGCCAAGCTCCCAAGAAACTCAATAGTCCACCGATGAGTCGGCTCGAGTCGGGCTGTCGGGTAGCCATATCAACTTGGCTAGACTACCCCGGATCGGCACATGATCGAAGCTCAGATCATCACCTGGCCCAAAACGAAATTACACCACTTTCCCGTGGAGGCGAATGCAACGACGCCGCTTGGGGGTTTAATTGACTTGTTGAAACTTGAAGCTGCAGAATGGCATCGATGAGCGAGCTGGAGATGGCCCAACGAGATGAAAATCATGAAATAGCAGGTTGCGCGTCAGTCTCACTGTTGATGTTGAAGAAATGCAGAGATGAGACATTGTCTCTAGCTTTCCAATTGTGCGTATCGGCGTTCCTGGCGCAGGTCCCTCTCCCGCGACTCCACTGATAGCAGCAACCCTAACATGGTCTGTAGCCAATTGAGGTCCAACCCTTAAAGGGATCCGGACTCCCTCCCAATCAAAACTGAACACCATCCCCATCATTATCACGAGCCTGTCTCGTATCCATTGAACAACGCATTCTATACTCGAACATGGCGTTCGTGTATGTCAGTCATCGGCATCGGGAACGCCACAACTCAGAGGCCTCAAATCCTGCGGCCTCAAGTGCCATCACCTGACATGTAATGCTTTGACCTTGGAACGGGCGGCTACCTCCGTCGCACTCAGAACCCACCCCGTCGCTTTATAAGGACGTCCGCGCCATTGTCCTTTGCCAGTCGAAAAAATCGGCACAAGCCCTCCTAGGCTCCTCATGGTCCGAGTTCAGCATACTGGCGCATATAGAAGCGGACCAGCCTTGTAGTCGTCCACGAGGCCCTTGTTTGTCGCATCTCAAAGGGCGCGTTCACGCCGAAACCCAGGTTTAAGCGTGCTACATCATGCCAAAGAAGTTATAGCATTGATAGGCTTGCTAACGGCAGGACTCAACTCAAAGTCCGAAAATCATCGTCTATCTTACACAGCCACCCCGTCTATCCCAACCCCTTCAAACGTCCCAGTCGAGAAGAGCATCCGGCCCCAACTTCTCCTTGATGATGTTCTCGCTCAAGATCCACAACGACTGCGCCAGCTGGGGATCGGACGCCTGCGCGCTCTCCTTGCCGGGCTGGCCGACGTCGCTGAAGTAGAAGCCGTTCTGGTTCTTCTCCTCCAGCTCGGGAGCCGTCAGCGCCCACAGGGCCGAGTACGAGCCCTGCTCCGGGTCGCGGCCGAAGGCGAGCATGGCCCAGGTGAGCAGCTTGCCGGTGATGCCGGGGTAGGCATCCTTCCATTGCTGCTGCATGGCGGTGTTGACCTGGACGCATTTGGTTAGCAGGCATGCGCAAAGCGGGTGCGGGGACTGGGGGAGGAGGTTAGCTTACAGCTCCGGGGTGGACGGCGGTGACGTAGATGTGGTCGTTGTTCTTCCTGATGACCTTCTCGTACAGACCGTGCGTGGCCAGAATCATGGCGAGCTTGGTCCGTCCGTAGAGGTGCGTAGGGCCGATGTCGGTGTTGATCTCCTCGACACTGGCGAACTTGACGTCGCTCGGTGCCGTCCGATGCATCTCGCTCGACTCGAAGACCACTCTGGGCGGCGAGACACCGGGCATCTTGCTCGTCTTGCGCAGGAGCGGCCACAGCTGGTTGATGGCGTAGAAGTGGCCCAGGAAGTTGACGCCAAAGTGGCGGTCGATGCCGTCCGCGTCCAGCTCGAACTTGTTGGTGTTGATGCCGGCGCAGAGGGACAGGTAGTCCAGCCTCGGGAGCGACTCGCGCAGGTCGCCGAAGACGTCGCGCACGTTCGCGAGGCTGCCCAGGTCGCACTGCTTCCACTCGATCTTGGCGTCGGGCGTCTCCTCCTTGATCTTGGAGATGGCGTCGTCGCCTTGCTCTTCCTTGCGGTTGACCATGATCACCCGGCAGCCGGCGTGGGCGAGGGCTCGGCTGATCTCGTAGCCGATGCCGAAGGCGCCGCCCGTCACGACTGCTACCTTGCCGTCGAGGTTGGTTGGGTGGACCTCTTTGGGCCCGATGACGCTGTGGAGGATTGACTGCATGGTGGATGGTTGACGAGAAGTTATGCGAGGGTGTTGTTGAGATAAGCTGAAGTTGGAGATTCTATTGAGAGCATGAAGGTAAACAACAGTTGCTGTAAATAGTCAGTTTGGAAGCTTTATGAATGGATTGCTGTTGCCTCACGTGCAATGATGTTCTCATCGAGACGTCATCGTTCCTGGTGTTGTGGAAGGTGGGACCCGACTTTTTTGGTGTTGACGGCAAAGGGTTGAGACGGTGGAAAACGGGCACGTGACTATTTTACCCACTTAGCTAGATTTCCTTAGCCTACCAGAGGGTTAACCTCAACAACAATACAACCCACCCATTACCGTTGATTCCTACGTTTCTTTTGGCCACTATTTTATAGTGATCTTGGCAAAGGGTTTATTTACAATATTATTCTATGCCGAACCTACTCCTCGATATGTTTACTTTTCTATACTTTTAACGCTAATGCCTAGGGCCGGGACGGACCTTACGGCTACAATATATTCTACGATTCTTACGTAAAGTTAAAATAGACCTTACAACCGACACACTTATTAGCACTACACCAGGACAAACCTTACGGTTAGCAAGAATTTCATCCTCCGTATAGACTTACCGGATACTCAAAACATTATTACGAATTTCATTGACATCGATATTCCTAACCGATACGGACCTAATCAGCCAGTTCGAAACATTATTACGAATTCCCTTAATAGTTCTAAACTACGATAAGGTTCATTAATCCGTACGATACCGTAATATCTAACGAGCTAGTATAAGACGTTCAACTAGTAAGAGTTTCTCTACTTAAACTATCGGAGGGCTAAATGCTTAGGTTCTAGGACGGCGGCCAAGTTCTAGGACGCGATAGCTCAACATCCGGCTAGCTACTAGGCTACTATGGCTGGCTACTATAGATAGTCCTACGTAGCACCTTTGGAGGAGCGAGCCAAAGAGGGTCATACTAGTGGATAAAAGAATATACGACAGCGATATATTGGGTTGGCTCGGACAAATTGTAAGAGCGAGGGGTACTAGAGATATATAAGCGGTGGCTTAGAGAATAACTAGCTCGAGCTACGATAGGCGAGCTAGATACTACGACAACGTAGACACGAGGTACGATAGATAGACAGATAATCTCGATAGGCTAATAGATAGATGGACTCCTAACTACGATACTAACGCGCAACTAGGACGGTATTTAGGACGGTGTAGAATATTAGCTACCTTAATAGTATATACTTAGCGAACGGGTACCTTTATATAATAGAGAGACATATACGATCTATCGTAGATAGTACGCTCTACGAGCAGATAGGATACACATCTCACTACACTAGGAGACTTAGTAAAATCAGAGTAGTAAACTACGCTACGACTAGTGCTACGATACTAGCTATATACTACGCCCCCACCGATGTGTTTGGATTTCGAACTTTAGAAATTTCGACCCTAGCCGGGTAAGTAGCATTACACTAAATAGCTACGACTAGGATATATAGCTACTATATAACGACCGAGTTTTAGACTTAGCGAAATCCTAGGTAGAGTTTCTATAGAGGAAAGTGCACCATCTACGGAGGAAGGTATACTACCTAGTATAGCAGGTACGCCTATTTGGGGCGGCAAATACGTACTTAGCGAGGTAGGTACGCATTTGAAAAGGCAGGTATACTACTAAGGGTGCTTATATAGTTATAACGTACTTATCTAAGGACTTGTTTATCTTCGAAGGACCTAAGCCCAAAAACCTCTTCTAATTCATCTTCTTTTGAAGCAGACGATATAGACTTTGGTTTTAATTATTACTATTCTACTTCTTATTTTTTAGAATAGAATAGTTCAGAGTCATTAGTTTAAAAGTTACGATTATATACCTCCATCGTCTATTCCTAGTTATTCTAAGGAATTAAGCTATTCTTTCGTCTAGCTTCAGTAGTCCGACGTTTTAGACTCTTTAGACGAAGAGATTAAATATCCGCTTCCACTTTTTCTATTATCGCCGGCTATCTCAATTATAGTTGTATAGTCTTTGGAGTCTTTTGGTAACCTTAGCATCGAAAAGGTTTCTACGAAAACATTGCCCCTATCTCCTTCACTCCTAAAGAAGGTTTCTACGAAGACATTACTCCCATCTCTCCTATCCCTATCAACAACGTTATCCCTATATATCGCTACGTCGTACTTAGTCTTTATTATAGAGTAGCTACGCTTTTTAAGTACCCGCCGGAAATCTACGAACGAGTACGTCGAAGCATTATAGGCGTTATTCCTCCTAATACCTACGGCGGTTGACGCCGTAAACGAAGAACGTATCTTAAAGGTATAATTTCGAATTGGCCTCCGCGGAAAGGTACTCGCCTAGTATCGTAATGAAGCGCGAACCGAAGGTAAGTAGAGCGTAACTATATTAACCGCTACTTTGAAGAAACGGTTTCTAGAACCTGTATCTACGACAAATACGACTATACTTTAAGAGGCTACTTCGTTCTTTCGTAAACTAGGAGAATTACTTTACAATTATACGAAACGTATAGAGAAAATCAGCCTATGATTATACTTAGATCCGTACAAATAAATCCTAGCGTCTAATATATTGATTTATATCGTTGATAACCCATCGGATATATACATTTAGGAATAGGTTGTCGATAGGCTATCTTACAAAGATAAGATGAGTATCGACGATAAAGGTATTCAAGTACTTCCCAAAACCACTACGTTTCGCGAAGTATACAACGAACTTATAGCTTACTACAATCTATATAGTAAAGTACCTCTACGCGAATCTAACTATCCGGATATAGACGGTAATAATTCGGAAGACTTTAAAGTATTCGTATATATATTTAAGAAACTATTAGACAAACTAGCTGCGATACAATTGCTTACGGCACTAGTAGCACTAGCACTAGCTCGGATATATAAGAATAATATGTCTCGGACATAGAACTCTGGCGGATACAACTAAAGCGAATATAGCTAAGGCGGATATAGCTTTAGACGTCGGACAGATATTTAATACGACAACTATACCGGAATTAGCTATACTATATTCATTTACAAAGAACCTTATAAGGGGATTAAGGAGATCGAACGTAACTAGGCGGCACGACGGCTTAGGGAAGAGCAACGTAGATAGTAGAATACGGCTACTAGACTACTACTAGCACCTCAAATAGCCAAAGTCAACTATATTACTATTGAGGAGGTTCATAAGCTATCCCCGGATATAGGCCAAGTTAATATACTTATATCGTTACCTTAGTAAAGTAAGGATTCACGATAGACCTGAGATATACTCTACTATATAGAGCAGCTCGAAGGGGAGGCTATATAAGCCGCTCGTTATAAGGAACCTAAACCGCTGAATAAGAAGAGTCTCTTAACGTAACCCGCTCGAGTTACAAAGCCTAAGCCTAAGATTATTTTAAAGCCGTATCTTTTACCAACTACGATACTAAACTTAGAACCTCGTATTATCGAGATCGAGGATATTATTAATAAAATATTCGATGTTAGACTAGAAGATGTTATAGATACTATATCTAACGTAGGATTTAAGGATACCAAATCCGACCCGACTAAAGGTAATCTTAATAACTTCCGGGACGACTATAATCGATATTAGCGTACAAAATTAATTAACGAGCTCGTAGAACGTAAAGTATAGCGCGTATACGAGGAATTTCACTAGCGTAGCGAAGGTAAGAAAGTATTTAGAACGAACGTTCCGCCTATACCTAATTTCATAGAGGAATAGGTTACTTAGATTAAAGTTGTATTAGCTTAGTATTAGAAACGGTTTCAAAACCGAGTTAAAGAAGCTACTAAAGAACGATCTTATATTATCGTTATACGGTAAACGGCTCTATCTCCTATCGATATTACGGTACTTCTACGCGAGGTGAGTGTATATATCCCTCTATTATAGCTCCTTAATACGGCGCTTCGCCTTCGTATCGATGTAAGTAGGATACTAGCTATCGAAAACTATACGTCGCGTAGATAGTAGAAGAAGTCTAAGGCAACCGAGCTATATTTTGAGGTCGCTTCTACTATTGTACTACTAAAGCTTACTAGCTATTACAAACTCGATAGAGCTTTACTCACAAAGTAAGACGTTTAATATTAAAATGTTACTCTTAGCGTTAGAACGGTTAGAAATACTAGCGTCGAATACATTAGCGGCTCGATTAGGGGCGTAGATATAACCCGTATAATACTTAACGATAGATCTTCTTTAGACTATATTTCGTCTGAGTTCGCAAAACGATATGGGATATATATCGAGAAACTAAATCCGTTGCTACCGATTTCTTTCGCTAGCGACTAGAGTGATATAGTTTCAGAATATATCGTCGCTAATATTATAATTAGGAATATTTTAATAGTTACGCAAATATTTGTATATAGCTTAGATAAATCCTTCGATATACTATTGAGCTAGGTATAGTATAAGCGTATATATATAAAGTAGGATTAGGAATTGGACATAGTCACCGTACGAGGGCGGAATAGTTACGAAGAGATAGTCGCTATTATGCTAATTAGGGTAGAACCCTTTATCCTAGCCCTATTGATAAATGCCGATATAGACGCGAATATAGGGACTATCGATTATTTCGCGGAGATTTATAAACTTATAATAGTATTAGAGGTGGCTGAGATCGTAGAGAATTTCTTCTACCCAAAAGGATAATCCTAAATTATAAGGGGAATACGATTTAGAATACGAGAGGGAATAAGTAGCTAAATAGCGGCTATAGGGTTTATATATTGATTCTAGGACCGTAGACCTATAGGACCAACTAAGAATATATCTATATTCGTCTATACTATCTAGACGGCCTTTTATCCTCGAGATATTCCCTTAAATATAATACTACGATATTGAAAACGGGCTGGGGCATAGAGCTTACTAGTTATAACCATATATATAGAAAACGTGTAAGTCTGATAGGTAAGATATATACTAACTAGTCGGGACGGTTATAGGCGTTATAGGGAAAAATAACTAGGAGTCCCTAAGCTCCCGCTTTAAGGTAGATAGGTGTCTTAAGGCTTGATTAAATAGAGCCTATTGAACGAATTGGTAAGTGGGCATTAGTTCTATAGATAAGGTTATATAAGAGACTTCAAAATGAGGGTTCAATGGTCTTGATCTTGATTGAAGACTACTCCTGGAGTTGCTTGTCTTTTTATCTACTTGGGTTTGATTAAACGAACGCTTTAAATCTTGCTCGGCCGATAACCGGTTGTAAGTCTCTGGCAGGCTTGTATACTCTACTTCACTTCCCCTTACGGAAGTAGGCGGTATAGTAGACTACCTTCTGTCAAATACCAAATTACTACGTTAAGTAGGGATCGTGTGCTCCTCCCTGCTTTTGTATGCCTTTGATCATCGCTCGTATCTAAAGCAACGTTGCCCTAAGTTATCTGGGTCTGTCCTTATTTTGCTATCCTTTGTGTCCTTCTTGCGTATCACTTCTTCTTTTTCTTATGCTACTCCGTAGGATCGTATGGCGGCGCTAGATTTGGGGCGTTAGGATTGTTCTGAACTTCTGTGTATTTGGCCCAGCTAGGCTAGCCGCGGATGTATGATCCTTTTAGAAAGTCTTTGCCCACCCAATCCTGATTTGGATATAACGGGTACTCCTTTATGAGCGCCTACTCATTAGGACGGGGTCGAATAACTGGGGTAGCCTGCTCTATCTGCTGCAATTTCGTAGACTGTCGAGTTGGTACTTGTGCTGATTTCCCTCGTGGGGCCGATGTCGACTCTCCTTTTGTGCCTGGTGCCGACCCTCTTCTTGTCGGAACCCGAATATTCCTTTTGTTAATGTTTAACGACTTTTCTCCGGGTAAGTCTGCCGGAGGATTGTTAGGTGGATCCGATAAAGGCGAAGAAGACTTAGAATGGAACGTTCGTTCTTTAGATCGATAGATTTGATCATTTGGCCTCGGTATTATCGAGCTGCCGAAGTCCGGTTGCTGCGGCGGTGCTTGGGCTGTCGTGCGGCTGGAGCTTGGTCGTGAGGGCCTGTCTATACTTAGGTTCTTTATGCCTTTGGTGATGCCTCCCTCTTTTGGTCTCGGAGAAAAGCTATCTAGGCGTCCTCCCGTTTGATTAGGCGTTGGCTATTGTCCGGTAGGCTTGGGTAGTCGTGCCGCCGTCGAAGATGTGAAAGGTTTGGGTTTAGGGGCGTCTACGATCCTTCGCGGCTGTTTCTTCTTTCTGCCTCGTCCGACTATGTTATCCTCGATCAGCTCTAGGCTGTTATTATAGAGATAGCTTAACTGCTTTAGGGTAGCCTTCCACCGCTCCTTTAACTCTATGCCGAGCTATGCCTAGTTGGGTTCCTACGCGCGATTATGTTGCTTATCCGTGTAAGCCCTGCTTGGGTGACCCGGAATATCTTTCTTTTGTCTAACTCTGAGCTTACTTGGGCATCTGAACTGCGCCCGAATGCCTTCGATCTAGTCTTTCTTTGCAACCTCTAATGGATCTATGCTAGGTTTGGCGGTGTCTCCAAAATGTCTGGGCTTTAGTCCTCCGTTTAGGGGTTGAAAGATCAAAGTCCGGCGGATGCTTTCAATTATAGTAAAGGAGTACTCCCAGCTTCCTCTCTGCTGTGCTACGTCTACTATTTTGTATTGAATATGACGAAGCTCTCGGTCTCGGAACCTTGTCGCTCGTACGATTAGCTCGAAGTATTGTTTGAAAGTACCGAACCGCTTCGTCTTGTCGTTGCGTAGTGAATCGAAGAATCAGACCGTCTACGGCTTGGATGTGTAATCTATAATCATTCCTGTGTAGTGTTCGCCTCCGCCGTATTGTAGTATGTTGTCGGCCGACTAATGTTGTATGCCGACCCAAAATCTTGTTCTGGGGAAATAGTGACGACGCAAGGAAGAGTCGCCGTAGTCTTGCTACTTGTATGATCCTGTATGCTCTATCCTTATTAGGTCGTTGATTAAGAAGACATCACCTGTGGCCACCAAGTCTCCTAAAGCTAGGATCAACCTAGCTCGAGAGCTGCGATAATCCAATATATCTTTCTCGAGTAGTTGTTCCTTAAGATTGAATAGTCCGTATAAGTAGTCTGTGTAAGTGTATGTATACTGTGCCCTAAAGTCGAGCTGGTTGCGGGCCCTTGGCAATTCTCGAGCATATGGGAACAAATTCTTCTAATCGAAATCCGCTTGCATCCTTAGCGTAATGTAGGCTGGCCGTTTGGCTGTATGGCGGAAGTGCTTAATACCCTTTGTCTCGTTTGGGCCTAAGGGTGTGGTTGCAAATAAGCACTTTGTGTGAGAGAAAACGCCTTTATTAAATAGTTTCGGTTGTTCGTAATCGCTTATGTCGATGTCTTTAAGCGGAATGATCTCTCCTTCGGGCCCTTTGTGTAAAGCCTAAGCCCTTCGTTCCTTGTTATAGAGTATTTCCTTTTGGACGGGGTGTAGACCGTTGTCGTTTTCGCCTATTAGCCAACTTCGCTTGAAAGCCTCCTGCGAATTTGTTACTTGTGTCAAATAGTCGTATCTAAGTGGTATAGGTGCATTGCCTACGTCGGGGGTGGGTACCTTGTAAGTCGGAGGAGGAGGTGGATTGACTATTCCTGTTACTGGGTCGGGAGTGAATCTAGATGGGATTCGGTGGTTGAATGGCGTAACCACGTTCCTCCGTTTCGATGAGGTAGATGTAGAGAGAATAGGTGTAATTCCTGTGGGGGTGTAAGGAGGTTGAAGAGGGAGAATAGGTGTAATTCCTGTGGGCGTGTGAGGAGGGAGTGTCTGCGATTTCGAAGTACCTGCGCGCCCGAGCTCTGGTGTGGATGGAGCACCTAGCGACCCTTGCTTAATACCCATCATCGGTGATCCTAACAACTTGGACCTTGGTGTGCCCTTGTCAAGGCTCATTGGCGAGCCTTGCAGTGGCTTGTCGGGAAACTTCTTTCGTTTTGACGGAAACTCCAGCGCACCGAACTCAGGCGGTAGCTCGTGGCCACGCCCGGACCTGCGGCGGTTCCAGTCTTTGTCTGCCATGATCAAAACGACGCCGGGGTAGATAAGGCTGACAACAACGTTTTGAAAAGGGAAATAGAAAGATGAAGCCAAGTCCTCCTGACTCGATTTTTAGGTTCTAGTGATCTTTGACAAACGCTCGGCGGTATTCTGTGCCCGGCGATGTCTTGATCAACCCGTTCTTGGGCAAACGCAAATGAATAGAGGTAGCCTCTCAACGATAGGCGGCGTGAAGAGAAGCTATCTTGGTGCGGTGCAAGGGAAAGGTTTGGTCTGGAAGAAGGGCAAGGTGGGAGAGAGTGGGAGGTTGTGTGGTGTAAGAGATAGAAAAATAGGTCGGCCGGAAAGTTCAGAGGTGTAGGAAAAGGTCCTAGATCCAGTGATTCCTCCTAAAGTAGTAATCGCTCCTTCTCCTTCTGGTGTAAGTGGAAATTAGGGGCAATTTGTTGAGGCCTAGGACTTCCTATGCCTTATCTTTCCCTTAATTCTTTGCTCTTGGCTAATAGAAACGCTTCCTTATCCAATTGTAAGTCCTTCTTCCTGATTCGGAAGTGACGTAAGTGCCGGTGGTTGCCGTTCGAGGCCTTGGTGCCTTGTGAGGGGATTCCTAGCCAGCTTGCTAGCCATCTCTTCCACTTTCAACCTTTATCTTCTTCCTTAACTTCATATTCCACAGCTAACCTTTATAAGCTTGGCCTTCTAAAATATCTTCCACTTGAAGCTTTCTCTTTGATCAACCGTTTGCTATACTCTATTCTCAAGATGGCTTCATTTTTACGTTCCCGCTGCGTAGTCCAACCGCAACTCTGCGATGATGGCTATACTATTATCTCTGCGCACCGCCCTTTAGTTGCTGTTTAGCACTTGCGCGTGCTTGACTTCCTGGTCAATTTCCTTGGGGAGTTCGTTTATTCCAATGAGCAAATGGAGCGGCAATTCGGTATGCCCATTTCCCTTACGTTGTGCTACGTAAGTCTTTTTTATTAGTCATTCGTTTTGACATCCTCTAACACGTTCTTCAATAGCTTTTCCACCTGATTAAGGTTTTCCTAGTTCGCTCTCCTTTGCCTAGCGTACGGCTTATGTGTAACGTTTGGCGCTTGGAGCCTAACTCGGATCTGCGTCGTAAGCTATTCTAGCGCTCCGGTGCTGATCACGATCTGCTCAACATCATGACTTCGAAGAAGTTCGTTAACCGTTGCCTTCGCGATATCTAAGTTACCGTTTTGAACTTTGCTCCGTTTGGCGCTTATATGGCTAAGTTGACTCGTACTAATCGCCTTCGGTCCGTTTTCATCGTCGCGTATGGTTATAGGAACGTTGTGCTTTGCTCGTATTGCGAGTATACGTATATGTCGACCGTCGTGCCGGGTGTTCTTGGTTAAGACCTCATCTATATTCGCTACCCTTTTGTCGAGTGTATTTCTATCCTCAACTATCTTAACGGGTAATGCGCTAATTGCGTTTTCTCTGTTGTTGGCCACTATTGTTTTTTCGACAAAGAAGGCGACGTTATAGTCGAGGCGTTGCGTGCCACTGAATAGGACGGTCTTTCCGATGTTGGTACGATCTGTCGTATAGAGGTCCTTGGTTGGTTCGAAAAGGGTGATCCTCGCTTGTATCTTCGCAAGACCGTGGCGGTAGCTGACGAGCCGTTGTGGGGAAGAGATCGAGATTCTTGCCGGAACTATGTCGTGCGCACCTTGGATATTTAGTATAAGGCTCTTCGTCGTGCTTTTCCTAACCTTTATATTTCGTCTGTGGACGCCTGTATCACTTTGGTTTAAGAAAGGCTGGATTAGGCGGTGCCTTAGGGTCAGGGTCGGCTGCGGTACTAGTAGGGAGCCTCTGGTTCTAGCTAGGCTGATAGTCGCAATGGTATTGGGTTTATGGTCTTAGGGTCTTGGAGTGGCTAGCATAGGAATAGGGTATGGAATGGAAATGGCTCTTCTCGCGTTTGGTAGTCTCTTCGTCCTATGGTAGTAAGTGAACTGGAATGGTTCCTCGATGTTAGTTTGGGTTGAAGGGGTCTTCTCCGTAGTTTCGATACCAGTCTTCGATGTCCTTTTCATAATGTAGTTCTTTGTCTAGTGTGTCTCTCTGGTCTCCAAGTCCTATGGCATTGATTTAATTAAATGATACCTAGGCCGCTCCTATTATGTAATCTCGTCCACTTAGTCTGGTCCTCAAAGTCTTGCCCGTCCTTCTCTGGTTTTCCTCTGGGTATCTACTTGTCTTCCTTCGCTGTCGGTGTGTCCATCCTCGGTAGTAGGGTCGTCCTCTGTCTGGCCTTCCTTTGATTAAGCCCTTGGCTGTCCCTTTTGTTAGTGAGTAAGTCGAGCGGTTCGTTTTCCAACAATCCTTTGGTCGTCTTGTTGGGGTGCTCGAAAAACCTCCTAGGGATGTGGTAGAGTCTCAAGACCGTCTCTTGTTGGCATTTCCTTGGCCAGTCGCTTCGAGTTCTCTCTCAGCGGTTGTAGTTGCTGTGCCAAACGTCTCACAGCGTCCTGCTGCTGGCTATTCTGGCTTGCAAGGTGAGGTTGGGTTCCTGACTTCCCTAGATTCAGATAGATGTTGCAATACCTGTAATCTTAGTCTGCTTCCCTTAGGGTAATCGTTTGAGGCTTCTGTCTTTCTAATCAAGTTCCTAGTCCCTAATCCTGTCGAACAATCTCGTTCCTCAATGTGGCTAGAGTTTACCCTTATATTGGTATCGTAACTGGGTCCTCGTAACTCGTTGGCCTATCGGACTCCCCCTTATTCTCTTGCTGTTTGCCTTCGACATGGTGCCGTCTCGGTCGGTAACTCATACAATCCTCCTCTGGACCAAGTCATAACTCGTCAATCTGTCCCTCAAGAATTGATTAAAGGATCCGCAAACTATAATCCAAAATAAATCTAAAATTGTCCAAAAACCTAAGTCAAAATACGATATCCTTCTATATGTAACTTCGAATAAATATTCCGTATATCCTTTAATATTAGTACGTCTCGGTATCCAAATCATTCCTCTGGGTCGTAGCTAAGGTCTTAAGTCCGCCTTTCATGGTAATAATCCTTAACCGGTCTTGAAACTCTGAACCGCCGTTTATCGGTAGGATCGTTCGAGCCGTCGTCGAGAAAGTCCTTTATCCGAAACTGATTCAACTTCAACTTCATGTTAACCGTCATTTGCTCTAATCTAGGATAAGTCACCGCTCGAGCTGGATGGCACCGGACTCGATTGGTAACGAGTCTCCAAAGGTAACGAGTGTAGCTTCTCCAAAATAGTAATATTAAACGGTAATATAACTTGGGTAAATGTAAATATAAATGTGAATAGTAACCAATAGCAATTTCTAAGAAACTAAAAATATAAACCTAAAACATCGTTGAGCGTCTTTATAGGTTTATTGTCGAAACGGATGTCGTATAAACTTTGGTGGGAAGTCGAAGCTCTACTAAGTATATCTATGCTTAGACTCGTTATCCTCGTCTTAATTATTATTAGTAATGTCGTTCGAGTCGTCGTTGAGAAAGTTCTCTATCCGAAACTGATTCTTGAGGTAGATATCAACAATATTATACCCCTCCCTCTTCTGGAAGATAGAGACCATCTCTCTTCTAGAAGACAAACAAACAAACAACCTAATAATAGAATAGAACTCAACATCGTATAATTAAATAAGTGCCGTGTATGCCGTTTTAAAATTTTTCGTGTCTAACGGTCAAGATGCCTTTTATCGTATAAGTCGTAATCGTATAAGTCGCTCCTATGTAAGTCAGTCCGCCGTTTATATCAGTTCGTTGTGTTCCTTCATGTACGTTAGTAATCCATCTCTTCCGAGCGCAATCTTTTGATCAAGTCAGGTAAATTGCTGTGTCGAAGTTGTTTATCCAATTTCTGATTGTGGATGTATCTCTCGTATGTCTATCATCAAGATCTGTCGTTCTACCTCTTCAAGTGATATCCCGAGTCTTAGATACCTTCGGATGTTAAAGACCGCTTGGCCGAGGAAGTTCTGTCCCGGGTACTATCCGCGAATCTCTTTAAGTTCAGCGATCGATGTTCCTATTGTCAAGAGTCGGTCTTTCTTCACTCTACGCCGTACCATCTATTCTGGCGGATCCGCGAACCAAAACTCCTGTTCCGCTATTTAGCAAAGAGTGTGGCGGTCCGTAGTGTATTCGTTGTATTCGTTGTCTTTGCGCTACTATGGACACGTAAAACGGTACCAATACCCTCTTCGCAATAACATCAATAGGTGTGCTTCCCAAACGTCCTTGTCAAAGTTATCCACCATTGCCCATTTTTGATTAACCTCGTCCGGATTCTCTGTATGCAGAAGCAGGTCACCCGTACGAAAGTCGCCGAATAGTTTGGTTGCTGCTGTCCAATATACCCATTATGCTACGCTGTGAAAAAGGTCGTCTCGATCCGGGTCAAAGAAAGGCGCGGATAACCAGTGGTAGAAGCATAGAAATTGCTCGCTTTGTCTCAACTCGAAGTCGTGTTCCTACTGTACAATGATTGGCTATCTTAGGATCGTCTCGCTATCCGTTTCGCTGATGTCAAATGTTTCTAAGTCGAAATTATAGTTGTAGTCCGAAAACTCGTGCTAGATATGGTCCGGGATTCCCTATCCGACGCTCAATTCGTGGGTGTGGAAGGCTTCTCTCGTCGTGCTTGGGTTATCCAAAGAGAATAGACCGAGCCGTAGTAGCCGGCGAGCCTCTATGATAGTTGCTCCGGTGAAGTTGTTTCCCTAGAATTCTCTAGGTGTTCGCTTGGCTACTTCGATGTTTAGACCGATGCCCTAGGTCGTATTCTATGGATTGTATTCTATAATCTCTCTGTCTAGAGTGCTCATTAGCAAGTGCATTAGGCATTCCGAATTAGGCCTATTCGAGTTGTCTCCGTAAAGAAACTTAAGGATGTGCCTAGTGATGGCAATTCTCATTAGTGTGATGGTTTCCGACCGTCGCTCTTGCTCTGTGAGTGCGTCTGTTCGATTAAGCTCGCGTTCTTGAAGAACTATGACTTCCGAAGCATTCCGGGCTCTGATTGCTTTTGCCGCTAGTGGGATGTTTCCTCTTATAAGAGCTTGATGTACCGTTATGTATTGTTGAATGGTGTTGAATATGTATCCTTGGTCGCCTTTGAAGCGAGTAATGTATTGGGGGCTGAGGAAGGACTATTCTTCTTCCTTGTTTGCGAAGAAGTATATGGGGAGACCGTCTATAATATTCAACGTGATGTAGTTAAAAGTATAGGGTGAGGGATTTGGAGGTGTTGGTTTTTGTATCTCTGGACTTTCGTTCTTGATTAAACCGTTGTTGGGTGTGCTTGCTTCCTTCTTGTAAAGGTGCGGTCGTTTCCTTGGGTTTACTTTGCGAGTAGAGATCGCGGCTTGGGACGTAATGAAACGTTGGGTTGGGAAAGTTTGGGAACTGTTCATCGTAACTTCCTCTCCGTCATCGACTGTTTCGAAGCCTTGTAAGTTCTTGCGTGGAAGGTGTACTTCTAAGTTGTTCGGAAGTGTCGTTGTAACCGGTTCTCTTGTCTCTGTTTGTATATCATAGAAGTCTTCTGTGTTATTTGACTGTTTAACTATCTCCTAATTAAGGGCGATGTCTTGATCAAATTCCTCCCTACCGGCTAGTGTTTTTATCTTGTCCTTGGTAAGACTTGGGAATAGGGGATCGATTCCCACCGGGGTGTATATCTTGAACTTTGTGTCGTATATATACTTCTTTAGTCGGTTTGGTTGGAATGTTCTGGCTAAGGCTACCTCCGTAAGATCCTCTAGCTTGGCTGCGTTGTTTTTGGCAATGGTCAATATTCGGAATGGCCCTTGCTACCGGAACTTGAGTTTCGAAGCTCTTGACATATCGATCTTCCGTCTTATATCGTATACGAGTACGATATCTCCTGGCCCGAGTTGCGTATTCTGTGGTCTTTGTTTGTTCGCGTCCTTTTTGTTTTGTCTGGCAGCAAGATTCGCGTGGTATTTCGTGATCCTCGCCCTTGCCACTTCTACGTCTTTATCCTTCTGCTGTAAGAGCCTTATTCTAAGGGCGATGAGTTGATCATACGACCTAACGTCTCCCTAGTTCATGATCCGCTAGGTTGGCGTCTCTTTTTCGAAAGGAAGAATTGGGTTATACCTATATGTGAGGTAAAAGGGTGAATAACTGTGAGATGACCGAATCATCGTCCGGTCGATTAGCAACGCGAAGGGTAATAGATCAACCTATGATCTCCCTTGCTGGGTATGATGCTTTGCTATTGTGGAAGCGAATGACTGGTGGCCTGCCTCAACAATACTATTTGCTGGCGAGTTGTAGGCTGATATCGATACTTTGTTAGTCCCGAGTTTCTTTAGTAGTGCGGCGACGTCCCCTTTGTTCTTTGAGCCGTTATCAACGACTACCTTCTTGGGGCAACCGTATCTGGAGATGATATGCTTGACCAGAAATCGAAGGATAGATCTGGCGTCGTAGTTTTCTAGGGCCTTAGCTTCAACGAACCCTGTCAAATCGCAATGGTAGTTAACAAGATACCTATGTCTTCGATGTTGAGGCATATAGGTAACGTTGATGTGGAACTTCCAAAAAGGCTAAGACGGCACGGTGAACATATGCTCGTCTTTATACCTCTGTGCCGCCCATCGCTAGCATTCGTCGTAGGCTCGGACAGCGTTGGCATAGTCTCTATATATTCCGTCCTACTAATATCTTCCCTTGAGGCGTTTGTATGTCGTCTTACGCCCTTTGTGGCCGAATTCGTTGTGAGCTTTGTTGATTAACTCGTTGCGTAACTCGGCGTTGCTAACAACTCTCGTATACGGAGTATTGTCGCCCGGTAGTCGTTTCTAGAGTATGTTATCTTTGAGGATATATTTTCGTGCTTGGATGGCCCATTTGCGGAATTTCTCCCTTGGAATGTTCTCCGGTTTCTAGCCTGTAGTTAGGAACTCGGCTATTTGTTCAAATTGTTCTTCCTAATCTCTATCGAGGTACGGTCTATCTGGTTCGACGGTGTCGTTGTAAACCCTTACAACGTAGAACTGCTTGTCGATTTCGCTGTCGACCTCGTCGTCGTTGGTGATCTCTAGTAGATCCGATTCTCTTGGTGTCTTTCGTGATAAGGCATCGGCTACAACGTTGTCTTTCCCTTTGATATGTTTTACTTCGAAGGCGAAGTTGCGAATCTAAGATATCCATCGTATTAAGCTGGCCCCTAGAATCTTATCCAAGGATCCGTTTATCTAATAAACGAAAACCATGGAGTTGGTCTTAATGACGAAGTGTGCCCCGAACAGCAGCCTCTTGCAAGCCTTCAGCGCAAAGTAAAGTCCCCGGCATTCTCTCTTCGTAGCGTCGTACCTTCGTTCCGCGTTGGTCCACACCCCACTGCAGAATTGCACTGGATGGCGTTCTCCGTCATCTCCTTCTTGGACAAGGACTGCCCCCCAACCATCCAGGCTGGCATCGACCATCAGTATGATCAAACGATCACTGGTATAGTCGATATTTACCCTTATTGGGGGCGATGTAAAAGCCTCCTTTATCGTATCTATGGCGGTCTGTTTTTCCTTCTCCTATTGGAATCGGACCCTCTTTCGAAGAAGTCGATTTAACGGCTCCCGGAGTTGTGCAAAGTTCGGTACTCCTTTGCAGTATATGCCTGCCGTACCAAGAAATCCCCTGACTTCAGACACCGACTTACACGAAGTCCACTCTTTGATCTTCAAAATCTTCGCCTTATCCGGCGAGCGACCGTTCGTGCTATATACGTAACTAAGAAACGTGCCTTTGGCGACGTACTATTGGGACTTTTCCATAGAGGCCACCGCTCCTCCGAGCTCTAGGTTTAGTAGTATTGCGTCTACGTTGGCTAAATGCTCCTTAATATATCGGCGGACTCTAGGAGAAATTTCCTTGTTGTTATACGTCGTATCTGGGCCCTTGACGCCGATGTTGTCCATAAAGGGGCGATATACCTGGGGAATGAGTGGCCCTAGTAGTCGGTATACAGCTCTTAGGAACTGAGCTACTGAGTTCGTTCCTCTTATGGGTAGCGTGTACATCCGATAAAGGCCCAACGGGGTTAAGAAGGCCGTAAGATCTCGGCTCTTGATATCTAGAGTGACCTGGTTATATCCTAAAAATAGGTTAATGACTGAAAAGATCTTGTTTATGGCCAATTCCTCTGTGACTTCCTCCGTGTTTGGAGCGATTATTGTATCTCGTAATGTCACGCTGTTGGGTCGTTGCGTATTGTTTATTAGTCTGTACCCGTTATCCTTCTTCTTGACTAGGAACTAGGGGTTTCGGTAAGGTCTATGGCTTGGTTCTACAACCTCTCTTGTGATTCTTTCCCGTATAATCTGAATCGCGATTGGGAAAAGTGCTCTGGGGATGTTGGTGGTCGGGCACTGCTATGCCTTGTGCGCTACGGTTTTGATTACCTGTGGAGGAATCACGTAATCCTTTATCCTTCCTAGATGGGAAAAGTCCTAGGCTAACGCGTCTTCTCTGTTGGATAGTATGTGAAGGAAGAGCGCCTACTCGGCTGGTCTAAGTTCTGGCACCTTTGCTTTGAGCTTCTCCATACGTTCAGGCGTTAGTCGTTCTCTTGGGGTGTTAGTACTGAACTGTGGTGTGACCCAATCCTTGTATACTGGGTGTGGCGGTTGTAGATGCTCCTGTACCTTCTTCTACTCCTTTTCTCTCTATTCTGGGTCTCCGTCTGGTGTCGATCCGTCTGATGGCGTGTTTCTAATAGGCTGTACCTTGTTAGCCTTGCGCTTATATATCGTAAATACTTGTACTTCTTCTCTGTCGTCGGAGGCATATCTTGACTGGTCTTCGGGTCCGTCCTTTATGATGTCGGTTGGAAGGAATGTTGGCGCTTCCTTTCTCTTGTGTTGTCTACAAACGCAGCTAACCTTTTGATCAAGGCAGCCCCAGTAGTTTACGATCGCTGCTAGAGCCGCGGTAGTAACGTATGATTCGAGGTGGGAAAGTAGTGCCACTGCGTCTTCTTCCATCAGTTCGGTTTCGACGGCCTCGCCGTCTTGCACTTCGCTGCGCACCTAGTCTGGATACAGCGGCATATCCTCCTCTCCTATTAGGGTCTTAGCTTCGCTAGTAGTATCGACTCCCTTTGAATCACCACCGGCCCCTAGTTTTTTGAGTAGGATAGTTTCATCTATTTCTAGTATACCGCGAGGGACTTGTAGAATTGCCGGGACTCCTTTTGAGCCTCTATGTCCATTAATGACGCTGTAACCTTGTTTTGATACGTAACAATTATCTTTTGCCCCTGGATTATGAACACGGCCTTTAAGACACTGTTACTTTGCCTATCCGGTTCCTAATAAAAGTTTATCTGGGTGTCGGAGATGAATGATATTCCGAGTAGCAATTGCTTGAGGTTCCCTCGGGGTAGAACTAGGAACTCCGCTTCGATGTATCTTCCAGCGATGAAGACTTTCGCTACGACTATACCAACGAACGGTACATATCTTGTATGGATGCCTTTAGATCTTATGGGAGTCTTTAAGCCTTTGATGATAAGGCCGTTCGTTTCTGCGTACTCTAATGGCATGATGTTCGTCTCTGCTCCTGTATCGAGGATGGCCCGTACATGGTCGGCTTGTTGATTCGGTCCTACCCGTACGTAGATAACTGGTAAGTTTGTTATGATGGTCGGTTTGGTTCTCGGTTCTTCGTGCTGGTAGTCTTTATTGGCGTAATGGGATAGTTTGAGGAACTCCATGGTAAAATCTTCAACCACTTCTTCTGTTAATTCTACGTTCCTAAGGTTAGGAAGCTTGGTGCCTTTGACGATAACTATCTCGTCGTAATTAAACTGGATAGTAGCTATATTAACTTCTATTGTTTGCGGCGACGGATTGATTAATGGCGTATTTGGTTTGGTGCCGTCAATATAGACCGTATTTCTATCCAGAGAACTGTTAAGGATCCCGTTGATTACCTGGGTCTTTATCTGGTCATTTAGGGCAACGGCCTCTCCGACTGATATCTTGAGTGTCGACTCTAGCACCCTTTTGATTAAGGCTTTGAGCCGGTCTGGTTGGCGACGCTCTTCTTCTTGAGTCTTCTTGGACTTCTTGGGTAGTTTGCTCTCTTCCTTCCGCGTATAAGTCTCGGTCTCGAATAGACCTTTGTCGTGGTTCTGACCCTTGCTCGCTTCTAGTAAGATCTCGTCGCTCTTCGTGTAGATGATATTGGGCTTGCGTGTACGAGTTGTCTGTATTGGGCGTATTGGGCGATCAAATCGGTGGTAAACGGGTTCTGCTATCTCTTCGTCATTGTCGTTCAGCTCCTTAATCGATGGATGAGTATCTTCGATGACCTCCTCTACTCTTGTATGTTGGGGTATTTGGTTTACCGCTTGTCTCTTGAATGTTATATCTGTTCCTCTTTGATGGGCTATGAACGAAAGAACTTTGTTTCCAAAAGTTGGTTCTAGAAGTACGACGGGTTCTCCGTCTTGGACTTCCTGTGTCTTCCGATAATGGATCTCGGGCCTGTTAGCGTATGCGAACCTTATCGTAGAGAGTATGTGCGAGGATACGTTCGGGGGTGTTGGCGGCGTCCCTCTTTTCTGTTGTGCGGCCTTCCTAACTTGGAACTCTTTATATAAGTCTATTGCTGACGGGTATTCTCCGTCTCGATTATACTACTTACGGAGTATACTAAACTCTGGCTCGTAAGTAGGGTACGTATCTAAGTACTCTCACCACTATCGCGTATTGTTGGCCGTGGCTGTGGCCAGAATTAGAGCCCCTTGCCTTCCGCGGTAATCCTCTCGAACGAAGTACCCAGAGATGCTTCTTAACCCTTCTCGCTCTTCTGACCCTAGCACGGCGTTCTTCTATGGGGACTAATGGAAGACGCCTCTGGCTATGAGTTCTCGGGATAGATTGTAATCTCTGATCGAGTGGCCTTTTGCTCCGTAGAAGAAGCAGCTAAAAGACGATATGCTTCCTTCGGACCGAGTCTAGTTCTCCTGGTAGCGTCCTTCCTGAGTATTGTTCTTGTATTGGTTCTTGCTATACGATTGTTTGTTCCTATAGCTCTGCTGTTGAGCTTGATGTTGGGAAGGTGGAGCGGACTGGATGTCTCTAATAGCCTGGTTGTTGAACGCTTGTATTGTTTGCCTAGTGAGGATATCATCAGCGATTTGCGGAACCCGTTTAGGCCTGGCGAACGTAATCTTTAGCTCTTTGATTTCGTCTATAAGCTGGTCCATAGTATCTCTTTGATTAACCTGCTTCGTAACCTTTGTTTGCTTAGCCTTGGTTACTTTGCGAGGTTTGCGGCTGGTCTGTTTCGCGGGCTCATCTTTACTAGAATCCGATGATATCCTAAAGTTAGAGGAGTCGTCTTCCGAGTCTGAATTATATGCTTGTCTTCTTCGAGTCTTGGCTTTGGCCTTCTTTTGATTAATTCGATCCCTGCCTTTTCTAGACTTCCGGTGTCGTTTGGACTTAGTTGTTTCTTCCTTACTGTTAGACTTATCTAGATCTGAATCGGCCTAGTGTCGGCTCTTCTTGGCGATTTGTCGGGCGGCTTCCCTCTTGTTATGGGAACGGCCAATCTTAGCTTTATTAATATCTGCTGTAGCCCTCTCGAGGGCTTTGAATAGATATGTCGAATACTCGGTCTAGGTTGTAATCTTGATATCCTTATTGCGGTTAAGGAAATAGGTATTCACCTTATCCTTCTACGACTCGGGAAGCGCCCGATGTACCTTTTTGCGGAAGCCGTAACCCTTAGTCCCATCTTTGGTCCGTCCTCTGGCCGTGGCTGCTCTGTGAGCTAGCTGGTCGATCTGTTCGACTATATGCTGAATCTCGTGCGGATCATTAGGGAGTCTCTTTCCGACGAGGACTTTGTCGATGATGTCTTTTGCCTGTTCCTGAAGATCTAAGAGCTGCTTGATGTCTTTGGAAGCGAATGCCTTCTTTAGTGATGCCTTGGTCTCTTCCTAGTCCTTCTTTTCTTTGATGTAAGAGGCTACTTTTACGTACTACTCGTCGTCGGTGTTTAGCAAAAACTATTTGCCCAAACCGTTGGTAACGCCATACGTTTCCGCTTCTACCTCAAAGCGTTCAAGATAGTCGGTGATATTCCGACCTCTGAACTTGGTTTTTAAGCGAAGCGGAGTAGTTAGGCGCTGCGTTAGGATGTTGAGTTCTGCCTTGATTAATTTGTTGCTGGGTTTAGGTTGAGTCTTCTTACGCTGAGAGGGAGGCTCTGTCCCCGAAGGACTACTAGACTGGGCTATGTTTCCTATGTCGAGAGGCGTTGCGTTTCTGCCGTATTCGAGCTCTCCTTCTGATTCCCCTAGGTTCTGTTTAGGTTCCTATCTCTCTTTTGGATTGGACGTGTAATCTTCTTTCTTGGTGTCTCGATAAGTGAAGAACGTAAGCTTCTCTTGCTTTGTTGTAGGTGACTCGGCTGGCTTGTTCTCTAATGACTGCTTTCGTTTTCCGAGGACGTGAGCCTTTCGTGTTATTGGTTTAGGTATTTTTATAAGCGTAGGAGGAAGCGTCGGTTCTTCTGAGGAAGCGATAGTTGACTCTTTAACGTGTAACGGCTGATCTCCTTGGTTGATTGGAAGCTCTTGTGGCTTGATGTTGGTGCTGGTTGATGGTCTCTAAGTATTGTCGCTGTAGTCTTCTGTTGGCGTCGTTATGAGTATAGAACTTGATGTGGCTTGTTTCGATGAACGGCTGTTGCTCCTTCTTTTTTCTCTATTCCGGAGGCTATTCTTAGAAACCTTTATAGTCAAAGTGAACTCCTACCTTGACTCCTATAGCTAAGACTTCTTGTATTCCTACGTTTGTCGTATACTCTGTTTAATCCGAAGAATCTATGACTAGAACCATATGATTAAACCAATGGCAGCGACTAGACAATAGTTGTCTATGTCTTGGCCATTTTGTAGGTGTTTCTCGGATTCTTCTTGTAGTCTCCTTCCGAACTTTCTACTCCGTTGCTGGTCTTCTCGGCAACTTCCTTCATCTTTGCTCCTTCTGTTCGATCTCTGCTTCCTCGTGTTTGCTTGCTTGTAGCTTCCCTACTTGGGTTGCTCTTTCTCCTGCGTGTTAATCCCGTTCCTCGGATTGTCCTCTTGCGATTGTCCGTTCTATCCTGTTAGGGTCTTTGCTGTTCCTATCTCTTTTCGCCCTCTGCTCTCTCTTTTGGCGACCTTTTGATTAAGGGCAACCGGTCTCGAATACTAGGCTCTAAATCTTGTCTTCGAGATGCCTTTATCGGCTATAGCGTCTTCTTCGCTGCCCTTCTTTTGGAATCCTTCCGTCTACTTGGCTACTTTGTGCTATTGGCATATCGGCGACGTCGTGATTAACCTCTTCTGACCTGATTTCGACACTCCTCTTTCTGTCTGACAATAGGAAAAGAATGTACTTATTGAACTAACATTTTCCTAATAATTGTCTATTTCAAGACCTCCTTAACTAGCACCTTAAAGTAGCTAACCCTCTGCTAAGATTACTATTGAAAACGGGCTGGGGTACAGAGCTTACTAGTTATAACTATATATATAGAAAACGTGTAAGTCTGATAGGTAAGATATATACTAACTAGTCGGGACGGTTATAGGCGTCATAGGGAAAAATAACTAGGAGTCCCTAAGCTCCCGCTCTAAGGTAGATAGGTGTCTTAAGGCTTGATCAAATAGAGCCTATTGAACGAATTGGCAAGTGGGCATTAGTTCTATAGATAAGGTTATATAAGAGACTTCAAAATGAGGGTTCAATGGTCTTGATCTTGATTGAAGACTACTCCTGGAGTTGCTTGTCCTTCTATCTACTTGGGTTTGATTAAACGAACGCTTTAAATCCTGCCTGGCCGATAACCGGCTGTAAGTCCCTGGTAGGCCTGTATACCCCACTTCAATATATCCAGCGACCGTTTCGCTAATATACCGTTTAGGATTAGAAATGGGAAGTAAGGCTAAGCCTTTAGCGAGGTATTCCGAAGTTTCTAACCTACTACGAAACCCTAACTTTCATTTATTTTCACCCTTAATTATACTACCAACTTCCCTTAACGCGACTTTTTTACCCTCAACTATACTACCAACTTGCCTTAACGCGACTTTCCGACTAGCTACACCAACGTTGTAAGCGCTGAATTTAGCTATTGATTCTCACCGACTTACCTAACTTAATCGGAAGCTCTAAGACTTTCCACCTTATTCATTAATTACGATAGATAGTTTTAGCCGCGTAGCTATTATCCTTACGGAATACGATTATTAGCCTCGATAGAATATCACTTTACGATATAAGTTAACATAGCTGCGGAACTTACTACGATCGTAGAACCTTTAGATCTAGAGCCAAATACCGTGGGTTAGAAAGCTAGACTTAGTTACGAAGTACGATAAGTCAATATTAGATCGAATATCTTAGTAGCTCGGTAAGATAGAACGGAAGAGTTCTAGAGAAGCTAAGTATTACGAGTACGAGGATAACTACGACATATTAATATACGATACGCTAAGTACTACGGATAGCAACGAGGTACGACTAACGGAAGAGAAAGGAGCCAACGCGTTAGATTCGCTAAAGCTCGACGACTTAGGCTCGAGCTACGATATATAGATAAACAATTACGATACAAATTCAGATTACTACGATAAACGTAGGACGAAACACCTTAGTACTACGACGAATAACTAAGTACTTAAGACTAGCCTTACGATTAGAGCCCGTATTATACTACTAATAGCAATATTAGATACGAAAGACCTACCTAAATACTCCTTAAAGATATAAGCGATTAGCGGAGATATCTTAGAGTAGTTGCCGGGTACTATAGCATTAGATAATATAGTTAACCTAAGTTCTACGGAAGAAATAAACTTAGCGAAAAATTCGAACTACGATAAGACCTAAGATAGCGGTAATGTAATCCGCCGCGAGCCTAATACAAATATTAAGCTAGTTTGTATAGGGATTCCAAACTTAAAGGGGGACCCCTTTGAAATCCTATTTCACCCCTAATAACGTAGTATCGCAACCGATAGCTAGGACGCTATAGATATATAGTTTATATCCTTAGGAATTTCTATTAGGGATATAGCACTGGTTTCGCGCCTTCCTAATATTCGCCGGATATTGTATATATAAAAGGACCGATTCGCAAAGACCCTCAACGATATAGTACCTACTTCTTTAGTAGACTATAAGATTTTCCTTTAAGAAGAAACAAAACCCTTTCAAATATAGTAATACTAGTATACCTCTATACAAGCCGATTATACTAAGTACTTATTCCCATCAATAGCTTTAGCTAGGATTATTGAGGGTTACGACTCTACGCGAGATATATAGGTAGCCGATATAATCTAGATTTATCGGAAGCCTACTAAGGACCCTCGGACAATATATAACTTTCGCCTAGTTAATTTAGAGACGATTAAGAGCTAGTACTTAGTATACGATATCGAGTTAAACCTTAATATACTTGTATATAGCCGTCTAATATATTACGCTTCTATAGATATATTATAGGGATACTAGGGCGTACCTATATACCCTCCTTACAAATATTTCACTACCTTTAGAACTCCAAATAGTATATATATATACCGACGAATAGTAATAGGTTTAAAAAACTCTATATCAACTTACGTAAGGCTAGGAGACCTAGCCTTTAGGTTCCTCCTCCTCGGTAAGGATACGGATCCGGATCGTATACCGTAAATATATCCGTCTATCCTTAGATACGCGGAGGATCTAAGCGCTAACTTAGTATTATACGTAGACGATTACTATATAGTATTTCAATCGTTCGAGGAGGGGTTTCGTTTTCTATACGAGTAATACTTCCTAAGAGTAGTATTTAAGTCTATTCCCCTAGCGGGTAAGAAATCTAGTTTCTTTACTTCGATATTAGACGTAATCGGTTTTATACTAAGGGATAAGCGCGTTTTTCCTGCTAATAAATATCGAAAACGTTTTCAATATTAAGCCGAAATATAGGCCGCGTCGCCGCCTACGACGTAGGAAAAAGCGTAGACTCTACTTCATCTAACTCCCTTTCTTAGACGTTTTATACTAGGGTATACCGAACTCGTTCTTACGATTAAGAAGGCATTTTAGGAATAGGTAGCAAAAACCATCGCTATAGAGCGACCGTCGATATAGATAGAATAGAAGAGGCGCGATAATCCGATATAGACGCGGAAATAAGATTAGGCGGTAGCCTAAATCTATAAAACGATCGCAAAGATCGACTACTACGGACTTTAATACGATAAGCAATTTCACTTTATAATAGATACGAGTAAAACGAGTACTAAGGTAGTCTTATTCTACCTCGGCAACGTAGCTTCGAAAGAGGTTTACGACGCGAAGAAGTATTTCGATAGGGTTAAAATTATCATATTTATATCGTTCCGCCTATCCGATATAGAAGGACGGTACTTAACTCCGAAATATAAGACTTTAGCCATTATACGTACGTTTATAGAATACGCGTAGATATTACGTAAGAGTAAATACCTTATCCGAATCTATATAGACTATCTTTCGATTATCTAGACTATAGCCAACTTCTCCGAGACGTATTCGAAGATTATAAAATAGATTAAAACGATAAATTCCTTTAATATTCGCCTATACTATAAACCGAATATAGAGAAAATGATAATACTAGCTGACGGGATATTACGTTTGCGGAGCAACCTCTAAACAAAACCTACTCGCGACCTAGAAACTTCCCTGGGATTGGAATTCGATATACAACTATACGAACACCTTATACGCTAACCTATACAGCGAAGTCGTTTAGAAGACCAACCAATAATTACTATATATCTTCGATATATATAACACCGCCTCGCTACTATATCGCCGATAGTTAGAGAGGTAGGTCCTACCTCTTCCAACATCGGCCTCTAGGTTATAGACTCCGAGCCGAATATTATACTCTCCTTTGCACCGCCAACCGATGAGAAATTCCGTAACACGCTCGAGGCCAAGTTGTTTGCTAACAGCTATGCCGAATAGTATAAGGACATCATTAGATTCCTAATAACAAGTAACTAAGCATTAGTAGGAATACCGCGGAATAAGGTCTGTCGAGTAAAGAAATAAATCTTAAGGTATCGGATTATCAATAGGCAACTATTATTTATAGAGATTAATAAATCGCTAACCTAATATATTAACCCAAAAGACTAAGCTTCTATCTTATAATAGCTATACAATAGTCATAGTTACTATACTCTTAAGATTATACTAAGAGAACTCCGCGGGCGGTATTAGTAGCCTACCCGCTATACCGATATACGCGTATAGTACTGCAAATGCTTAATCTACGCGTAAATTGGAGATTATCTATATCGAGTACTATCTACGATTATTACCACCTTCGAACCAATATCGCTAATTAGTATAGATTTTATTAGGCCTCTAAACCTACTAGCTAAAGACGAGTCGAAATATATACTTATCGCTATCGACTATTTCTCCTATTTCGTATTCGTAGAAGTATTACCCGAAGCTATAGAGTTCATAGTAACTAGTACTTAGTTACGACGATAGTCCCCTATTATTAAATAACCGAGACAAATATACTTCGATAACGAGTTATATTTCCGAAATACGGTAGTATACTCTATATTCGAGAACTACGGCGCCTTAATAACTTTTAGACTAGTATCGTACCCCTTATCCATAGGCCTTTCGGAACGTATAGTTAAGATAATCAAACAATAATTATAGAACTAGGCGTTAACGCGCCAAAGGGAAGTATTAGAAGAGTAGTATTTAGCTTTTCCGAAGATCGTCGTTGATATTAATATACAATACTCGCCTATACTCGGCGTAACTCTAACTAAGATCTTTTTAAGATTCAACTCAATATATATTCGAATTATCGATAAGATAAACTTACTAAATTTCACCGAAGCTTAGATTAAGGCTTTTGAGAATAATAATAATAATAGATAAGTCGTTTAGGGTACGGTAGCTCTAGTATATATAGACTAGAGAGATGAGATTAGAGTAACTCTAACGATACGCCGCGAAGCCTATATGGATACCGTTTCGAAATCGTAAGTATAGCCAAAGGAGGTATTCCCGATTAGCATATAAATCTAAGAGCGTAAGGATAAATACGGCGAAGATAAATCAAAGTTTTACTTAAACTAGAAAGGGCCTTATAAAGTTATTAAGGCGGCTTCGCTAGTCTCGTACTTCGTATAGCCGATTATAGGAATAGGGAAAATTCGTAAGATTTATATATCTAATTTGAAACTCTATAAGCTACGGGAATTATAGATAACGAACCTAGAGTAAGTAAAATTGGGAATTGTAGTTAATAATTATAACCTATTTAGGGAGCTAGATATACAAAGAGAATTGTTAGCTATTAGGAGTTAGTACGAAGGTATAAATCGATTAGATCTTTATACCGACTTTGATAAAGAAGCATAGCTATAAGATAAACTATAAAGTAGAAGTATCTAAAGCGGTACGTTTAGCGCTTCTAAGTAATATACGGGCGTATAGTCGATAGACGCTATTGGGGTTAGTAGATTATAGAAAAGGTAGGATCCTAAGATAATGGAAAACGGGCACGTAACTATTTTACCTACTTAGCTAGATTTCCTTAGCCTGCCAGAGGGTTAACCTTAATAATAATACAACCCACCTATTACCGTTGATTCCTACGTTTCTTTTGGCCACTGTTTTAGGGTCCAACGACGTCATTCGTCATCCTAAAAGTGTTGACGTCTGCTCGAAGAATCCGCAAACCGCATACGACAGTAAGGTAAGTAATACAACGGCACTGGCCGTCTATCTAAATTGCAAAGCCCGCCTATAGAAGAAAGGCATCCAATCTGTTCACCGACGCTAAAGCTCCTCTGCGCCTTGGGTACGCCGAACTCGACAACAAACCCATGGCTGCGTTACGATGAATCGTCCCAGCGCAGTGTCGAGGAGCATGGAAGACGCTGTGCTTGTATTTCCAAAGCACTGGAGAGCGCTTACAGACGATACCTTGGACCCGGAGGAGCCATATCGCGCGCCTACTGAGTAGTGGCCGCTTCGTCTTGCTTTGTAGTGGCTGCTTTGTCTTGCTTCAAATCCGGCATTCCATCGTGGTCAATCCTGCACTTTTTCCTGCGCTTATTCTGGCCACCGCTTGCAAACTTGATGCAGTCAAGGCAAAGATCTCCGTTCTTGGGTTTGAAGGCATGGTTGTAGTCGGCAACTCGATGTTGCCGCCAAGCGAGCTCGTGGCATAGCAATTGCAACGGCCTCATCAGCGAATCCCTCGGTTCCGACCGACACGGACATGTCGGAGCGCCGCTTTGCCTCTTGCAATGGTAGCTCGAGGGCTTGATTGACGGTAAGGACTTGGAGTTGCATACCTTGAAGATGCTGCCTATGGACATCTTCCTGGGCTCGGTGATGTCAGACGGCCATACGTCTGCTTTCTTGAGCGCCTCAACGTAGACGCCCACGGTTTTGGCGGCACACATGCAGTGAGAGGTCATGGTATGCCACGGCGACGAAAGTGGCGCCATCATGGCTTCATATAGCGCCTGCCTGCATCGCATTCTCTCGTCGAATATCCCCTCTTTCACCCAACGTGGCTCGTTAGTGATTATTCTTGTCAGGTTGCCTTGTGGTTGATTCCAACCTACCGACGGCCTTCTCACACACCACGCGACCGTAATAAGCGTCAAAAGAGTCCAACTCGCTGTCGGCGAACGTTTTAGGATATTGCGGCTCGCCATATAAGACCAATGCCCAGGCGATGGCCGAGTATTCTGCTGGCAAATCGATGGTATATGCAAAGAAGAGAGCCTCCCAGAACTGCTTGATGATCTTCCCAACCCAAGGCACGGCATCGCCAGGGTAGAACCTGTGGCTGGGGACTAGGAAGTCCCTTAACCAGAGTGTTCCGGTGTATTTCAGTGTCGGCGCACATTGAAACTTATCGGCGAGCCGTGCAATAAACATCAAGCAGCATCCATCAAGCTGTTCCGGCAAATCAGCAACGTTGGAGTGGAGGATTTTACACAGAAGATATAGCGACTTGGCCGAGTCTTCGGGTAACTCAAGAGGGTATGCAACGGACAAGGCTTTGCTCTGCGACAGTTCGAGTCCTTCCTTGAAGTTGCCACACAGCATGGCCTTGAAGACCGGAGATGCCACGGACAGGACTTTGGAGGACACCAATATGCTGAAAGAACGCGGATCGTCGTCCGCCTCGAAGTTTGGGTCTTTCAGCCGAGCGACCTCCTCGAGGTGATCGATGAGGCAACAACAACCACGTTCCCGAACGCGCAGACAGACGTCACCGTCTGGGTCGATCACAAGCTCCTGGAAGGACATGGCGGCGTTGATGTGCTCGATAGATCGGAAAAGAGATACTGGCCAAGGCTGGAATCGCCTGCAGTTTGATACCTACCTCAATTGGTAGCAGTGACGCGCTGAGGACGCGCTCACCGCAATCTGATTCGAGCACGCGTGGAAACGGGAGCACGGACCCAAAATTCCACGGCGGTACGATCCGACCGGCCTTAGCCGTTTTAAGCGAGGTGGGTCACTTCCGGAGTTTTCACCTAATTCCCGGCCGGGTCGGCACCGAAGCGCTCGAGCGGCAACTATCGGCACCGCAGCATGATGAAATCCCCTGTCATGGAAGACTTGAAGAAAAACACTGTCCGATGCAGATTCTATAAAACTCCGAGGAAGAAGATGCTTGTGCAATATACTCCTCTGGTCTAGCAACAGGCAGTCTGCATCTGAACTGAGGCTAACAAGCAACAACTCAATGTCCACAACGCCAAGCACCGAAATGCGACCGGAGGCGGTGCAGTCAGCAACAGCGGAGGCGGGCCGGGAGCGACAATCGGTAGACGTCACATCTCAAACTCAAAGTGAGAAAACCGCAAACTCAACCGAGACGCAATCGCACCATGGCGAGCTCACGACTGGAGAGCCTCCCAGCGAGGCGAAGGACTCATCGCCTGACCAGCCTGATAATCCACCTCCTTACTCCATCTACACACTATGGGAGAAAAGATGGATCGTCCTCGCCGCCTCCCTGAGCGCCTTCTTCTCGCCGCTCACAGCGCAGATATACCTCCCGGCACTACCTACGCTATCCAAGGACTTCAATGTCTCGAACTCACAGATCAACTTGACAGTAACGACCTACATGATCTTCCAGGGCGTAACACCCATGTTCATCGGCGGCCTAGCCGACACTGCGGGCAGACGGCCGGCCTACCTCATCTGCTTCGTCGTCTACATCGCAGCCAACATCGGCCTTGCCTTGAGCAAGAACTACACCTCCATCCTAGTCGTCCGCATGCTCCAGTCCGCCGGCTCCAGCACGACGGTAGCCCTCAACCAGGCCGTGGTGGCGGACATCATCACCAGCGCCGAGCGAGGGCAGTACATCGGCATCACCGTCATCCCGATCGTCCTGGCGCCGAGCCTGGGCCCGGTGCTGGGCGGCATCCTGGCCGAGTACCTGGGGTGGAGGTCCATCTTCTGGTTCCTCACCATCGCGGCCGGGGTCACGCTCGTTCCCATGCTGCTCTTCTTCCCCGAGACGTGTCGGAAGATCGTCGGCGACGGGTCTGTCCGCCCGCACCCTGCGTACCGCACGTGCTGGCAGATGATCGTGGACTGGAGACAGAAACGCGCCGCGCGCAAGACGGGAGGGAACACCGGACTCGTACGCACGACCTCGACGGCGACGAGCGCCTCGAAGCGGCCTAAGTTCAAGCTTGTGTCGCCCAACTTCTTGGGCTCGCTGATCATCTTGTTTGAGAAAGAAGTCGGCCTCCTGCTGCTCTACAGCGGCCTCGTCTTCGCCGGCTTCTACGCCATCGCCACCGCGCTGCCGGCCCAGCTGCAGGCCAAGTACGGCTTCAACGACGTCATCGTGGGCCTCATGTACCTGCCCCTGGCGGGCGGCAGCATCGTCACGGCGTTCGTGGCGGGGCCGCTGATCAACCGCAACTTCCGGCGGCACGCGGCGAGGATGGGCCTGGCGGTCGACTCCTCGCGGCAGATGGACCTGAGCAACTTTCCGATTGAGAGGGCGCGGCTGGAGGTCGGCGTGCCGCTGCTGGGGCTCAGCATCGCCGTCATGCTGGTCTGGGGCTGGGTGATGCAATCGGACGTCAGCGTCGGGGTGCCGTGCGTGCTGCTGTTCCTGATGGGGGTCGGCATGATTGGGTTCGTGAACACGATCAATACGCTGCTGATCGATATATACCCTAGCAAGGCGGGTGCGGCCGTTGCGGCGAATAACCTGTCGAGGTGTCTGCTTGGGGCGGCGGCGAGTGCGGCTATTCAGCCCATGATCACGGCTATGGGATCTGGGTGGGCGTTCTTCCTCTTGGGGGCGCTGTATATCGTGTGCTTTCCTATGTTGCTGGTTGTTATGAAGATGGGGCCGAAGTGGAGGGCCGAGGTTGTGGCCAAGGAGAAGAGGAACAAGGAGAAGAAGGAGGCTAAGATCGCGGCAAGGGAGAGTGCGGAGGCGAGTGCGAGCACAGAGCATCAGGGCCAGGGCTCTGATGGCGTTATTGGGGGTAATGGCGCCGAAGCAGTGGAGGGAGAGAAGGTCAGACAGGAGTGATGTATACCTGCTGTAGGATTACGCATGTTCGTGGGGTGTGTCAAAGACATTTATTCTGGGAAGGCTATGTTTTTATTCTTCTTGCATTACAGACCATGAAATCTTCCATATTTAATATTAGGATGCCGGAATAGACGAATAGACTATTTATTTGACGACTAGATGATTAAGGCAACCTAGGCGACTAAGGCCAATCACAACACACACCCTAGTACAAAACTAAGGTACGCATGCGGCACGTATCTTTTCCCGCCGGGTATAAAGTCCTTGCCGTCCATCAGACTGTTTTCAACTATCACCCAGATCTCTAAGACTCCACAGCGACCACAGCGACAAATCGCGCAGTCAAGGTCACTAGGTTCTCTTGTATGTATGTACATATTCGATTCAGATGCAATACGACAGTGCTACTGCCAACTGACGCTACCTTATCAGGCACCCAGTGGAAAAGTGAAACACACACACTCGTCCTTGTTTTATACTTCTTAGCCAAAGGCGAAGGCAGAGCATGGCTGACATGGGTGATGCACTTCCACCCGACGAGCCCTACCTCTCGGCATACATGCGAGTGCAGAGGGGGGTTGAAACAGCCCAGGATCTCATCAATGCATTTCCGACCCTCGAGCAGGCAGCGCTGAACTCGGCCCTCACCGAGCACGACCACCGCCGCCTGCTAGACTTTCCCGATGTCCAGGAGGAGGCAGCCAATATTCGCCGTGTGAGCACCCGGCCGCGCGCAGAGCTCTTGTCTGCCGCGCTGTCCAGCCCGGGCGAGCTCTCCGACGCCGAGCTTGAGCTGCTGAGTAGCCGTTTCTGGGCCGACGTCACGCCGCAAGAGAGTCACACGCGCTTCAACGCCTTGGCGGATGCCGAGAAGACCACCAGAGACCGTATTGGCAAAGCCATGGAAGCCGTCGTGGAGCCCGGGTGGTTCGCCCACAGCGAAGCATTGCGTGAGCTCCTCAACCGTAGACAGCGGCGCGAAGACGAGCAAACGGCCGCCCGGCTCGGCGCCCACCAGCGCCACACGACGCCGGCCTGGATGGATGACCTAGCCCAGAAGTTTCAGGAAGAGTACAGGACGATGAACACGTGGGGCTACATCGCTATATACGACGCCGAGGCCCAGGAGAGCATGAACGACGAGGATCGATACTACTTTGAGCGTAAATTCGAGGATGTCTGCCGGGACGCTATGAGGGAAAACGGCGCCGAGGCAACGGCCCTTGCTCGGCGGTGGAGGCTGTACTTCTTCGATCCTCCCCGTCGTCCGTCCACCCCTAACACTACTAACACTACCACTCCGGCCACCGTCCCGTCGTCCTCACACAATGAGGCCGAGGCAGGTTATCATACCAATATCCTGCAGTGGAACGAGGGCACGCCCACCGTCAAGACCCCCACCTCGGCCACCGGCTCGTCGTCGTCGGATGAGCCCGAGGGAGGTTACCGTACTACTCTTCCCAGCATCATCCTGCAGTGGAACCAGGACGTGGGCGCCGCCAACACCGCCGCCGCGGCCGCAGCAGCGGCCATCAGCCCGTCGGCCCCGGGCTACCATACCACTCTTCGCAGCGCGTTCCGCGCCGTACTAGACTCGGAAGAATGCACCAACATGCTGCGGTGGAACCTCGGCGTGCGCACAGACGTGTTCCTCGTCGTCAACAAGGAGTGCATCGACTCGGTGGTCGATAATAATTTCCTCGACGACATGCGCGTCCCGGTGTACGAGGCCGACTTCCCGCAGGCCGACGACGGCTCGTCGTCGTCGTACCACCCCGACGGCTACGAGGGCTGGATGTGGGTGCGCCTCGAGCAGCTGGTCTATCGCTTCTATGCCAACGCGTTCACGAGGGACGACGTCGAGATGCGTGACATCTGGAGGGCGGCGCAGGCGAGCAGGCATAAGGCTTTTGTTAGTCTCGACCCGGAGGTGGCGCTGGGCTGGGGGAACAGCACGCATTTGACGGGGCAGAGGGAGGGGCGGTACGACGTGTACTTCTGAACTGGAAGCTTGAGGTTAACTCGGCGATTCATATCGCAGGAGAATAAACGGAACGGGAAAGAGTGCTCTGCCCGGCGAGATGTGTCGAATCTGCCAAATGCGTCAATCAAGTCGAAACGCTAGAACAGGCTAACGGCTCAGTAAAACATGTCGATGATGTCGGACTAGCAGAGCAAGTCGAATCATATTAGCCAGTGCATACAAAATCAGCCAAACATACCGATGGTGTCGAACCTGCAGAACAGGTTCATTCCGGCGCGAACCGAGGTAGATTCCACTCTAGTTCAGCGGAGTTCTCCGACTCGAGGTCATGGTGCGTTGACAACGGATTAGACATTCTGTAAGCGCTAAGTTACCGTGTAGCGTTGTATATATAGGCCACTCAGCGTGGGCTAAAGTACGAGCAGACGAATAGTATTGGTTCAACAACCGGGTATAGACACTGTCACAACGTAAAACGCCGAATGCGAACGTGGCAGAGGATCGGTGTTGGTGTTCTCCATCGTTAGCTTTTCTTGTGATCACTACCTAACAAGAAATCACTCAGCTTGTTTATGAGCAGTTGGGTAATACGGCGTCGCATATGTCGGTTACACAATTTGGGGTTGAATACGAGCAGACGAATAGTACAAGAGTCACGATCAGAAAGTCCCCTCTATAAACTGTGTGCGTCACATCGATGCACGTTGCTACTAAGCTGGTTTGTAATAAAAAAAACATTCTCATGCGCTGTTAGATGGTTCCACGGAGCAAATGGAGATTCAGAAAGGAGCAGCATATTCTATGAGCAGGAGCTCTGGCGCCATACATATATCGGTTCTATTCTACTTAGTCTCCATCGTCAACCTCGAATAATCTCACCCGTCATCACTAAGTGCTCCAAAGAGTCCAATCAAAGCCACTAGACATATCCTTACCGTCTATAATTTTCGTTACAAAATGAAGGTATGCAACTCTATACCGTATCTTTCATTAACCTACGCTGACGTCCATTAGGTCCACGCTCTTCTCGCCTTGACGCTGACGGGATTAGCCCCCGTGATCGCGCAGAGCGTCTTTTACAGGGGTTATATCTCCCCCCAACAAAACTGCCCCGGGAATGGGTTCGTGTCCGCCACAGTCAACGTGGGTGGCTGCGTCCAAACCGAAGTCTGGCCGACCACGAGTATCTCAGTGACGCAGGTCAATCCTTGCCCGGCAGGCTCGTCACTGCAGCTCGATGTCTCGGAGAATGACTGCTCCAACTTTGTATCGGTGGGCAGCTTTCTTGCGGGCACGTGTACAAACACGCCGAGCATCAACGTTGCCGCACTCAAAGTTACATGTGTTTAGGGGTAGTGCTACGACGAATATGGCAGCAGTTTGCTGGAATATAGGGTATGTGGCAGGGGAGCTGTTCAACCACTAAAAGCTAAACTTAGTTGCGGACCTTGGAAAAGAAAGGCAGGCCTTGAATCACTGAATCTGGAAGGACAGGTTACCTTCTATTTTTAACATTCACAAATTCAACATTACAACAAGAATTCTCCAAGTTCCTTCCCTAAGTCATGGCCACACTCCGATTCTACAAGGGGCTTTACGCTCTTGATACAAATGGTCTTAGCTGAGCATGCGTATAGGAACTGAGAACTCTCACCCTCACTATCACGGTTCACTATCACGGTCAGGTCTATCCAGCCATTACGGTACTGAAGTAGTAGTATAGGTGCTGTATATACAAGTAGATCTCGTACAACATTTACTGTCTTCGGGCATACAGATAGAACTTGACTACAAAAGAGTACTAAGATATTCCCCCTCATAATACGAATACGTATGTTCAGGTATCAAACTAACTCACGTCATCCTACCACAGATGTCCAGTCCCAAATTACCGTTCTCAAAGACCAAACGGCCAAGTCTCGTCAACCGCTGCTTTTGTGTCGGGCTGGTGCACCTCATGCGTGTCAACAGGATTCGTCTCATCAAACCACACAAACCCATCGAACTGGCGCGGGAGTACCACCCGCGAGTAGTGCGACTGTCGTTCCGTATCAGGTCGATATATCACGCCGATGAACCTCTCCAGCCTCTGCTTCATCAGCGCCTCTCTGAGCTTCGGGTCACACTTGCCCTCTCGCAGATCCAGGACGAAGTTCTGCACGCCTGTCGAGTGCATCAGCTCCTCGATACTGCCGGTCATACCGGGCTTCACTTTTATCACGTCCATGTCGCCGCCCCAGCGGTGTGCGGCCGCCACTCTGCCGGTGTAGGTACCGCAGCCGATGGCGAGAGCTTGGTCCTGGAACGTCTCCTTGCACAGCTGGCCGATGTTGAGTTCGTCCCTGGTCCAGCTCATGTCCGTGGCTCGTGCGTCGCCGATATGGCTGTTGTGTGCCCAAACAATGGCCTTGGCCTCCGGACCACGATGCTTCAGGACCCGACCGAGCGTCTGGAACATATGGGTATCGCGGAGGTTCCACGACTCATCGTGAGCATGATACATGGCCTTGTAGTAATGTTCGGCATCTATCATCACCATTAGCACAAATCTCCGGTACCCAACCCAGCATCTAAGACACCGTGACTCACCAACAACAAGCCTCGCATTCTGCTCCGCACTATGAAACTCAACACCGTCGTCGTTCCTAGCCAGATACTCCAACCTCTTCCTCAACAAATCGCGAAGCATATCCACCACCTCCTTCTCATACCCCTTCAGCCCCCTCAGCGCAACCTCAAACCCGTACTCCTGCGGATCCGCGCTCCAGTCCATCAACCTCCCATACCGTCCCCTCGCCACCTCCGCCATCTTCGGGTCAACCCGATCGAGATACTCCACAACCGCCTCCATGCTGCTGCCCAGACTATACAAATCCAACCCGTAAAACCCAACCGACCCCTGCACGTCCTTCCCCATGCCAATGTTATACTCCCTCAACCACTCCACAAAATCCCTCGTCTCACGGTTCCGCCACATCCAAGTCGGGAACCTGCTGAAAGCTTTCTCTCTCCCGGGTTTGACTCCGTCAGGGTCCACCGGATCCGGCCGCGCGCCGCGCCGCCGCACGAACCGGTCTACGGCCTCGGCGTCGGGCCAGTCGGCTTCCACGGCGACGATGGAGAAGTTGTGGTGTGTGATCATGTGTTTTGTTATGGCGGCGCGGGCGGCGTAGAACTCGGAGGTGCCGTGCGAGGCGTCGCCGATGAGCAGGACTTTGCTGTGCCCGAAGGAGTCGAGGTGTTGGGCGATGGTGGTGGGGAAGTCGGTGGTGAGGGAGGTGAAGGGGGTTAGGGATGATTTGAGGAGGGGGGTTGTTGTTGGGTCTGGGCCGCGGGGTGGTGCTGATGAGGAGAGCATTTTGGGGGGGTTGGTTTGGGGGTTGTGGTTGTGGGCTGGTGTGTTTCGCTGGTGAGAAAGTGGTTTTGTGGTTTGGAGATTGGCAGATATTGCTCTTTGGAAGCTCGCGAGTCTGAAGCTGCGCATTGATGGTTGAGCAACGGGTCTCGTTGAAAGTGGTGGGATTGATATCTGGTCTTGTTGATGTGGTGTGATGTTATGGTGGCGCGTGAGGGATGACGAAAGCTTGACGCAGATCTACATGATCATCAATCACAGCTTCCCCAAAACAACCCACAAATACGGCAAGACTGACGTTGCGGTTGACATTGTTTGACGAATCAGCATTGTGCAAGAGAGACTTCATATAGCTGCGCCTAAACTTAATTTCAACGACCAGCAGAGGCACTGAGTGCGAAAGACCGATAGGTCACGCTGTCGTGCTACCTTGTTGATGCATATTACAGATCCTCCAGAGGTCATCCTCGATGGCAAGTCCAACAAAAAGCCCTGGATCTGACAAGCCTGTCGACATATGAGAGGGAGAAACCTCCCTACAATCCTGGCATCTGGCACAATGGACGCGGAAAGCCAAGCTGCAGCTAGAACTGAAGTCTACGACCTGGGGTGATGATATTCCCAAAGTTCTGCTGCACTTTCTCGAACCGCATGAACCCGCAAGTCTCGCTCTCCCAATGATTTATGATCGAGGCAAGAGCGGTGAACTCCCTGGAACAGCCACGGCCTGGGCAGTGGTACAGGTTCTGCTGATCTGGGAATTGGTCAGTCAGGTACTCAGGTGTTACATAGCTTCTCACAGTTCACTACGGCAGCACGTAAGTACTTACGAACATGCGAGGCAAGGTGCTGGTTCAAGCCATGAAGCTGTTTGAACTGTCGATGACAGAAGTAGCACTCGAAAGCCCTGCCATTCCAAGCGTTGTCGGTCGCCTCGTAGCTGGTGGAACCGGTCCCGCCGATCAAGTTTTTGGAGAACCTTCCGTTAGGGTCCTTGGAGCGGACGACTTTGTAGAGCGCATCGCGGGTGATGTTCTTAGCCTTGGGGCAAGAGCCACGCTCGACATGATGGGTGACGCCGGTAGCAGTGGCGAATTGTTGGCGGCAGAACGGGCAGGTCATCTCCGTGCCGCGATGAGTGCGCGAGTTGAGGTGCTAGTCGAGGTTAATCCGGCGATAAGAAATATGTTGCTAACAGTATAGCAAGATGAGAGATCACCTACCTGCTTGATGTTATTGCGGTTGTTGAACGTCCGGTCGCAATCATGGCAGTAGTGGTGGTCCTCGACCTCATGCTCCTCCGTTTCCTCGGCGCTTTCGAACCTTTCGATACAGATGCTGCACTCGTGTTTGCTGTAGGTCGCATGGCCCAGGTAACGCATGTGCTCTGATCTATCCCAGTTATCGTCGAAATACTCATCGCAAGTATCGCACTCGAACTCCGGAGGGTCATGACCAATCGAGAAGCAGTGGTTTTCCCGAGCCTGGAATCCGGCGCGGAACTCCTTCCCACAAGTGCCACACTCAAACATCGTGGACAAGAAACAGCACCGGTCTGAAAGTGACAATCTGATATTCACCTCAAGATCGAGAAGATTGATGAGGATGGTGGCCGATGGCGGTTTGACGAGACCAGGTCGACCAGCGCCCTAGTTCGTTCTCTGGTTGCTGGAGGTGGAGGTGGCGGCAAAGGACCGCGTCAAAGACGCGACAAGGAAGGGAAAGCACAGACCCAGAACATTTGGCACCGTACTCATTCACTCTTCCGCAACCTGAATTATAACATTGGGTGGCTTGAATGAAGATGGACAAAGAGAAAGAGTCCCGCCGCGTCGCGACAGTGGGTCGCACCTGCGTTTTGCTGCACTTATCTGCAACCAGACCTCGACCACCTCACCTTCTGAATGACCATGAGAAAATTGAGCTCTCCGTGGTTCTTCTATCTGTACCAAGGTACGACAGGAAATCAAGGGCTAGAGTATTCTTCTGTGTGACGTTACTGTGCAACAGGCAATCTTGAACGCAAGGTTCTTTCCGATTGCCCACCTGGTCGCCTCGAACCGCCTCAATCTTCACAAACTTCAATCAGGACTAATCCTGGTCAACTATCCCATCTTTCGGGGCTAGGCAAGGCCTGTGACATCAGCTACGACTCGCTGCATACGGTACCTATCGATGAAAGCAAATGACAGAGGTTGAAGCGAGTTTCGCTTCTTCTGTGGTGTTGTCAGTGAGATTCACTTCCTTGAACAAGGTCGTGGTCATGTTCGGACAAGCAAACAAAAACTTTAACTGCCGGCAGGTAGTACCACGTCAGCTTCGACCTCCACTCAGAGGGGATTATGTCCTACGGACCAGACGTAAAGTGCTGGCCCGTCCATGTTTGCCAAGCTTCTAACACGCAGTAACCTGGGTATTTTCGGTTATACAGAACGGTACTTCAACTCGACCCATCTAAGGGGAAGATAAAGGATGGGAGCCAAGACAAGGGCAACCTCAAATCCAATATCTCCCGTCGTCGCCGCCAAAGGACCCGTGTACCACACCTGCGACATGCACGGCACGACCAAACCAAACGACAACCCCATGGCACCAACAGCCGCAACTCCGGTGGGAAGCCTGCGGGGCTGATCCCAATCAGCCACGTCGTAGTTGCCGACGTCCCCCTTACGGAACACAAAATGCTCCGTCGCGACCACGCCCACAAAGGCCGCCGACCAATAGGCGATGATGTAGATGAAGTTCTCGAGGCTGGAGAAGAAGGATTTCGCGGCCGAGACGGCGACGGGGATGACCACGGCCGTGTAGACGACGACGAAGACGACGCGCGGGACCCGGATGAGGAAGGGGATCACGAGCTGGAAGTTGAGCGAGATGGAGTACATGGCCGCCGCCAGGTTGCCGACGACGGACAGGGAGAGCAGGACGGCTACGAACTTGCCGAACCCGCCTGCCGGCGTCAGCATGGCCATGAGGACGCCGCCGACGCTGAAGTTGTCGTATCCCTCGGACCAGGACGGGACGTTCGGGGTGGCGCCGCCGATGGCTGCGCCGAGGACCATGAGGGGCACGGTCGGGAAGAAGAGGCCCGAGTAGGTGTAGCTGAACATTCTCCAGGTTGTCGCGGACGGGTCGCAATAGACGCTGAAGTCGGCAGCCATGGCCTAGGAAAGTCAGCAATGCTCCAGAGACAAGCCAAAAAAAGAAAAAGAAAAAGAGAAAAAGAAAAGGGAGGTCGACATACCGCCCAGGGGATCAGGAATCCAGCAACTACTCCACCAAAGCTGACGAGTGTGGCAGGCGAGGCCGACGGGTTCTCCACCTGGTTGGCTAGGTGCTTGCCGCCGACGCCGGTCGCGATAATGATGGCTATCAGAGCGAAGATCCACGAGTAACGCTCGTACTGATGCAGCACTTTGATACCACCGAAGCAGACGACCATGGCAATGAGAGCAATGATGACAATCCCGACGGTGTCGTTGATCTTGCCCCCCGACACGGCGGCGAGCGTCGAGCCGCCCAGGACGCAGTCGATCACACCGAATCCGGCAATGGTGCAGAGGTTGAGGGCAACGATGAGTGATATCAGGTAATATCTTTGTCCTCATGTTAGCACAATATCTTGCCAGTTGAAGTCTTCCGTGTGATAGACCTGCTTACCCAAAGGTATATCTGGCATGGAGCATCTGCCGGAGCCCTAGCCTAGAGCCAAAGGTACTGAAATAACCCGCAGGAACCGTGCATATCAAGCTGAAGAAGAGAATCAACAGGGAGCAGTCACGGAGACCGATCCCAAAGCTCAAAGTTCCGACCATGCCGGTGATGATACTGTTTGGTAAACCACTGCAGTTAGCTCAGCTTTCCCAGTTGCACACCGCGGGCCTCTCGCACATACGGTAGCAGGTTGGTGCTCATGGTGAACCAGACGAAAAACACATTGATGAAACGCTTGTCGGTGCGCTCCTCGATGGGGACGGGCGTGATGCCGCGCATCTCGACGCCCCAGGAGGACATGTTGCTTAGCCATTGCTTGGGCTTGCTGGTGTAAGTCTGGGACTCGGCGACGGCGATGTCGACGGCAGTGGTCGACGGGCTCGGGGAGCTCTTCTCCTCGAGTGATGTCTTCATTGTGGCCATCTGGAGACTGCGGCTGGTTGTGTGTTTCGCAGACCGAGTGGATGATAAAGTGGGATCATTGAGCTGAAGAAAGCACGTCGGGATGGCATGATATAACAGCCAGGTGTATGCATCCAGCCTCGTAAATGGAAGTTCACCGAGACTACTAAAGATCGCTATCTGTCTAGAAATCAGTCTAATCTTATTGGTGCTGATTAGATTTTCTGGGGATGCGTTCCGGCAATCTGGGAGGAGGCTAAGACGAGATAACGCCTTAGCCGGCAAGATAGGGGGTCCAGCGGCCGGCTGATGGATTAGGTCCACAACTACTTCGTATTAAGGATTGCACATGTTATCTTTCTTGGAACTTATTAGTGCAATCCTTCGTCCTCGTCGGATAATCGTGTAATCATGTAATTCTCAATCTCCATCATTCCTCTATGTTAAACGGTGAAGAGGATAGGGGGCCTAATTATGCTAAGTCAGGATACGTCGTTACATTAGAACTAGATAAATGCAGATACAGTCTGGGTAGGCATGGTACTGTTGCTGTTCTGACTACGTGGTAGTCTTTATAGACAATGTTAAGGCCAATTGGAAATAGGGGCAATGGACGTGATTAGGTGCTCAGGAGTTCATGTGTGTGAGTGTGTATAAATCAATAAGCGGTTGGGTCGAGAGCGTGCCTCTCCCTTACAAAACACAAGGTTCAATTGTCATTACTCCATTGCTATGAGATTACACTGCCTCGTATGCGATCAACAGCGCAGTCATGTCCAGCCACGAGGTCCATTTCCATTGTCAGATACAACCCTTGCTCCGGCCAGAACACCTTCAGCGCGAGACCGCATGCGCTTCAGCACCCAGGCTCTCCCGTAATACATCGTCCAAGTGATTCAAGAAGCCCGGTTGGAAATCATCCCACGTATTTTCCTGCACCGGGTGCAGATTGCTAGTCCGCTCCAGCGCATACTTTGTCAACGAAACATGAGCCGAGATATGCATCATGAAAGCTATGTTTCCCTCGCCTACACGTTGAGGCAAGAGTTCACCAGTCGTCGCGTGTTTGAATAGCTCGTAAGATTCCCCGTGGGGCATGTAGCTGGGTTCGTAAGTTAGGCCACCCGGCTCGAGCAATGACGAGAGGGCCCAAGACCCGCAGACCATGCCCATGAGCTCGGTCGCAACGTTTCGATGGTAGTAAGGCGGCCGGAAGGTGTTGCGTGTGGCCTGCCACTTGGGTGTGAAGACAATAAAGTCCGACGTTGACACACCCGGGATCTTGGACTTGGCCGTGAGCACAGTATAGACCGAGGGATCGCTCTGGTCACGATCCGCTGTCGCAGAGTTGATGAACCTCTCTAGTTTGTACTTGTACGGTGCGTAGGTCCCGTGCCAGGCAACCACGTCGAACGGCGTATGGTTCTGGTCGTATGCGAAGAGTTGGCCGACCAGTTTCACCACGACAGTCCACACTGACTGGTCCACGTCAAAGCTTGCGACCGGGATCTCAAAGTCTCGCGGCTGGGCCATGCCATTCGAGCCCAGGGGACCAAGCTCTGGAAGCTCGTAGTGGCTGCCATATACCTCCTGAATGTAGCCTCGTCCGACTCCATCGGGCAACCCAACCGCGAATTTCATCCCGGCCTGAATAACGACCAGCTCCCCTGGGCCTACCATAAGCCTGCCGTACTCGGTCTGGATGTCCAGTCGCCCTTCCTGGGGTAAGATCAACATATCACCATCGTTGTTGCAGAACGCCCTTTTCTTCATTGATACGTTGGCCACATAAATGTGCATTGCCAGCCCTTCCTTCAATGTCGGATCACCGTGGCCAGCAATGGTCTTGAGACCGTCGACGAAGTCCACCTCTTGGTCACTGCTTGGCAAGGGAAACTTGCTCCAGCTCAAGTCCTGTGGCGTAAAAGTCGCGTTGGGGTTGGCCGGTGTAAAGACAGCCTCTAAGTCAGGGTTGGGAGGCAGCCTCCTGAGGGGCTTGTGGGCTACCGAGGGCTGGATTCGGTAAAACCAAGCATTCAGAAGCGCTGCTCGAGGCGACACGAAGGGTGTTCCGTTGAGTTGTTCGGAGATCAGGTCGTACTTGCAACGCTGTGGGGTGTTGCAGCCTATGGGCAGTACTCCAGGAAGGGCTTCGGTAGCGAAGCTGTTGCCGAACCCTACTTGATATGTGTATGGATCAGTGGCTGTAGGCTTGGACGTGAAAGCACCTGAGGCCGTGGCGCCCTTCAGTGGTATAGACTCTGCAGCGACCATCATGTAGAGAAAGACTTGATTAGAAGAGATGATACTGCAAGAGTAAAAGACTTGTGTCGTGAGCAAGATCAGTGTTTGTGATTGTCGTAGTACTATTCGGCAGTGAACCTTCTGGTTATCTACCCTCAGGGTATCATAGTGTGGACAGACAGCTCAAGGAGGACTCTGTGGCGTCAAGAAGAGCACTAATGAAAATCAATCAACCGATTGGCACACCAGATTATCTAACATATGGTCAATACTTCGTTGCCGGATCTTGCCTGCCGGCTGTGCTTCGTGGTGGAGTTTGTTATCTTGCCGCCGGCAGCGTATCATGCCGGCGTCAACCCGCTGTGGGGCGAGCCGGGACACCGGTGATGGGGTACCTAGGAAACGTCTCCAAAGATCCCGAGAGCAGTCGTGGCCCGGCAATCCAATCATCCAAATGTAAATCTAGTTTCTAATCACCGCCCGTAGCCAGTGTCTAAGGTGCGGCACGATATCTCGACCACCTACAATTACTGTCCAAGTCGGTCCCTGAATCTATCAAGTTATCAACTATTCTATATAGAGGCTGAAGTGCTTGGACATGCGACTACCGCCAATCTGCAGACAGTGACCATTCTTGGACATCTCGTCGTCGAAATGCTCCTACCCACGCAACGACCACATTTGGTCCTGGCCTTCATTGCCGTCGCAGCAATCACATTCATCTATCATCGTTTCCAACAACGCAAGAAGCTACCTCTGCCCCCTGGCCCACCGGCTGAGCCACTGCTCGGCCACTTGCGTATCGTGCCTACAGAACATCCAGAGTTCCAATATACACAATGGGGCAAGGACTACAACTCCGATATTCTCCATTTCTCCATGCTTGGCAGGTCCATCGTCGTTCTCAACTCTATCGAGGCAGCCCGTGACCTGCTCGACAAGAGAGGCGCCAATTTCGCCGATCGACCGCGCTTCGTCTTGTTCGAAGTCATGGGCTGGGGTATCACGTTGACCTTCCTTCGCTGGTCACCACGCTTCAAGCTACACCGCAAAATGCTCCAGCAGTCTTTCACCCAGACGGCCTGCAAAGCGTACCGCCCTGTTCAGGTGGAGGAAGCCCGCAGGGCGTCGAGGGCAATCCTGCATGATCCCCAGAACTGGGAGATGCTTCTGCGGCAGTTCTCTACGGCTGTGGTGCTGCGGATCGGATTCGGCATCGAGATTCAGGAGAAGGATGACCCTTACGTCAAGATGGCCATCGATGTCGAAGAAGCTACCGGTGAAGGCGGCGTACCGGGTTCATCACTCGTAGACTTCTTCCCCTTGTTGCGCCATTTACCGAGTCCTTTACCCAAGCTCAGCGCTCTCCTGGCACCACTTACACATGCACGCCGCACCAAGGCATCAATTCAGCAACTCCACGATGCGCCGTGGGACGCTGTCGAACCATCTATCCGTTCATCGAAGAACCTGCAGCCTTCGTTCATGCATACCCATTTCGGCCGCTACTTGGAGAACGAGGCTAGTGGGAAGGAGAATGCTGCCACCATCGAGGACATCAAAGGCGCTGCTGGAGCCATCTCCATTGCCGGCGGAAACACAACCTGGTCAACCATAATAGTCTGCGTTCTGAATCTCATCCTGCACCCCGAAGTCCAGGACAAAGCAAGAGCAGAGATACTGGCTGCAGTGGGGGTCGATGACAACGGCGACATTCTCCGCCTGCCCACCTTCGACGACCGGCCTCAACTCAAGTGGCTCGAGTACATCATCCAGGAGACGACAAGATGGATGCCCCTCTCACCACTCGGCGTGCCTCACGCATCCATCGCGGAGGACACCTACAAGGGCTACCGAATCCCGGCCGGCTCGGTCGTGTACGCCAATGCCTGGGCCATGTCTCGGGACGAGCGGTACTACAGCTCCCCCGACAACTTCGCGCCCGAAAGATACGTTCCCGTTTCCGAAGGCGGGAAGGGCGAGCCGCTTCCCGATGGACCCTTCGGCTTTGGCAGGAGGGTCTGTCCCGGACAGTATCTTGCTCTGTCCGGTGTGTATATCATCATGGCCACGCTTCTGGCTACTATGGACCTGAAGTGCCCTGTTGACGAGCAAGGAAATGAGATAAAACCGACTGTTAAGTGGTCCAATGGTCTTAGCAGTGTCCCTGACAGCTTTGGCTGCCTCATGACGCCGCGTTCTGAGCGTTCGAGGATATTGCTGGAGGGTTAATGGCGAGATTGGAGAACTTTGTATATAGACGTTTGGTTGGATAGGCCGGCGCATTGTATTTATATCAGCTACAGATAGTACTGTGAGAAGACGTGCTTCTTGTTTGAGGGTGATTACCAGTCCTCTTTGACGCACTACCACTGTATTAGAGGCGATTTGCTTGAAGCCTTGCCGGAGTAAAAACTTGTAGCGAATAACTGTCAAGTCCCCTAGCATACTCATTACTACTATAATACGACACATAGAACGCTCCTCTCCAAAGAATGAAAGAAAGAAAAGGGGTGCTCTTAGTTCGACACGCGGTGTGAGGACCAGCAGGGATAAGCTGCGGTGATATAATGTAACAAAGACAATATGAACTACTAGTAGTATCAGGGATGTGTAGTTCAATTTTGATACTGTAGCTTAGCTGATCAAAGGTAGCTACGTCCTCTAAACTATGCCGGTGTTGTGGCCCTACTATCACTTAAGAACCACTTAGCTGCCTGTTCCGCCGTATCAAGCAACAGCTCTCGTCCTTTGGAGAGAACCCCTATAGTCAATGTCTCGTCAGTGCATAATCCATGAGTCAGTCAGGGATACAAACATACCGTTAAGCGCAAGAATCGAATGAGTCGATCCTTCATATCTCTTGACGACAACGCCAGCATCTGCTACACCCGAGTCGGTCCAGGCCGCAGCCAAGTGCCTAGCATAACTCTCTGCTTCGGGAGCGAGCAAGTCTCGCTCTGCAACAGCAATCCATGTCTTGGGGCTTTTTGCGAGGAGCTCTTTGGGAGCGAGGTTCGGCGACGCGTTCCACTTGAGCGTGTCCGCTTCGTCGGCAAAATACATGCGCCGATACCAGGTCATCCGAGCCGGCGTGAGCCACGGCGCCAGTTTGTTTTCCGCCCATATCGTCGATGTCATGGCAGTGCTGTCTATGACGGGCACGACAAGCAGCTGGAAGGCGATCCTGATGGGCGGCTGCATGTTTGCGGCTTCCAAGACCAGGGAGGCGGCCAGCTGCCCTCCTGCCGATATGCCGCCCACCGCAATCCGTGTGCGGTCGACGCCTAGTTGTCTGACGCCATCCTCTCCGCAGATCCACTTCAGGGCGGCGACCGAGTCCTCAAAAGCGGCTGGGTAGGGGTGCTCCGGCGCCAGCCTGTAACCTACGGTCACAACGACGCATTGCGCGCGGCGGCAGACCATGGCACAGAGGTCGTTGTTGCTCGATATGTCGCCCACGGCCCAGCCGCCACCGTGGAACCAGATAAAGACGGGCCACCCGTCCGGTGGTGCCTCGCCGGCTGGGGTGAAGATCCTGATGTCGTAGTCTCCCAGGTCGAGGTCGCGAACGCTGCCTACGGGGACCGGGGTGCTTTCTGTCGGCGGCAATGATGGGTTTCCGAGACGAGCGGAGCCGTCCCATGGCTTGCTGTCGTCTGGGATTACATACTGGAGATATTGATCGTGGAAAGAGACATACTCCGGGTCCAGATGTGGCCGAACATCTGAGTGGATTGGTTGATGGATCGTACGGGTGTTGGATGACATTGTTTGTTGACGATCAGTGTGAATTTGGTTCATACTGATGTTGTCGCCCGGTCGGCTCATTTAGTGATTAACAGCATATCTGAATCCCATAAGGTTGAATCCGATACTAAACGCGTCTTGTAAGAGTCAATCTATCCGGGCTAAGATATTCCAACGATTGGGATAGGGCAGAGACTAGGCCTGACCCGCTGCTGTGCCTGCCGGACGGGGCATGATGCCGGCTGAGACATCGGAACAAACCAGTCCGATAACAACTGCGTAACCCGCTAGCTCATGCCCACTCCAAGTGACCGGCAGCGACTCTGGAGTCTCGACGATTAGAAGTTCATAACTGGATAACAATACAATCTACATGGGCGCACGCAGTACAAGGCAGCCACCCCCTTGCCTAACATATTAATTCTCTCACTTGATAAGCTGTTCAGAGATATTCTGCTGCAATGTCCGTCCCCCACGCCTCTTCAGAATCGTACGCTAGGTCAGGATTCGCCAACCGCATGGGCTGGGGCCAACGGCCCGCTCTCCTCATCATCGACGTCTGCGTCGCATACTGGGACGCCTCGTCGCCGCTATCACTCCTAGGCAACCCAGAGGCAGAATCAGCTCCAGATTCGATGCGCCGGCTCGTAGCAGCCGCCCGGGCCGGAGGCGTACCCGTGGTCTGGAGCCGGGTGGAATACACACACCCCGACATGGCGGATGCCGGCCTGTTCTGGCGCAAGGCAAAAGTCCTGGATGTGTGGAAGGCGGACGATACCAGAGGCCTGGCGGCGTGTCTTGATGGCCTCGAGCCTGCGGAGGAAGACACGGTCGTGGTGAAGAAGTATGCGAGTGCGTTTTTTGGCACGACGCTCGCTGGCAGTCTTCAGGTGAGTGAAAGCCTGGGTACCCTTGATTGGGAGACTGCAAACGACGCTGTTTGATGAATTCCCACTGATACCATGTAGCTGCTGAATGTGGATACGGTGGTTATTTGCGGTGTGAGCACCTCTGGATGTGTTAGAGCTACGACGCTGGATGCGATGCAGCATGGTTTCAGACCAATGGTTCGACAACTCCTCGCATTCAGTGCACCACGTTTTATGTTTACTGACGCCATCTTTAGGTTGTTGCTTCGGCGTGTGGTGATCGAACGCCAGAGATCCAGAAAGCCAACCTCTTCGACCTGGACGCCAAGTACGCTGATGTTGTGTCAGAAGCAGAAGCATTATCAAAGCTTTCCGCGGGATGGGTACACAGATAGCAACAGGTTCTTCTTGATTTCCAGACCAGATTCCTGTTTTAATCCAAGAGCTCTGTTGGCATTATCAGGTCCATCTATTAGACTGCAAGCCTCACATCCGTTACGTGTTTCCTCCAGCCGACACAACGAGCGGCTCCTCAAAGGCAACTCGGTCGTCAAAGCTGGCAAGTCCATCCCACAAACTAATATCAAAGGTTCCAAGCATAGCGTCCAGTGCTAGAGGGTCGTTGAACTGTACATCGAAGGTAGCATGGGTTGTATCCTCACCCACATTGTATTGGTGATCGGCCGCACCACTGTTGCCCACAGGATCCTCCTGGGGGTCCAAGGCTGGTTCATGGTCTTCTAGGCTAATGTCCTCGGTCGCTTTGCGCAGAGCGAGGTACCACCGCTGGGCAAAAGGCCAGGCAACTTGCAGGCTCGCGAGACCTCGGATCGAGTTTCGTAATATTCCCATTGCCCGTGGCGCAACGCTGGGGCAGAGTTGGGGTTGCCGGTGTAAATGGTTTGCCAGAGAGCCACAAACGTAAGCGCAGAACACAATAAGTGCCGGGTACCCCTGTTCGGGAGTACGATATTCGAAGAAAGCAGTGATCTGCTCGTGCAGAATCAACATGTTGTCGTACAGCTGGTCCGCCACAGACGACCAGGCATCATCCGCGGTATTTGACTTCTCCGTCTCGGCCACAACGGTCTTGGAACGGGCGTTCAAAATGTCGTGTAGGTAGCTTCGGCGAAGGATAATGTTGCTCAGTCGTAGGATCATAACCGCTGATAGAAACGCTAGATCCAACCCTTCGATCTTGAATGCACGCAGGTTCCAGACTGACCAGGCGTGATGCTGCGGAAGATGACGTTCGAAGTCGGACAATACTTGGGACAATCTCCCGTAGTCACTGACCTCAATTCGAGACTCAGCACCTCCTACCCCGAGTTGCATTGCGTCTGCACTGACAAGTCTTGCCACCCGGCCCCACAAGCTATGAGTCTGGAGAAGAGTTGCGAATAAAGATCGCGAAGGTAGGCGCGTCAAGGCGGGATTAGCGGTAGCAGGTGGTGTTCCCATGAGAGCGGCACGGTGAGTAGATCTAATTCCGAAGGTAAAGTCGCGCTCGTCAGACGGGAGCAAGACGGTGATATCGCTGTACGAGAAGGAAATTGGCGAGTCTGATCCTGAGTGCAAGTTCTCAAATGTCTCCAGCATCCAGAACGTCCGCCGTGCTACCTCTGAGTAGACAATATCCTCATTGGTAGCTGTTTCGGGAAGCCGATATGCCTCCTCACGATGCAGATGGAGGATGCCCGCCAGTCGGATCGCAATGCCCATGTACACCAGGCTCCTATTCTTGTCTCCGTTGCCCCATTCGGCAATGCTCATCAGGAAGAACCCCTGAATGGATTCGAGGCTCGAAACGAACATCTGCTCCCTGACAAAGCACGATGCTTTGCTCAAGAACACCTGAGTCGCATTGCTGCCACCCCTGTACCTTGTCACCAAGCTTGGCGTGAACGGTGCTGAGACACTGAGAATGCCGAATAAAAGGAAGAAGTTGACAGACTGGGGCTTCTCCTTCAACGACTCAAAGAACAACAGTTTGGGCAGGAATCCAAGTTGAAAGAAGGATGTCGTGAGACATTGGACGCCATCGACCACTTCCTGGTAAGGTGGAAGGCTCTCCCATCCGGGCGTAGGCGATGATGTGTCGCTGAGTGTTGGCTGCAGCACAAGCCTCGTTGGGAACGACGCATTCGGTGACCCATTTGCTACAATTGTGTCGGTATCGTGGGTGTCTCTGCGTAGGAGCTGGGGAGGCGTCCTCCCGGCTGAACTTCCGGTAGCGCCGGTTGTGCTGATGCCGGCGGATTGTGATCTCGGGGTTCGCTGTCGAGGTTGCCGGAACGCACGGTCGGCGTCCGGCTCGCCTCTGCTTGGGAAGCTGCAGTCTGCCTTGGCCTCCCGGCACGGCTCGCAGGGGGCGACTCCACCTTGGTTGACGCATTTTGTCCTTAGGCGTCTGCATCGCCGGCAAGCTTTGGATACACGCTTGTAAACTCGAACCGGCGTGTTTGCCGGTGCCTGATACTGCTCCATAATTGGATTCTGTGCTCTGGTTACAGGGTAGTGGAGGGAGGAAGAGCAGACGCCGGGAAATACTGCCTGAGCTCGAACGACTACTGATAGGCATTACTGTGTACCTCGCAAGGGAGCGATTACACGAACTTGTCATTGTCTCACTTAATCTGTCCGGCAGACTCCGGCTGGCACAGATGGGCTGTTGCCGATCGCGGAGGCTAGTACCTACGTAGCTAGACAATCCAGGGTTACGTGGTGTGAGTGGACTTCATCCTTATCAATGGTAACTTCATCCGTTGATCCCACGCCGACTCCACTTTGTGTCTTCAATGTTAGTTCTAATCCAATTGAACTCACGATTTGCAATCCTTCGACCAGTGTGACAGCGGCAACAGGCGGAGCTAGCCAGCCGGCACTTTTTGCTCGCTTATATGACACGTAAAACGAGAAGTCGCTCTCACTATAGTCAGTTACAATGGCAATAGTACGACCGAAATGGAGAGAGACGTTTGTGTTCCCAGGCACCAATACCAGCTATGCTGAAACAGAATGATACGGCCACAGGCATTGCCAAAGCCGAAAATCAACATTCGGATGCAACATCAACACCTCCATCAGCATCTACGGTCATACCAATTCCATATAGCATTTACACTCGGTCGGAGAAATGGATACTTGTCGGAATGGTGGCAGTGGCCGGCCTATTCAGGTACATACCCCTGATTCTACCCCTAAAAGGGTTGTCCTTAGCTTACCCTTTTCAGTCCCTTGCCGGCCAATATCTACTTTCCAGCTATACCGGCTCTGGCGACTGTTTTCCACCGAAGCGTTGAAGACATCAACCTTACGGTGACGATTTATCTAGCGTTTCAGGGAGCCTCGCCCATGCTTTGGGGACCTCTCTCCGACCGGTACGGCCGAAGATCGTTATTTCTGGTCTGTCTCCTGATCCTCGTCGGCTCCAGTCTTGGTCTGGCATTGTGCCCAACTTCGGCTTTCTGGCTGCTGCTGCTACTCCGAGCTCTCCAAGCCGGAGGTTGTGCAAGTACAATCTCGCTCGGGGCTGGCGTCATCGGGGACATTGCCACCGTTGAAGAACGAGGAGGGTTCTTCGGCATGTTTAATTTGGGTCCTATGCTCGCTCCGTGCATTGGCCCGGCCATCGGTGGTGTTTTGTCTGAGCATCTCGGGTGGCGGAGCATATTTTGGTTCTTGACCATCTTCTCCGCAGCTTGTCTTGCAATGATTTTGTTCTTCTTGCCCGAGACCATGAGGTCTCTGGTAGGGAATGGAAGTATGGACCAGGCCAGGTTTCCGTTGGGGCCACTCGCCCATGTCGTGGGGCAACGGAACCAGGACTCGAAGATACGCGTGGTGGACTCCACGAGTACCAAGAATGGGAAGCGACCCAGCACAAATCCCTTTCGTCTCCTGATATACCCGGACATCGCATTAACCCTGACATACACGGGAATCGTGTATGCGGTCAACTACACCATAACCTCCACAATTTCTTCTTCGTTCACAGTCACATATCCGTACCTGTCCCAGACGATGATAGGAATATGTTACTTGTCGACTGGCGTGGGCATGGTACTGGGTTCAACAATCACCGGGAAGTTCTTGGATTGGGACTATGCCAGGATCAAGTTGAAGCAATGCAGCATTGCTTCGTCAGATTCCGAACAAGTGTCGACAGGCGGGGATGATGCTCAAGTCCCTCTTGAATATGCTCGGCTTCGGACGAGTCCTTTCCTCCTGCTTGGATTCGTGGCGAGTGTCGTCGGTTGGGGCTGGTGTATCCAGACGAAGATTTCCATTGCTGGGCCATTGATCCTTCAAGCAACTCGTAAGATTCCCCAAATTGCCCAACTTTGAGTAACTGACTGCAACCCTTCTCTGACTCGGACCATTGATAGTTGGATACACCTCCATTGCCATCCTCAACTCAACCATGACTCTGATGATCGATATCATCAAAGATCAAAGCTCTGGAGTTATAGCATGTGTAAGTCGATACTTCCCCTGACCACTTGATATTCAAAAAAAAAAAAAGAAGAAAAAAAAGAAAATCGCTAACTGGACAGACGAACCTTGTCCGATGCTCTTTCGCGGCGCTCTTGGTCTCTTTGATTGATAAAGCAACCCAGAGTATTGGATACGGCTGGACTTACACATTGTTAGGAGGCTTAAGCAGTCTGCTACTTCCCTGTATCTACATCGAGATTCGAAAAGGCCCTAAGTGGCGCCTGTCTCGTGACAAAGTTGATCCTACAGTTATGGAAGAATAACAGATTCAGTTCGATCATAACTGGCACTCGAATATCTACCTTTTTATACCAGTTCAGAGATATGTAGGTAGTTATGCCCTTCTCGGTATAATTGTTCCTTTTGTTTAAGACCGTCAGGGAACAAGGATTGAATATACTGGGCCGGAATGGGACTCAAGGCGGAGAAGAATCCCTCCGACTGCAAAGTGTACTAAAAGTGGCTCACATCAGCCACCCAGCCATTGGCCGCGACCGTGCCGCTGCCTGTTTTTGACCACATCCAACTTTCTTTCGCATACCCACAACTATCGTACCACCTGTTCTGTCATCACAATCCTTTAAAACGACTGCGAAGGATATACACAATGCTATCAGAGACTTCAGACGTAACCGAAAGGAACGGAAGAGCAGCAAATGAGAAGAGGAAACCTGTCCGTCGCGACCCGGAGAAGAGACGGCAACAGAACGTGCAAGCTCAAAGGAAATACAGTGAGTGCACATCTCACTAGGAGGCTCGGCAAGGAACACGTTATTGACCATTTTTTCCAGGAGAAAAGCTTCGCGAGCGACTAGATAAGCTTGAAGGGCTTGCGGCGTCTCTTGTACAGAGCCGTGCTGCCGCAGCGACAACTGCTGCGGCTACACGAACCTCTCAGAAGGTGCCATCTCCTGACTCATCTATAACTACACCCGCTGCGCTCACACCCTCTCATGAGGTAACTGCGTCTTATTCTTCCAGCACTCCAGCCCAACCCATTGTGAGGAGCTGTCTCAACGCACCCCCCACCCCCGCGTTTATCTCGGTTCCATGGGGACCTCAACAGACTACGCCAGTGTCAGATGACGCCTCATCTGTCTCAGAGCTAAGCATATGGGGTTCGCACGCCTATATTGACCCTTCGTTTCTTGTCCGTGACAAGGGCCGAGACAACATTGGCACGTACTGCACCACCACCTTCGATTGCGGATGCCCGACGCCCCACTCCCACGTCGTATCGCGCGGTCCGGAGGCGTCCAGCCGTGGCGAGTTCAAGGTCCTGACCTTCAGGCCTGGTTCGACCGGCGCAGATCCATACGCGAACGCCCTCCGTCTCGAAACGATGTGCACCATGGCTGCCATATCTGCTCTGGGAACATACATCGGCATCAGCCAAGAGTACCTCTGCGCAGAGGAGTCCCTCTCGCCGTTCTTCCGCCCCGGGGCCGCATCCACGGACAAAGCGGACACCGTCAGCACGGTCCAGAAGATATTTAAGACGCTAAAGCCGGACCTCAGGCCGAGCAGGGAACAGATCACCGTCGCCCACCACCCGTTCATAGACATCCTGCCCTTTCCCACGCTCCGGAATAACCTCATCGCTCAGCAGGTGATGCTTGACGAGGATGAGTTCTGCGAGGACATCCTCGCCGGTCTGGTGTGTTGGGGTGGCGCGGGGGTGGGACAGAGGGACCGGGAAGCGTCTACTGGGTTCGCGTCGACGGGTATGCCTTGGGACGTACGCAGCTGGGAGGCCAGGGCGTGGTTCGTGAAGAAGTACTGGACGCTGCTGGGCGGCGAGGACGGGGAGCTTGTGAGGCAGAGTGAGTGGTGGCGCGGTGTCAGGGGCGAGGACTCGCTGGAGGTGGCAGTTTGCTGCTGAGAAGGAGTAGCGTGGTGGATGTATGATAGGCTTGCGCTGCAAGCAATTCGACCTTTGCTCGACAGTCTGCAACAGTGTGCCGGTGTCGCGCGAAGTCTTCCTCCACTCCTGAGTCAGGATACGGCCCCGTCCACCCATCGATCCACACCCGGTAGGATCACTGCTCAAGGCCCGGTTAGCTCAATCGGTAGAGCGTGAGACTCTTAATCTCAAGGTTGCGGGTTCGACCCCCGCATCGGGCTCAATTCCTGATGTTGTCTGCGCGCAGACAAGACCATCCTTTTGCTGGTTGCTTTCTGGGATCATGGGGTTCAGGGGTTCAGAGGTCGATAGATGGAGGGTTCGAGCTATAAACGGGCGCTCTGATATGCATTTCGAGCCTGTGAATAGTGAGACTTGTTGTATGTACATTACCGATGCCTTACTCAATCATTCCTATATCCGTGCGGAGCATCGTTGAGGATAGAAGTGTGATGTTGCCAGAGGTGGTTCATTGTTGAGCGGTGCAAATTTTGTGCCGAGCTGATCCATACCGCCAATGCAGCAACCCTTACCCTGCATGATTAGTGCGGGGCTGCCTGCTGCTGCTTATCTTATCGCAACCCTACGTCACGGCACCCTGACTTCAAGCCATGTTCATCCTCATTCCAAGGACGAATATCACACTCATCTCAAGACATTCACACAATTCTCCCCTAACGAAGCTACTACCACTCCATCACAATGACTTCAACCGACTTAACAGACCTAAACGACCTCCCCGCGGAACTGCCCCAGTCCAGCAAGACCCTCACAGCGCAATGCCTCTGCAAATCAATCCACTTCACCGTCACGGTCCCCGCCTCCTCTCTCCCCCTTCCGGTACATCTCTGCCACTGCCCAACCTGCCGCTACACTCACGGCACACTCTGCATCTTCCACGCCTCCCTCCCCCTCGGCATTCAGCCCGAGTTCGTCTCCCCCTCCTCCCTCGCCTCGGCCACAGGCTACATCCACTCCCACGGCGCCCTGAGCGAGCGCCTCTTCTGCTCCACGTGCGGGTGCCACTTTGGCGACCGCGACCTGGCACCAAACAAAGACACCGGCAACCCGGACTGGCGCGTCGCGACGTCCATCTTCGACACGCACGCCGAGGACACGTTCCAGATACGGAGCCACTGCTTCACCAACTCGGCGCTGGCGGGGGGCCTGTACGAGTGGCTGCCGGATATGGACGGTCGGCCGATACACATCTGGAACCCGGACCCGGAGGACAAGAGGTGGCCCCCGCCGCCGAGCGAGAAGGATCGGCCGCGGCAGGAGTTTGACGCGCGGGGCGGCGAGCGACTGAGGGCCGAGTGTCACTGTGGGGGGGTCAGTTTCACTATTCCGCGGCCGACGGTGCCGGAGGTTACGGGGGATGCGTTTATCAGCCAGTTTGTCAGTCCGATTGAGGAGGATAAGTGGATGGCTACGCTGGATGCGTGTCGCGACTGCAGGCTTGTCGACGGGACGCATGTTGTTGCTTGGACGTTTGTGCCGCTTGCGCTGCTTGAGCCGCCTGTTAAGCCGGATTTGAGGATTGGTACGGCTAAGGTCTTTGCGTCGAGTGACGGGGTGTTGAGGAGTTTTTGCGGTGTCTGTGGGGCGACGGTATTTTATGACTGTAAGGAGCGGAGGCCGAGCGTGGAGAGCCATGTTATTGATGTTGCTGTTGGGCTGCTGAGGGCGCCCGAGGGGATCCTGGCCGAGAGGTGGCTTACTTGGAGGACGGGGAGGGTCGGGTGGTATGAGAGCGGGGAGAAGTTTGATCCGGTGTTTGTGAGGTCGTTGGCGAAAGGGATTGATGAGTGGGGGAAGCAGAAGTATGGCAAGTCGCTGGATTTCGATATCATTGGGTGAGGTGGTCACGAGAGGTGCGTGGAAAGGGGGTGTGGACTTTCCGTCTGGTGCGTCTTTCGGACCGTTTCGCGCGTCATTGTTCTGCCTGAGCTTGTCGAGGGAGAGTGTCATACAGATTACATACACGTACGACACTGCGTTCCTCGTCGAATTATCGGCGAAGGAGTACATACCTTTCCTTTCGTTTTACGCCAAACATCAAGCTTGCCTCACCCCCTCACCCCCTCAGTTTGACGTCGAATCCATAACCAAAAAGACGAGAGTCTATGGGCAAGGGCTCAACAACTGAGCTTCCACGAGCCCTCAGTCTCTGCAGCTCAAACTGCACAAGATATAGAAAGCTCTGGGCAATTCAGTTCAATGTGATGATGATATGAGCAAAAGCGAGGGGACAAAAAGCAAAACGAAACGTACAACATCAGGGATTCCCCGGTGGTCACCCACCCGAGTACTAGTCTGACGATTACTAGCTTGTCTATGGGAGAGCGGACGGGATCCCGAATTCTCTAGTATCTATGGTCGTACGTGCTTGATCCGGTGGTCAAGCTTCTTATATTCAATGTGGGAAAAGAAGAATAGGCCGCTGCTGCGCAACCACCACCTCTCGAGACTCTGAAGAGCAGGCCTCGCCTTTGTATGTCCATAAGAGAGGTTGGAACATCGGACTGAGGCCTCATTACGGTTGCGGGCACTCATGACTCGCTGAGCCCACTTGGTATAGCGATTGCAGCAAACTTTGACGAGAGCTTCTTCCCCTTGTCCTCATGACTCGCCTACTGTTAATCCGCGACACTACGGCGCCCACCATCGATCCACCCGCTTGGATCACAGCTCTTGAAGCCCGGTTAGCTCAATCGGTAGAGCGTGAGACTCTTAATCTCAAGGTTGCGGGTTCGACCCCCGCATCGGGCTCAATTCCCGATGGACGACCATCTAGATGTTCTTTTTTGGTCCTTTTTGGTGTTTTCGAGGTTTTCAGTGTGGCTGTGTGTCATTATTAAAGGGTGATCCAGTCATTTGTGTCTCGACAGAGGAGAAGCAAGACCGTTGGACGTGAGAAGGAAGACTATCTCAGCAGCTGGGAGTAGCCCTGCCATTGTTTATCAAGGGCATGGAAATGTGAAAAAAGAAGTAGGCCGTAGCTGTCAAATCTCTGGGTGTGTGAACAGTGTACTTACATGTCGGTATCTTATCATTCTTATGTATTTCTTGTTCTTGTGATTTGCTGTTAGTTGCAAAGGCTGAAGCACTGAGGCTAAGAGCCGGTTAGTATTAGATGTAGCTAGGATAACCCTTAGAATCGAATACCGGCTTCTAGAAATGGATTAGTATAATATCAATTTCGAAAGAGGAAGCTGGAGACTTGACGGCTAGGCCACTGTGGTTAATGAAATGGCAGGTTATTGTCACTTTTATAATGCTCCCTGAATCATACCCTCGCGGACCCTAAACCTCAAGAGCTCCCTTCGACTTTGCAATTTCCTCACGATGTTGTTCAAACTTGTCCGCCTTGCACTCGTACCCATATATGTGTCCTCGTTCCCGGCCCTTCGTGCTACTCCGAATTCAGCCTCTGATAGTTTCCCTAGCACGGCTACCTCTTGTCCTTCCTCCTATTCTGCTTTCCCCGCCGCGTTAACACGGAACTAATACTTACCGAAGGCAAGGTCTGCGGAAGGAAAGAGAAGCTTTGCCGTATTTGCAATCTGCCAGTACTCCGCAGTCGTCATAAGAGGCTCGGGCAGGTTAAAGAATCGATAGCTCTGAAAGGTTAAAGCTTAAGTAGCCTTTAGGTAGATCTCCAGAGTCAAAAGTAGAAATTAGAAAAGTGATGCTTGGTGCTACAAGCTTCATTCAGCACAATATTAGGATTCCAGCACTTTCTCCTTTGCGAGATAAGCTTGGAAATTTGAGTCCCCCTGGCTCAAGGTCTAACTCTGCGGGGTACCCTGTTCGAGAGCTACTGTGTACTCCAACGGTCTCGCATCAGGTTCTGGCTCTGTCGGAAAACCGGGCTTACAACCTGCCGAAATTGAAAAAGGGAAGCTGGTGGTATCCAACACAATATCAGATTTCAGCAGAACCTCCATAGTAGGCCAACGACTCTAGGATTTCGACAGGTCTCACATCGTCCTTCCTTGGTTGACTCCTCATCAATGTTGGACCTCTGACATAACACCATCACACCATGCCCGATCCGAACATCGTTGCTCTCCCCGCTTGGAAAGCCAGCCAGGGGGTGAGTGTTGAAGTTGTGCGCAAGAGGATCTTGGGCAGCGTGCGCCTCCGTCACCATCAGACCATTGCAACGGGTATGCCCCTTTCCACTTGGTACACTTAGTCAAGGGTTGCAGTCACTAATGTGACATGGAATTGTAGTGTATATTGCCATGACGATGTGCAGCTTCCTCGCCGCCGGCCCGACTATTGCCATTGTCTTCGTCTCGGTGCCACTCCGGCGACCAACCCATCGGTCTCCGCCTCCTAAGTCGGCCAAGTGTCTCTTTTTCTCCGCAACTCTGCGATTCCGTTACTGCCGTTAGATACCCGGCATTTTAGCGCCGACAAGAGTTCCGCCGCCGTGCCGAATCGTGGAGAAGTCCCCACTGATCACCTCCTAATTCCCGACATGCACGCCCTGGTTTCTCTCAACCAGCTTCTTGATGTTTCGATTATTTTTATATCAAAGAGCCAGGTAACGTAGTATTAGTTTTGGCAAATGCATAATCCGTCCTGCATACTGCATATTCACCCCGCGTTTAGTTGTCGGGGACGGACGTGTCTGGTGTAAGTCTGTAACATGAGCTTTGAGGCGAGGATCTTCCTGGTCTCCAGCATATAAAGCCCACGGTAGGCGCATTTTCTAGATAGGTTCGGAGAGAGGTGCAAGGAGGGCCAACGGCAATACTCCGTGACCGTCATCATGCATTCTACTCCTTCTCTTCTCGCTATCGTCTCCGTCGGCCTCTTCTCCGGCGCCTTCGCTCAGACTGCTGACCCGTCAACAATCACCATCCCAGCAGGGCAAAGCACTGCACTCTACCCCGAGTTCACTTACGCCCCTCATGTTGACGCCGACTACAAACCTCATCATGTAGGCCTACCAGTCGCGCATGGCAACGGCAGTGTGTCGCCTCTCGACCCCTTGGTTTTCCCATTTCCCCCAAGCCCCCCACCAGCACTCCCGCCGTGGGCACCTCAGAGCCCCAAGACATACTGGTACGAGGAAATCCATCACAGCGGGATGTCCCCATTCATCGCCAACGGAACGTCCTGGAAGGTCTTCCGAAATGTGAGGGATTATGGAGCGAAAGGGGACGGCCGGACGGACGATGCAGCGGCCATCCAAGCGGCAATTAACGACGGAGGCCGTGGACCTGGTGGTAATGGTTTCGGGACGACCGGAGCTCCAGCCGTTGTTTACTTTCCCGAAGGAACGTACTTGATGAAATCCAGTGTCCAGTCTTTTGTCGATACCATGTTGATCGGGAACCCAATCCAACGCCCTACGCTCAAAGTCTCTCCCGACTTCGTGGGCTCGACTCTGCTGTTCATGAAGGATCCCTCGCTGGACGCTACCATCAATTTCTTCATCGTCGCCAAGAACCTCGTGCTTGACTCCACCGGCTTCCCGGCGTCCAAAGCGCTCACACTCGTGGACTGGTCCCTCTCGCAGGGCACCCAGCTCACCAACATGCTCTTCCGCATGCCGCAAAACTCGCAGCACACTGGTGTCTCTACCCCGGAAGGAGGCTCAGGAACGTTCATGGGCAACCTCGACTTTGTCGGTGGACTGGTCGGCATCAACATGAACAACCAGCAGTACAACGTCAAATCGTGCACATTCACCGGCACAACTACCGGAGTCCTCGTCAGCCACGGATTTGCCCTACTCTTCCAAGACTTCACCTTCACCAACGTCGGTACCGGCATCAATGCCACGACCGGCGGCGTTGGTAATGTTGGGAGTATCGCATTGATCGACTCCACTGCCAACTCTGTACAGACCGTTATTGCAACAAAGCCGCAGAACACAGTCAGCACGACACTTGCAGATGATTCGATTGTCATCGATAATCTCCAGACGAACAATGTACGCGATACAGTTGTTGCCGGCGGAACCACGCTTCTCCGTGGCGGCGTCCAGAGGACATGGGTGTACGGCAGAGCGTACCTCCGAAACGGTCCTCCCGGTGGTGTGCATGATAATGGAGTTACGTATGACTCGTCTAGGCCTTCTGTCTTGGTGACCGGAGGCAAGTTCTTTGTCATGGCGCCGCCTACATACCAAGACTATAGTCTGCAACAGGTGGTAAACATCAAGGATGTCAAGGGATTCCCGGTCCATGGAGACGGACAAACAGTAAGCCCTCCGATGATATCTCGCTGGCCAATGCTGACTTTGAATAGGATGACACGCACAATATCAACCTCATCCTGGCCGCCAATGCCGGTCGTGCAGTCACCTTCTTCCCGCAGGGAACCTATCTCGTCACAGACACCATCCACGTACCACCAGGTTCGCGCATAGTCGGCGAAGCCTTCAGCGCCATCTCCGCCGTCGGCCCCAAGTTCGCCAACGCCAACGCGCCCCGTCCCATGGTCCAGGTCGGCCTCCCCGGCCAGCGCGGAGTCGCCCAGATCTCCGACATGCTCTTCACCGTCGCCGACGTGCTGCCCGGCTGCATCCTCGTCGAGGTCAACATGGCGGGCAACCAGAACGGCGACGTGGGCTTCTGGAACAGCCATATGCGCGTCGGCGGCGCGATGGGATCCGCCGTCGAGACCAAGTGCCAGGGCGGCGTCCCGTGCAAGGCCGCCTTCATGCTCCTGCACGTCACACGCACCGCTTCGGTCTATATCGAGGACATGTGGGGCTGGACGGCCGACCACGACCTCGACGGCGACTTCAACCAGCTCATCTCGACCGGCCGGGGTGCTCTGGTCGAGTCGGTCAACGGTGTGTGGCTGGTCGGGACCGCGATGGAGCACAATACCCTGTACCAGTACAACCTCGTCGGGGCGTCCAACGTGTTCATCGGCATGCAGCAATGCGAGACGGTGTACTGGCAAGGTACCGGTGGGCCGGCGCTGGCTCCTTTCCCGTGGACCCCATCGCAGGCCTACGCCGATCCCACGTTTGCTTCCTGCGCCGAGGACGACGCGAACTGTCGCATGGGATGGTACCAGCGCATCGTCGGCGGCAGCGACCTGTCCGTCTGGAGCTCGGGCTTCTGGACGTTCTTCAACGACGTCGGGGCTTGCCAGGCAGTCAACGGAACGTGTCAGGATAACGCCGTCGAGATCATCGGCGATCCGGAGAGGCTGTTCTGGTGGAACCTTAACACTAGGGGGGTCTTGAACATGCTCATCGACGATGGGCAGGTTGTCGAGACACGAAATAATAACCCGGGAAGCTGGGATGCTGTCGTTGCGGCTTCCCTGACACATTCGGGGCTTAATGGGGGAGGAAAGATGGCGAGGGACCTGGTTGGCGGCGGGAGAATGAGGGGAATGGCTTGGGAGAAGTAGATAAAGGAAAATACTGTGAAGACAGAAAAGTATGAAGAAAAGATTAGTCCCAAGTGACGAATTAAATCCTAGAAAGCGTCTGCCCGTTTGCTGAGCGATTACTGTCGGGCGATCACTCCAACATAGCAGTTGAGATCGGTCCTCTGATAGACTTGGTTTTCACCAGCCGGGGCTGGAACTTGTCAGCCATATTGAGTCATTAGAGATGGTATTTTGACACTTGGGAAACAGTAGGAGGAATGTCCCGTATGTATTACGGGAGTCGGCATGGGTTGCGCTCCTCGGATTCCTTCTCCGCTTCCACTCGTTGCGAGAATGTGATATGTGACAAGGCTCCCCCTGAGCGGATACGTCCGTCGGTCTGGATTTGGTGGACACGCCGAACAGCCCACCGGTTGAAGGACATGCATCCGCGGTGCATGAAGTGACAGCGCTAATGGATAGCTTCCGGGTTCTGCAGGCTGTGGTTGGCAGAAGCATCCTGTCAAACACCGGCTGGAAGCGGTGCCAACAACTTACCAATTATCTCGCATGAGCTTGGCGTCGGGAAGTGAGGGTTATGGAGGGTTATTTATGTCCGCCACCCCTCACTCTCGGCCGTCCGACCGTGCTTGTCTGGTAGCACAACATTTCGTGATCGAACTAGACGGCAAACATGGCGGAAGCTCCCGCGAAGATCGTAAGGGGCACTCTGCATGAAACTAAACTTGTGTGCAACTTGCTAATGAATGATGTTACGTCTTAGACCGCCGACGAGTTCGAAAACGTCGACGCAGAGGAGGAAGTGGTATGTACCACCTACAGGCTTTACCGTTGGCCAATCGTGCACAGTCCCTCCTAACCGCCTCTGTGCCTCATTGATATTAGTCCCTCGCGACGTCCAAAACATCTTTGAAAAGCTCTGTTTTGCATTACGTCGAGGACAATGGGAGAAGATATCATGCGCTGAGTGCCGGAAGTCAGTATACAATCCAGTCGAGCTCTGGCAACTCCGAATCCAATCTGACTTCAGCTAGAATACTTCCTTCCGAACGACGAAGTACGCTTAACCCCTCTTCTACCAACTGTGTAGGCGTTTGGATCTAACCCATTGTCTGTGCGAAGCTCGAGCTCGAGCGCCTCGGTAGGTTTCTTTCATTGACCGGGGCCTGGCATCGACTCACTCTTTGTTCCGTTAGATCTCGAACACAATCTCTTTCTCCTGACGCTCGACAACAAGCTTTGTCTATCCCCCAAGAGCGAAGGTGCCAAGAGAGTACTCGACGTTGGCACTGGAACTGGGATCTGGGCTATTGACTATGGTGAGCGCCCGCGTCTCGCCATCTTCACGACTCAATCTTACCACATCGATAGCGGATAGATACCCTGACTCGGAGGTTATCGGGGTTGATCTAAGTCCAGTTGCGCCTGTTTGGTATGTTAGTTGAAATGCTGCCTTTCTCCAATTCTGCTCACATAGAAGCTTACTGTGGCCATGACGATAGGGTTCCTAACAACTGCACCTTCGAGGTTGACGATGTCGAGAAGGAATGGGTATGGTCGAAGCCGTTCGAGTTCATCTTCTCCCGCATGCTGGGGGGCAGCTTTGCCGACACTCAAGCTTTCATCAAGAAGTCATACGAGTAAGTATTCCGCTCTACTAAAGTCACAGACAACCAGCTGAACATTTGCAGCCATCTTGAGCCCGGTGGCTACCTCGAAATGATCGACATGGCCCTCCCAGTCAGCAGCGACGACGGCACGCTGACGGAGGACAACTTCCTGCACAAGATGTCGGTCATGACCGTTGAAGCAGCGAAGAATCTCGGACGGCCTATCCACCTGGCACCGCACTACAAGGAGATGTTCGAGGAGGCCGGCTTCGAAGACGTGACATTCAAGAAGTTCAAGTGGCCCAGCAACATCTGGCCGAAGGATCCGAAATATAAGGAGATGGGTCGTTGGAATTTCGCTAACATTGACCCTGGCCTGGAGGGTCTGACGCTGTTCTTGTTCACCCACGGTCTGAAGATGAGTAAGGAGGAGACACTGGCTTATTGTGCCGGGGCAAGGAAGGAGATTCGGGATGTGAAGATTCATGCTTATTGGCCGCTGTAAGTTGTTCCGCGTTGTATTCTTGGGTGTTGATGTAGAAGTGCTAACTGTCACCAGAGTCGTTTGCTACGGCAAAAAGCCAGAGAGCGCTACTGCAAAGGCATAAGGTGGATGGAATCTGCTTTTTATCTCCCAACCTGTTTTCTCTTTTGTTTTTCGGTATAGTGAATTGGAATCCGTCTATTGTTTGCACCCCTTTTCTCCATTATAGTAGTAACAACACACATTGGGTCTGGTAAAGTTTGTGGGAAACTACCCAACACAGTGAATTTGCCATTCACATATCCGAGCGACTAGAGCCTATAAAGAGCGACATCGTGCCTCAGCAGTTACTCGCTTTGTTCATACGAAGTGAACGGGTGACAATGGGATTATACTGGACATAGTTCCTTTGTTGACTTTCACTAGTACCTTTGTTGACTTTCACTTGGTGCCCTGGTACACGTATATATATACAGGCAAGACTAACCAGACGAACACCACTCAACCATCCGCCACATCACCATCAGATATCTCTAGCTTCTCATCTGACCCTTATCATCTACCTATCATCAACCATACTTACGCGCACTCTCCTCCACCGCCGACGACAAGCCAACATGTGCAACGGCACCAAAATCCACTGGCGATGCAAATGCAGCGTCAAGTCTTGTCCCCGCTACGCAAGCGGCGACTCCGAACCCGGCCACTACTGGGATACGGCCAACTTGGGGGCCTATTTCTTCTGCGACGACTACCTCCTTTCCGGCCGTTACGTCATCGGCTACCAGGGCGTTCCCCCTTGCCCCAAGGGGGTCACCACCGACTTCGACACTCGGTTTCGAAACTACCTCTGTCCCGACTGTGTCAAGAACGGCTGTCCGCCTATCGACCACAGCATCAAGTACCAGGCTTCGGCGGACAAAATTTCGAAGGCAGAGCGCGAGCAGATGGGCGAGCAACGAGGGAGGTCAACATCACGGTCCAAGTCAAAGTCAAGGGCGAGTTCGACGGATACTGTCAGGCCTGAGCGGTCTAGTTCTAGGTCGAAGACTCCGGCCGCAGTCCGGAGTCCGGCGCCGGGTGCTGGCACGGAGGTCGATCCTATGCGGGCCTCCATTGCGCTGATTCGGCGTGGTGGGCCGGAAGCTATCGAGGAGCTTCTCAAAATGGACGTTGACACCCTTGAGAACTTTATCCAACAGGTGGATTCCCCTCAGGCACCGCAGGTTCCCCCCGCAGTGGCAAGTCCCGGTATGTGGACTGCTGCGCAAGCTTCTCGTCGTGGATCACAGTCTGCTGCACTTGAATCTCGAGTTGGTATGTGGGCTGCTGAGCAAGCCTGGCGTCAGTCGCAGGTCCGTGGTATGGGTTCGTCTGGTGTTGGTTTCTCTGGCGACCCTCAGCTGGGGGGTGGTTCTTCTGGTGAAGACTTTCTGCAACCTGACCCTGACCTATACGATGTCGGTGGACCGGATCCTGAGCTGTGCGATCTTGACAGTCCTGAGTGCAAGGCATATGATATGGATAGATATAAGGCTAAAGACACGTAGGTCTAGGCCTTGGGAAGGAAAGTCGCTAGTTGACGTGGGGTGCTTAGGTTTGCTGTCCGTGTGTTGGCTAGTGTTTGAGATATGGCATGGGCAATTGGGTATAGACAGCAATGACAAAGATTGGTAATAAATCATGATCTAAATTGCTAATTCCGTGGAAATCTTCTGCGTGATACGTGTAATTGCAGCATTGTCAGATGTTGAGCAGGTCTAGACCCGAAGAAGGTCGATCCACGAATGTATCCCAGAGTTCTTCAAAGGGGAAAGGTTCCAGAGTCTCGAAGTCCTGAGCATGTATATCGTCATGGCCGAACGAGTCCACTATCGTAGCTGACTCGTCCTCCGTATTAGGTGAGATTATTGTGTCGGGTGCCCAGACTCCGTACTGGACGAGCAATTGCGTCAAGGTCTCGAGAAACTTGGCCGCACTTTGGGAATGTCGCTTGATGCTGTCCAGTTGTCTCAGAACCGCCATCATTTCGGCGGATTGGCGTTCACGTTCTTCGCCTTGGGGCTGATTGCAACATAGGTCCGTCGCAAGGATGAGAGCACCCGTGAACATGTGAAACACGGTGCCTTGTATCTTCATAAAGTCGGAGGAGTGTGAGATATGCAGCATGCTCATGTCGCGGTGCGCCGCAAGTACCCGCCGAGCAGACTTTAAGCTAGCATCGCGCGAGAAAGCGTGTAGAGTCTTGTTCGGGTGTCCAGAGAGGAAGGGGAAGTGGAGTTTGCATCGAATAAGATGGACCATGAAGTTGATCAGGAGTCGTTGCATAGGAATATGCGAGTGTGATCTGTCAATTCGTGCAGTCTCCTCCGAATCTGCGATCTCGATTCTGAAGAATGCTGGGAGGCTCTGAATCAGAGACTCGAGCTTCGAGTCGAGTGATAGTATCAGCTCACAAGTCGCATCGTTTGCATTCCGTGGCATCACATCTGATATATGCCGAGCTATTTCCGCAACTTTGAGACGGTGCAGGTTATATGACATGCTAGTTGGCTCCGATAGTGGTCGCTCTTTAACGTTGGGATTGCCTAGATCATCGTCGTTGATATTTCTGGGTATGTTGGAACCGATCCGGTTAGGCTGGACAAGGTAGACAGCATCAAATGGTCCTTCGTGTGCACAAAATCAGCAGTTACTTCGACGTATGCCATCGGAGCAGGTGATCTTACCTTCCACCATGGATACCATCCAATCGGTGGCAGTCAGATACCACCATACTCTCCTCTGTATCTCTAGGGTGACTGCGTCTGTTTCGTTCTGAAATGTGCCTCCTCTGCCGTTTGCCGAGTCAAGCCGATGGAGACCAAGGCTGTGAGATACCGTCACTGCCTCTGCTAATAGGGCGCGGTATCTATTTGTAGATGAAAGCGTTTCGATGTGGCTGATGAGAAATTGGAGAACAAGCATAGCCTGCACAGCTTCAAGAGTGTGGCTTCCTCTCCGGCGATGCTGTTCTAAGCAGTCCATTGAGGCTCGGACGTAGACAGCGGAAGTCCTGAGCCGCTCTTTGAGAATCGGAAGGACTTCATCGAGACTGCCCTGAAGAGGCTCTAGAACAATCCCCATTGCAACTACACCTAGTATCAAAGCCAGCCCTCGTGGTGCAGTTGTTGTGGAGACATTAGCTATTTCGTCATAGACTTCGTCGATCAAATCGAGGGCATGCGGTTGATAAATGATATGCTGGAAGTAGCCGATGTAATCGAAGTAAACTTGTAATAACCGGACAGTCTCATGTTTAGCAGGTACTTGGATCTGACGGGACTCGGTTTGGGAGTCGATCTGTTGCTGAACTGTAGGGTCCGTCGAGACAGATATGGAAAGATGATGTACCAGTACTTGGTTCTTTTTACGTTAGTATCGGGGAGCCGGTCATTGTGATTGATTCAAGGCATACCAAGATGTTGTCATTTGCCGACAACTGAGCCAGAGACACTCCAAAATCGGCACTGTCCGACTGAGCATTCCTTGCCGTAGATGTAATGGCTTTGCTTGCCGTCAACCTATCTTTTCCTGCGATCGATGTGTCGGCTCTTGAGCCGCAGTTTGCCTCTGATATACTATTCCGTACTGTATTGACCTCCTTTGCAAATGAGTCCATGGAAACCCCTTCATTGTAGTTATTCTGCTGTATACTGATGTAAGCTTCGAGTCGATCCAGTCTGGAGAGTATGCGTGGTATTGTCGACGAGTCCGACTCATCAAGGGTCCGTTTGACTCCCCGGTTGACGGGGGCCAACAGTTGCTCCTTGCATTCGACTGAGCGGGTAGTGCAGTTTGCGCATGGTTGCTGTTTATCGCACTTCAACTTCCTTAGACGACATGATAAGCAGGCCTTCCTCTGGGTGTCGGGCATCATTTCAGGGGTTGTACGCGAGTACGAGGGTCATTGAGCCACGCCGCGGAGCCGATGACAGAATGGGGAAGGATACAAGAGGGAGGCAGTTGGAGACGGATTCATATGGGGATTGGTTGTTCGGACCACACGGATCCACGGATCCCACGGGTCCGCGCATGCCAAGGCATGGACATAGTGCATTCCTTCCTTATTGGTGTACTTCATACCAGACAGAGTCTGAGATCCACAGCTCGATCCACGGATTCCACGGATTTCCTTACCGTGTAGAGCATTCGGTCAGTGTGTATATAAGATGTCTCGCTGCAAGATGCAACTAAGAAAATGCGTTCTTATTGTCCTCCTGCTATGTATCCACGCTGCAATAGGCACATCGAATAGGTTCATCTGTGGTACACCTCCTTAGACAACTGTTACTCGTTTCATCTACTCGCCGCACACTTGACCTACACTAGTGCCTGCATTGAACTACACCTTCCAAAAGATCATATCTTTTCCTCGTCTCATCATCATGGAGAAACTCATGAAGCAGAGCGGAATGGAGACCCTTTTTAACTTCGAAAACTTCCGACTAGCGCCACGAATAGACGCCCAAGCCCGAGCGACCCTGCTCCGACCCAACCCAAAGCTCGATCATGCACTCGCCAACTCAGCAGCTAAGGGTCTACCACCGATCAGCATCCTTCCCTTGGAAGGCCAGCATCTGTACATTCTCACGCAACTCATGGGCACGAAGTCGGTCCTGGAGATCGGCACGCTGGGTGGCTATTCGTCCATCTGCTTTGCCGAAGCCGGCGCCAAAGTCACAAGCATTGAGATCGAGCCTAAACACCGGGATGCGGCACTGGAGAACGTAAAAGGCCTTGACGTGGAGGTCCTCCTGGGTGCAGCGATGGACGTTATGCCGAAGCTGGCACAGGAGGGGAGACAGTTTGACATGGTGTTTATCGATGCAGACTTTGATGGGCAGTGGGAGCTCTTCGATTGGGCCGTGAAGCTGACGAGAGTAAATGGGTGTGTATTCCTAGATGATGTGGTGGCATCGATGATCAAGGATGGACATACGGAGGAGGAGAGCGAGTCCATCCTGACAAAGATTGGTCGGGATGGAAGAGTTAAGGCCACACTGGTACCGACCGTGGCAAGCCACCCAATGCTGCCGACGCCAGTGTTCAATGGCTTTGTCCTAGCCATCGTGAATGGCCATTAACGCAGATTCTTGACTGAGAGGAAGCATCCGCCTAGCCGGTGGATAACAGCATCCCAAACCTCTCTCCTCTCAGTTCTTATTTAGTACCGATAACAATCAAGAACTGCCCCAGAGTTTATCTCCCCGGTCTTGACTTAAATCTGGTATCTTTATCGCTAAGTTTGACTCTCTATATCTGCCTCCACTCTTCATCCCACTTCAGGAGGTTGTTGATAGACCTGGCATCCTCGAAAAACCTGCTGAGGTAGCATATTGTGAAGGAAGTTTCGGGACGAGTTCGACGGAGAAACCATACTACTAATACAGCTATGATGCCCTCCTTTAAAATGTCCTTCCAATCAATACCCTCCCAAGGAGCAGGTCAGAGCAGGTTAACTGGTTAAGGTTTTCCAGGTGCAGGAGGGAGCCTGTCGGAGAGGAGTTAGTACGGCAGTTCAAGAAGGTTCATCTCCATTCGGCTCGCTTGTCGATACAAACCTTGAAACCTGCGCAGCCTATTTATCGGGCTCGCACCTGATAACTTTTTTTTTAGGGGACTACCATGCAGCTGTTAACCCAGTCCTTCCAATCGTGGCCCTTCTAGTCCACAAGGACCTGCTTGGTGCTTCCGCCCCTTTTATTGTATGTCCCTTGGCACTGCACTTCAACGTACGTTCAAGGCAGCTACGTTTGTGCTATAAGCCACGCTCTGTGCTGGTCACTGCAACGTTAAGTATGGGAACCCCAAAGCTTGGAAGCTACCCCATGGGGGAGGGAACATCATATCTGCGCCGTCGACCCTCCGGGTTCCGAGTTTGTATGAAGCTGACGACCCTTGCAGATCACAGTTGAGGAGAACCACCAATGTCGTGTTGCAAACCTCGGTCCTCGAGCAAGGTGGTATTGTTGTGTACCTAATCAGTAATAATGCCAAGATGGATGAATATGCTATGGGGAGGTCCTCTCTATAGCTTATTGGCACGGCTTTAACGCGATCCCAAACCTTCGGAGCGACATATTAATGTTGGATATGTTGCTATGATTCGTGCGCTTGTGACTGGTTTCCAGCGACTGCCTTGCCATCCGCGTCCATAGTGTTTGTGGTAGTAATTCCACCTGGGCTGCTGTCTTGGCTTGCGACGCTGCTTTGAGTGAATGATAGCAGAAGCTTCGTGTTCAGTCGTCTTAATAACACAACATGGACCGTTCCAAACCAGGAAAGTTGAAAAGTCGTGACCGACATTAATATACTTGCGTTTTAAACAGGTATGTACAAGTGTCGGCAAATGGAGGACCACAGAAGGCGATAAGAATGATCAAGTACTTATAAGTCAGGACCTACCACTCAACTTTCTCCCTCTTACAGTCTCGTCCCTAGTCCTACTAGCACCAAAACCGTCACCATGCACTTCTCTAGCTCAGCAGCGCTCCTCCTGCTCTCGTCCCTGGCCACTGCCCTAGCCGACTTGTTGGCCGGGTGCGGCAAGAACCCTACCATGACGAGCAGAACTTACACCATGTCGGTCAACGGCAAGAACCGGGAGTACTTTTGTTGCTGCTGGTGCTGCTGGTGCTGCTGCTGGTGGTGCTGGTGGTGCTGCGGCTGCGAGCGGAACCTCTTCGGTGTTTTTGTACAGGTCGACGAGCTGGAAAGAGTGCGCGCTCGTCTGGCAGCTTGATCATGCAATCCTATACTTGGGAATCCTCGTAGATGCGCAGGCGACAGATGTCTTCATTGTGTGGCGAGCGGCCGTGAACATCAACAACTTTGGCGCCAGGGTCTCGAACTCATCTTCCTACTTAGCACAGGCACTACCCTCTACCCTCTACTAACCCTAACACGCACAACATACAGGCCGGATACCGGAGCGCGGCCTTGTACATCTTCCCAGGCTCGGGGGCATTTGGCATGTCCCGTAGGAGCCCGATATTGGTACTACCTTTGCATTGACGAGGCAACGGGTATCTCTCAAATGCAGCAAGGATCACCAACGAGACGCGTACTACAGCTTCCGCCCATGATACTACTCCACGATCATGTTGTACGATGGACACGCCTCGGCTGGGTGAGAAGTAGGTCTCTTACCTTCGCTCTGTCCTACAGCCACTCCCCTTTGTGTCTTCGCCCATTTTATCGGCTCCCGCCCAATAACCTTTTTTTTTTTGGGACTGCCTCGCAGCCGTCACCCCAGTGTCTTCGCCCAATTTATCAATATTTTTGATTGCTCCGATCATATTAGCATTGATATGGGGCACAGTTGTCCAGTAGTCTGTATCTAAGGTACTAAGTCATGAATGACATTGAGATCAGAAATCATGCTACCGTCGAGACAGCTGGGCCAGTCTTTCTATACACAATACCCAAGGCCAATAACGCTACCCAAGATCAATTAGCTCATCCAAATCTAACTACTGGAACGAGTGGCGGAGGAGAAGCTTGATGAGCCACGCACGTGAGACCGAAGTCCTAGTCGGAGTTAGAATGCTTTGCCAGTAAGAATTCTCTCATGCAGCGGCCGGGTACTCACCGGCATCGCCGCGGCTTGGGCCTGAGGAACATAATTTATACTCAGAGTGAGGGCAGAGGGTTCGTTTAGAACCTTGTAACCCCGGAACAATGGCGCTGTCGAGGTGGGCAAGTCGCACGGAATTTCCCACGAGGTCGCAGCCCTCGGGATGACGCGGCCGAACTCGGCGGCCCAGTCGGTTCCCTTTCGCGTGCGGCCGAACTCTTGAAGCTGTTGCTTGAAGTTTTGGACCGTTGCGTCGCCGTTGGCCAGCATGACGGCCGTCAGGCCCGATATCAGGGCTGTGGCGGGCGAGGTGCCCGTGATCGCACCGAAGGCGTTGTTTGTAAAGTTGGAGGCACAGAGTGTGTCTTCGCCGATGTTGTAGATGGACACGTATCCCTTCTGATCGGGGTCCAGATATGTGCTGAAGCTGGATCGTTTCCCACTGGCATCCGTCGAGCCGACAATCACGTACGGTGTGCCCTCGCCGCCTAACACGTTAGGAGTGTAGGTATCCAGATCCCGGCTGGGATCGTTCCCCGCAGCTATATTGACAGCAACGTTGGCTTCTGTCACCAAGGGTAGGAAGTGATGGAAGGGGTCGTTATCCGTGGCAGTGATGAGACCTGTGCTTAGGGCGGCGCGGATAAAGCTAATACTCAGATTCAAGACAGCAGCCGGTTTCCCTTTGCCATTTTGCAGCTGTAGGAGTTTCAGAAAGGCCCCGACCACTTTGAATGTGTGGACGGTGACGTCAAGCTGAGAGGCATTATTATCATCGTTCTCTGAGGCTACCTGCAGAGGGATCCTGTAGTCGATAGTTAGCGCAGCACGGGTGCGAGCAAAAGGAGACAACCCACAGCTGCACCCCCTTGGCAACCCCAGAGACGTAGCCGCCGATCAAGCTTGCCATTGCCGTGCCGTGTTTACCATGGTCTAGCGTGTTAAGACCGTTGTTTTCGCTGTTAAAAGCAAAACGATCGAGGTTGTAGCCCTCGTTCATATTGTTGCCCATGACAAAGTCCTGTTCACGGCGATGTTAGTCTACGTACAGCGGCCTTTGTCCTTCTCTTCCCTCTCCTCTGCAGACCTGAGCACGCACCTGATGGGTGACAAGGGCACCCGTGTCCATGATATAGACGACGACATTTTGGTTGGGAGAGTCGCTTTTCCAAAAGTAGAAATCAGCGTCCAAGACTGCAGTGTGATTAGTAGACTTTCTCGTCTCGGCAACCTTGAAGGGGTGGTACGCACAGTTTCCCACCAGTCCAATCTTTGCCCAGAGACTAGACATCCACCTCAGGTGAGGCCATGGCTCACCGGCTATCACCGCCCCGCTCGGTTTACGGAAATTGCCGATTTGGAATACTGCTGCCTCGTCTCTCTCAGCCAGGCGCAGGCCTCTCCGGTCCATCGTCGAGTTCGCAGCGGAGTGCTTGACCACACTTCGTGCCTGCGTGTCTGAGTCATCACCGCTCCCATCGTAGAATGTCACGTATCCACCGTCGTCGTTGGCCGAGTCCCAGATTGTACCGATGGCATCGTTGCAGATGGTCGTGGTCAGGGGACTGGCGTCGAGCTGCGTGACTTGCGAATCAAAGAGGCTCCCGAACAAGCCAAAGACTTTGACCTTCTGGTCGACCCACGACTCGCGGATGACGGCGCCGCCAAGCTCCAGCTCGGCCAGGGTGTTGTAGAACTGAGGCTCGGTAGTTTCCGTGGAAAACAGGACGATCAGGTCCCTTGCTGAGCCCTGAGCAGGCGGCACGTCGGCTGGTGTCGTTGGTACATCGCCACCGCCTGCACTGCCGCCAAAGAGTCCAAAGAAGGACAAGAGATTATGAATCCCAGCATCTTGACCGTGGTTGCTGTTAGCGATTATCCTGCATCTGAATGGATATGGGAATGACTTACACACGGCCAGGGCTGAGACCACGGCCGCTCCCCCCGTCAGGGCGATCTCGGGCGCCCCGATGACTCGGATCGCAACGCGTGCCGATGCAAGAAGATCTCCAATGGCGGCATTGGAGGCTATCTGGAGCCCTCGGAGGGCGCTCGTAACGGAGCTGTCTAGGCTTTCGATCTGGGCGACGATGTCCTGGGTTGCCACGCCCGTGTTGGCGGCGGCCTGTGCTGCGTTGCGGACTCGTATCGTCTGGTCGTGGAAGTCGCTGCCCGTATTCACGGCGCTCGCGAGCAGACGCAGCGGGATGTCGAGACCCGTGTCAGCCCGGCGATGACGTGACGGCGTGCTCTGGCTCTGCGCCTCGAGACTGGCCTGGTTCACCTGCTCCGAGGCCTGATAGAATGCAGAGATGGCCCCTTGCACAACGTCTAGGGCCGCCTGCCAGTCCTGGAGAGCTTGGATCATGTTAGCCACGGTTGGGTTCACCCAGTCTGAGTTCTGATACAGGTTCATCCGGCTGTTGCCGCCACATATCTCATTGTCGGCGCCGGCACAGTTGGCAGTGCAGTCGCTGTCGGGGAACTGGCCGTTGTCAAAGACGACGTCTCCACAGTAGCACTCGCTGTTTGTTCACGTTAGCCGTCGTTATCTCTGCTCCATCTGGATTTCGAACAAGGTCAACAAGGCAGAGATGATGCTTACTTGCCGTTCTCCACTCCCGCATATTGCCATCCGCCGCTGTAGCAGAAGTCGGTGCACGTCTCTACCGACATGTCGGAACCGACCGTTGTCGTGTTTCGAAGCGTCCTGGAGTTCCCAAGGTCGCCGTAGCAGCCTTTGTACGATGTCGCTCCGAACGACTGGATAATTGCTGGGGAGTTGCACGCACTGCTCCCACAAGTCTGGTCCGTCCGACACCAAAAGGACGAGAGGGTAGTCCGCTCGCCGCAGCATTGCCAGTCCGAGGTTGACCTGCAGAATTGGTATGGGAACTGGCCATCGGCACTACCGCAGCCACACATGACGCCCGGGGGATCTGTGCAAGCATATTCGGTCGAGCCATCCAGGGGGATACCTGGGGTACCCGAAAGGTCAAAGAAAGGATCGCACTGGGAGCCCTGTAGGCAAGCCCCGACGTGGCCGTCCGCGGCCGAACAGCAAGAGACCGCCTGGGACTCGAAGACTATGTTGCCACTTGCGATCCGTCAGCCACCGCGATACCGTGCACATAATAGCCTATGCTCTTCTTCTTGTGACGTACCACTGAAGGCCTGTCAAGGCAGGCCCTTGAGCTTGGTTCGTTGACGTAGCAGAGTCTACAGAGAGGCCGGCCGCGGCACGGGCGGCTCTTGTGGGGGAAGCACTGCATCGGACAAGGCAACTGGAAAGAACCCATAGCACGAGGGAAACCACCCTCAAATTCAGCATATTGTGCATGGCTGGTCGGGCACGCTGCAGAGTTGAACTCCAATGAAGACGTGCTATAGGCGTGTCTTGCGCGTTGTCGCTCTGTGTTGGAATGTGTAAGTGCTCTAGGACTGTTCATGCCATGTTGCTCTGTACCCATATATACCTCAGTGAGCATGCTACCTACCTTATGTGGTGTTCTCTTTTGACGCCATTGAGGCATCCACTTTCCGGATCAGGGGGGAGAAGGCTGACCGCGATGTTACTCTGTGCTGAATAACGTCAGCATCCATCCCATGCTGGTTTGGAATCAAAGTAAGACCCACCGATGATCCCAGCCTGATCTTTGCAGTTCGCATTGGGCATATTTACAAGGTTATTGACATCGTGACCCAGTCGCTGAGTCGTTGCAAGGAAGACTGGCCTCGTATAGAATCTGTTGTCAGCCGTAAGACAATACGGGTAAGTGCGGATTTGGAATCTTGTGTCCTGAATAAAAAACTCAAGGATAAGAAAGAAAAAAGAACGAAAAGTCATACCATGGTCTCCAGGTAGCGGCCGTTTCTATAAGAAGAGTCATGGTCTGTCCTAAATACCTACCCAAAGACATTCATCTCAACAACCGAGGAGCAACATTGGTTAGCAAAGCCGCTCACTACACCAAGGTAACCGCCAACGGCACCTCAGTCTTCCCACACTGAGCAGCCTATTACTTACACTCGAGTCCCAGTGCAAGACACCGTCATCACGCCCAGCAACATGAAGCTCTCTACCACCGTTGCGGCGGCAATCGCCGCACTCGCGGCCGGCGCGCAGGCCGACAGCCTCATCAGTCTCCTGCTCCCCGTCAACTACTGCGGCAACCCAAACTCGGGGTCAGTGCCCGGCGTCATCTTCACAACCAGCGAGTCCGGAAAGTGCAAGTCACTCGGTTCCGGAGCCGCGGCGATCGAGGTCATCCAGGGAGGCCACGGCTGGTTCTGCGATTTCTACAGCAAGAGCAACTGCAACGGAGAGAGCGACGAGATCCAGAACCAGGGCCAGGGCTACTGCATCAACAGTTCGATCGGCTGGCTGAAGTCCGCCCGATGCACTTGGAACGGAAGCTAGACATCAGAGTGTCACTAAAGCGTGTCATTCGCATGGAGCAGATCACGCCAGGGGCGCTCAAATTTGGCTTGGTCCAGGACATGTATTAGTTGTTGGTCGAAGGGACAGTTCAGAATGTCGACTTGTGCAATGTGTTGCCTTTGATAGCATGTGGCCTCCAGTGATAATTGTGATGTGGTGACCTGGTGCCATCGTGATATGTCACTGGCCCAAGAAATGATTAATCGACTAATCAGCAACCAACTAGATGTGGCCATGCCGCCTTTGCCTGAATCAAAGGTCTTCTCGTTTGGTAAATGACTTCTGCACAAAGAGTTGCGACACTGATTGTCTTAAGCACTGTGTGATACATGGCGCTTCGGACGTGATGATGACATCAACGAGCGGTTCCAAGGACCATGATTGTGAAACCCCGTGCGCCACTCGGTGTTGAGCCGGCGGTTGGAGAACGACTCCATGACCTTGCTATCCCTTCGATCTGGAATACACCGCTGCATCACCCACCATCAAACGCGATCTCTGCGCTGCTAGTGCCAGATTGCCTATAGACACAGGTTCTCAGGTGAACAACCGCCATTTTCAAGACTTGAACAACTTCTGGGAGTAACGGCAGCCTTTAGAAACCTCGTAGCGCATCATGGGATTCTTTGGGACCGCCAGCGGCCGGTGCTCCGCACAAATTCCCATGTCCCCATATCCTCATATCCAGTCCCCATCTATTCACAGAACCAGACCGCATGAACCCGCACTTCTCAACATTTGTCGAAGAGATGACGACACGTTTTGGGAGGATGCTCGACACCCTCAAATGAGTGGAGGAGATGCAATCCCAGCATCACCTTGGGGGACATCCAGGCGTAGTCAGAAGCATGGTCTGATCGAGACAACCTCGCAAGCAGCGATATTGATACCATTCAGGAGGTGCAACATGGACGGCAGAGGTCTATTAGTCTGCGGCTCTAATATACTGCTTCGGCGAAATTGCAATGACAGTGGAGAAGGCCTGTCAATAACAAGCCCACATACCTGTACAGAGGAGAGAGGGTATGCGACATGTACGTGACGTCGCTCCCATCTCCCATGACCAGTAGGACTGACTGTTCTTGCACCTTTTCTCCAGGAACGGAGCTGATGTGGAATTTAGCCATTGCTTACAATTATGAAAACTTCTGCTGGAACGCGCGACAAGTCAGCGTCTTGCTCTCCGCGGCAAGGAGTACTTCAAAAGCCTAGCGACTCGTCAACCGGAGAGTTTGAGGCTACGATAGACATAAGTGTTTCGGCCATGAACGAAGACGATAGGTTAAGATTCAAGCCATAAAACTGCGTGAGCACCTGGGGGGGTCCCTCCATTGACGACCGAATCCAGTGCTGAGGAAGAATAGCAAGCTACTGATGAGTTCAACGCCTCCGATGCCCGTCTTGTGATAGTAACTAACTGGAGACATAACAGAGCGCCCTAGAATGATAATATCTCTACAACCTGCATTTACAACTTGATTTATAGTGACTTGTACTCGGCCACTCGTCAGCTAAGTCTAATTCCGAGGTAGAATCAAGTACTATCATCGCTGAATTGACGCCTCTGAAACTTGTTTTTCGACGCGAATGAACAAATCATATGGCACACTTCGCCTCTCGCCATTTGTCGACATTTCTCAAGTATATATAGGGGGAAGGGTGGCCCTCCTGTGAACCTCCTGAATATGACTTTCCACACACCAACACCACTCTGCCTTTACAGTTAACAGTCCATCAAGACTTGAGCTACAGCCAGAATGTGCCAACTGATCATCAATCCCAAGGTCTGCAGATGCAGCAACGATACCGACTGTCCGAGCCGGGTGACCAGACCAGAGAAGGAGTTTCCGGGCCATCTCGCCCCTGAGATAAACCTCAGAGCCATATGGTTCTGCGACGAAGTGCTACCCAAACTGGCCGTCCCCGCAGGACTGGGTCTTATGACGGTCCAAGTTCCTATGGACGACAAGGGTACGACCATTCCTCTCGACCTCCCCGACTGTCCCAATACCCTGGGAACCCCAGTCGAATTCACTGAAGAACTCTACACGTCACCAAACTTGTGCCTGTCGTGCTGGCAGAGCGGCTGCAATCTCCGTCAGACCAGACCATTGACCGATCCTTATTGGGAAACCCAGGCGGCCCGCAGCAACCTCGATTCGCGGGAGATTCGCGAAGCCAAGATGTCAAGAAGCCGCTCTGCCAGCGGCTCGTCATCCGGCAGTTCGACTGTGCGACATTCAACGGAAACCATTCGAGAGAGCAAGGCGGGGTCTTCCTCCAGGTCGTAGCCGACTGCGACTCTACGACACGGTACACAGTCATCAACGTGTCGATGTGGTTGCAACCATGCCTGGGAGTAGGGTGGTCTTCACTCTGTGTAATTGGAAGTTTTTTGGAAGCGGAGGAACTGTGAAACTGGCCTTAAACCTAGGCTTGGAACCACTGTGGTAGGATGCCGCTTTTCAGGGAAAGGAGGAAGGGGTTCTTTTTTTGGTACCACCATGACAGAGGGTGTGGAGAGATAACCTTCCCTTATGAGATATGGTTGATGCTCCTTGTGGTAGGAGGACGCCTCTCAGGGGTAAAGGGAAATGCTTTCTTTTTCTTTTTCTTTTTGGAATGACTATGACAGAAGGTCTGGGTGTGATGAGACAAGGTCGATGACCCTGGCACGGATAGGTCAGAGATCCGATACAGGACATCGCACCACTAAGAATTAACTCAATCAATTTTGGTATTTATTTGATGCTGAACATTCTTCCAGTGTGGACATATAAGGACAGTAAGGCCTCCATTCTCGCCTTCAAGGGAGTGTGATCTCGCGAACGCCTCAAGGAGTGAAGACAACCGTACTCCCAATCTCCGGATGCGAAGAAGCAAGTTCAATAGCTTGACCAAACTCGTCCAACCCAAATTTGCCAATGACCTTGACACCAGACTTTTCTCCCAAAGGAAGCACGCCCGCCTCAGCAAGCTTGATCAATGACCTCACATCATCCCTCTCATACATGTACTGCCCTCTGATAGTCAGGTTATTCCACATAGCATACGCGTACGGCACCGAGATATCGCCAGGAATAACACCCATAAGGGACACGCGACCGTACTGCCTGACCGCCATGATGGCGCTGCGCACGTGCGTCGACTTGGCCGCCTGGAAGGGCGAGATGTCGATATACGCGTCCACAGGACCGAACTGCTTCAACGCCGCGGTGTCCTTCTCGACATCGCCGGTGTTGAGCACAATCTCGACCCGCCCCGCGGGCTGCGTCGCCTGGATCTGCTCCAGCACCGCCTTGTTGCGGCTGAAGGCGATCACCTTGGCGCCCATGGCTACGGCAACCTGCACCGCGGCACCGCTGAACATGCCGGTGGCCGGGGCCACGATGACGGTCTCGCCGGGCTCGAGGTGGATGCCGCGCAGGCCGCCGTAGGCGACCACTTGCTTGGACAGCGCTAGCAGGTCTTCCGGGCGGTAACCGAACCCGCCCTCGGATGGACTACCGCACAGCAACTTCTCGTTGAGGGGGTGGCAGTTCTCCAGGGGCGTGCGGCAGTACTCCGCAAGCGTGCCGCGGGACCAGTTGTCGGCTGTGAACTTTTTGGAAGCAGGCGTGGGGCCGTCGAAGGTGCCCCAGAGGATCTGGACGTTGGGGTCGTCGCGGGCGCGGACGAAGGGCTCGATCAGCACCAGCTGGCCTTCGGTGAGGGAGGTCGTGTCGGGGCCGATGGCGGCGACGCGCCCTACCGCGCGGCCGCAGGGCACGAGGTTCTTGGGGAATGTGAAGACCCGGCCGGAGAGGATGTGTGCGAGACCTGGGTCTGCGGCTGTGACGAGAATTTTGACGACAACGCTGCCGGGCGTGGCTGTTGGGACGGGGAGGGTCTTGAGCTGTAGCGGCTTGCCGGCTTCCTCGCAGACGAGGGCTTTCATTGTGGTTGGGAGAGTGGTTGAAGCCATGGTGGAGTATGAGAGTCGATGTATGCTAATGTGAACAGGATGAAGGCAAGTAGTCAATATAGGGTGTAGTTCTCGTTTGTAGCGTGATGAGAAATGATGTTGGTAGTGGAAAGCGTTGTTTCTTCTCAGCGAGATACCCCGTTTTATATATTTGGACATCCTGGACGCTCGGCCTGTGTGAGTCGGAGTTAGCAATGCAATAGCTACAGTGGTCACGATTACTTCATGCTGCTATGAAAGTTGCTGTGAGGTCATAGACATATTAAGGCATCTCGCGATGAGACTTGTCATTATGTCCGGGCTTCGGCCAGAGACCGGCGGACGAGTACTAGAGTTAAAGTTGTTAGAGTGCTGACAGAAAGGGGAAAGCGCACTTGAAGAATACGGTCTGAGGTTAGCGTCGGAGCTATGAATCCATCTCGGACAGCGTGCCCAATCACATGGAGCTAAAGCTGAAGCGTGGTCCACATCCTGCCGGCCGCTTGGCGATTCATCGACCCGCAATGGCTCCACTCGCGACCTCAGCTCCTCCATCGATCGTCTGATGACTTTTGCCTCCCATGCCGGCTGTCCTGGGCCACCATTACTCGGCTCGGCGGTAGACTTTATTTCCATACGACTGTGTGTGAGTTAGGACAGCTGGTAGGACCAGAACTGCGGCGCACATCACTGCCTGGGCATCCACCAAGCCACGTCCCACCACTTACGACAATGTCCGACGATGCGTCGCCGAGGATCTATGCACGTAAACGGAAATCTCATGTCAAATCACGTGGCGGTTGCCGGAACTGCAAGATTCGGCGGATCAAGGTACCTACCTGCCTCCATCTACTTGAGCCTTCTTCCAGTGTCACGGAAGTAATCATTGCCCAGAGTTCTGATGTCATATTAGTGCGATGAAGCCAAACCATTATGCAGGAGGTGCAAATCCTTCGGCGTGTCATGCACCTATGACCGGATCTCGTCCGAGCTTCAGCCGTTTGAAGAGGCTGCGTTTAGTGTTAATGCAACACTGAGCACTGCAGTGTCTGTGAATCAGACTGTTCTTGGACTGTTGAACGACAACCTCCGCCAAAAGTCCCCCGGACAACCCACATTTCGGCTGGATGATGTCGACCTTGGGCTTCTCAACACATTCCATGAGCGGAGTATACTTACTCTTGGTATTGAGAGCACCCGGTACATCTACCAGCAAGAAGGCCTGAGGCTGGCCATAAAGGTACAGTACCTGTGCTACCTGAGCTCTTATGCATACCGCGTCATGGCAATCATTCTGATGGTTGCGTAGCATCCTTTTCTAATGCACACGGCCCTTGCACTTACGATGATGCACATGAGATCAGATGATTTGTTCTCCAAACAGACCACTCGTGAGGTTTATCACTGGTATCAAGGCACGTCGCTGTTTAACAGGAAGCTGGCTGATCCATACTTGACTTCCTCGGAGCGAGATGCCATCTGGATGACAGCAGCTCTGCTGGGATGCACCACGTTGGCTCACATAGACGCCGTCGATCCCGAGCAGTCCTGGCCACTAAAGGCCTCCTCGCCCATGGACCTAGACTGGCTGAAGTTAAGCAACGGCAAAAAACATGCATGGGTCATTGCCGATCTCTCCCGACCCGACAGCACATTACGCTCCTTCGTCGTGCAGACAGCTATAGACGACTTTGTCATCAAGACCACCGACCAGGCAGCATTTAAGGCCTTACCACGCGAGATGACCGAGCTCTGTAACCTGAACTCCTCCTCAACGCCGGAGAATAACCCCTACCATGTTGCTGGAGCATGTGTAGGTCGCTTGGTGCACATCAAGAGCTGCCAAGACAACATCCTCAAGTTCTTCACGTTCCTGGGCCAGATGACGCCCGCGTTCCAGCACCTGCTCGAGATACGGGATCCGCGGGCCGTGTTGATCATGCTGTGGTACCAGTGCCTCCTCGGTGCCGGCAGCGAGGCCCAGTGGTACACCAAAAAACGCACCGTCGTGGAGACCGAGGCCATGATATACTATCTCGAACGATATCACAGCCACGTCCCGGATATGGACAAGCTCCTTGCTTTTCCGAAGCGCGCACGGTTTGGGAAGGGACTTGGAGCCTTGGCTCGGCCGAGGATGGAGCTCGGTCTGGCATTGTATAGCATAGCGGGTGATCAGCGTGGAGATAGCGAGCTTCTGGAGACTGGTTCGTTTTTCGTAACAGCGCCATCGTGATGCGAGATAGCATTTTGGGGGAGTGATATTCTGCCAACTGTAACAACTGTATAGTGTGCCGCATCTTCATAATAAATGGCATATGGCCGCCATAGCGTCAGGACTTATCGTGAAAAGGGGGCGATAATAACAAACAGAAGAAAAGGGGATAAAGAATATACGCCGACAACCATCTCTGCCAAGGGAACCTCGTTGTGCCCAGGGGCCGGTGAACTATATTCCGTTATCACCCCAAGGTCCCAGCTTCTTATCCTGGCCATGGGGCTGATACCAAGAAGTATGCGCCTCCCGGACTCGCCTAGCACTCTCCTCCTTGACCTTGGCAAGCCGCGAAGCGGTACACGAGTACCGGTGCAAGTACTCATTCCGCAACTGGGGGAGGTATTCGACGTCCCCGACGCAGTAGCTCACCGTCGCCGGCGCCATGGGGCGGACGGAGAAGATACTAGTCGCAGAGTCCATGAGAGCCGAACCTTGCTGCTTGATCATGACCCAGTGAGCCTTGTCCAGGTTGTCTAGGTCGAGATCTCGCTGGACGCTGACGTTCAGTCCTCGCAGGTAGGTCTTGGACCCGAAGCGGGTGGCGTTTTCGAGGAGCTGGATGTCGGTTACCCCTGCGATGCTGACGTCGTATAGGGCTTTCAGTGCGTCGGCGTCGTTGCGGACGTCCCAGAAGTACTTGGGTATTGTCGGGTCTTCGAGGATGGATTTGAGAGTTCTCGAGGGTTGGGCGGAAGACGGTGTAGTGAATGCCCTGTGCCCCAGGGTTTGGACATCGACGATGGCGACTATTCTCCACATCTGTGAGCGGACGAGGATAGTCACGAGTGTCAAGGTTCCATGGCGACTGAGATTTTGGCCTTCGAGGTCTACATAGAGAGTAGTATAGGAGTCAATGGATGAAAGAAAGGAGGCGAGGGCCGCAAAGGTGGATATAACCTTCGTTCTCACCGAGGACGACAGCGAAGACGATGCCATATGATGTGGAGAGATATTAAGTTGCTCGGAATGTGAATACGTGTGTAGGAAGAGGCAGAGGAAATCAATGGCAAGAGTGTCAAGGGGGCTATGAGATATATAAGGACAAGGTCGCAGGAAGCGAATGCTTCAGCCGGCGTCACTCTTCACGCAGGCTAAGGTTCGGCGCGGCTCCGGAGGGCCTGGGAGTTCGGACGAAGTGTTGTCTTTCATGCAGTTGACGAGTGCGCGGGATGCCCCTGCCACGTGCACAAGTATCGCAATTGCCGGGTGTGGCATTGCAACCCTCCCTAATCCCTTTTCTTTTTTGATGCTGAGGACTCCGTATATACACACATAAGGACAAATCTGGGAGGGTACCTCTACGTTACACACGAACCAACGTACTTCCAAGTTGTTCACATCCACATCCAAGCGCAGGTTAAGGTTTTTTCCAGGTGCAGGAGCCTGTCTGAGAGGAGTCAGTATGGCAGTTCAATAAGGTTCATCTTCCATTCGGCTAGCTTGTCAAAATACACCTTTCAACCTACGGAGCCTGATTAACCAGGGCAGGCTCGCACCTGATACCCGTTTTTTTTAGGACTGCCCTCGCGGCCATCAACTTAGTAACTTTGTTTTTTGGGTTTTCGTGATTTGGTGCTTGGGATAGGACATCATTCAACATATACTCGGCGTACAAAAATATCACACTCTACATCTGACTTCGTCCCTTTCACTCACAAGTACTCTACACCCAAGGTGCCTGAAAGAAGTCTGTGGTTCCTTCAAGAGGCTAGCCATGTATGCTACCTAGGTGGGAACGGTACATGGGCAGCGACGTCTAAACACGTACAAACCCTACAACCTGCAGTCAATACTGCACGAATGTTCGAATGATGATGTGATTTACAGCCAGCTTACGTGTAAGTCTAGTCGTGGGCTTGCATCAAGCTTGTGCCAGTTTTGGATGCAGACATGTTACGGAAGTCGGACCAGAAGCCGGGCTAGAAGCACGTCAGGCCGCGTTCAACCGGTGATCAATCGCCCGGATGCCGAGTCTGGCTGCTCAAGACGATGTCGTAGCGCGGCGCAGAATCTGATGTCGTGACAACCATCTCAGCTCAGATGAGGGGAATTGGAGTCTTGAGGCTAGAAAGTGCCGAGGATCTTCCCGGCCCCGTCCCGGTAGTTGTGTCTTCAGTTCTTGTCAGAGGCAATCCTCAGAATCCTGAAATCATTGTAGATCCCTTGCCCTAAAGTAATGGTGGTCAGTACATTGCCTGATATTTCTCCACGGCAAGTTCTGGTGTTTCTCGCGGACTTTCTTCGGTGGATCTCGTTAGCAGCTAAGCTTGAAAGAGCCAAGGGCGCGGGGCGCTCTCGTGCCAAGCGTGCTAGGGCCGATTTCCCCGCAAGCTTGTGCATGAACCGCTGCTCTCCACTTCCCGGTCCCTCGAGCAACTTGGGTGAACAAGTACAACTGCATCTCTGGAGTCCAAGACCTTTGCACGATACCAAGTACTCCATCACTACCAGGAGCACTATAAGCGGTAACGAGGACTTACTCCTCTCGCAAGAAACGAAAATGACTTTCGTAGCCACTATACCAAGTGAATCGCTCTGGCTATATATACCAGGAGGGGTCTGACCTCTTATGCCATCGCATTCACTTGACACCGCTGGTAACCAAAGTCTCTACAGGCTCTTGGGATTTTCGGGTCCGTCAAAAGTCGTGAGCTGCCATGGTCCTCCTTACAACCCGCGTCGCCATCGGGTTCGCGGCCGCCCTTTTCACCCCGTTTGCTTGTGCTCAAGATGTCATAACGTCGGACACGCATTTCTACGGGCAATCCCCGCCCGTCTACCCTTCTCGTAGGCGTTTCTCTCACTCCTGTTGCTCGCCTCTGGTAGCTCGATCACCGGTGGCACTAACACCTCGACACTAGCGAACGCAACAGGCCTGGGCAATTGGGCTGATGCCTACTCGAAGGCGAAGACTTTCGTTTCGCAGCTCTCTCTGGAGGAGAAGGTGTGTCTGATATAACTATAAACTTTGCTCTTACAAACTATTCTTGGAAGAATCCTTGCTGATACCTACTCACGCACAGGTGAACCTTACCGCTGGTGGCCCCGAGACCAATGGCTGTTCCGGCTCCATTCCTGCAATCCCCCGGCTCAACTTCCCCGGGATGTGCCTTAGTGACGCCGGCAATGGTCTTCGCTCGACAGACTTTGTCAGCAGCTGGCCATCTGGGATGTCCGTGGGCGCTAGGTAAGACGTGTCAACATCCGTTCCTTGTGTAGGGAATGGTCAAGGCACAGATTCTCACAACGAAAAGTTGGAACATCGACCTCGCCAAGTCTCGTGCTGTGGGGATGGCGTCGGAATTCAGAGTCAAGGGAGTCAATGTGGCCCTTGGGCCCGTTGTCGGGCCATTAGGCCGCATTGCCGTTGGCGGCCGGAACTGGGAAGGTAGATCACGGTCACTGGAGCTGTGGGAGAGAAGATCTTTCAACAAGAGACTAACCGAGGACGCAGGATTCTCAAACGACCCTTATCTGTGCGGGAGCTTGGCAGCCGAGACGGTCACGGGCATACAGTCGACTGGCGTCATTACTAGCACCAAGGTATGCCCCATACCCCAGGCATGGCTGGCGGACTTTCTTTGTGCGAATATAACTGACAGCACTGCAGCACTTCATCGCCAATGAGCAAGAAACGAACCGCAATCCTAGCGGCAATGTCTCGGCCGTTTCTTCCAATATTGACGACAAGACAATGCACGAGCTCTGTCTCTGGTAGATGGTCCTTCAGTATGCACTAAGTCAGGCGTTTGACGGACAGTTGGATGCTGATATCCCCATCTATTCAACAGGCCTTTCCAAGACGCTGTCCATGCTGGGAGCGGTAACATCATGTGCTCGTATAACCGCATCAACAACTCCTACGGATGCGACAACAGCAAGACTCTGAACGGTCTGTTGAAGACCGAGCTCGGGTTCCAAGTGAGTTGCTGTCAGTTTCCGCGGCAAAGCATCACGGCTAACTTTTCAGGGGTTCGTCGTCTCCGACTGGGGTGCCCAGCATGCGGGCGTGGCTTCCGCACAAGCCGGCCTCGACATGGCTATGCCAGGCCCCGGATCGTTCTGGGGCAGTAATCTGACCATGGCTGTGAACAACGGCTCCGTTCCGGAGTCCAGGATCGACGATATGGCTACGAGGTGGGTACATCTCTTTCAAGCAAGGCGTGCTCTCCCGCCCGACATGGCAGTGACTGACTTTGAACAGGATTATCGCGACTTGGTATCAGTTCGGCCAGGACAAGACATTCACGAGTCCCGGAATCGGCGTCCCGAAGAACCTGGCCCAGCCACACGATACCGTCGTGGGCACCAATAGCTCGTACAAGAAGACGTTATTCGACGGGGCGGTAGAGGGCCACGTCCTGGTCAAGAACCAGAACGGCGCCCTCCCCCTGAAATCCCCTAAGCTGATCTCGCTGTTCGGATACTCGGCCAAGGCTCCCGACAACTTCGACGTCAACAACGGCGGCTGGAACAATGGCGGCTCGTCGCTCGGTCCGCAGGACACCGTCACCGCCAACCGCACCACGACGCACTCGCAGATCGCGTCCAACGGCACCCTCATCTCGGGCGGCGGCTCGGGAGCGAACCAGCCGGCGTACATCAGCAGCCCCTTCGAGGCCCTGAGCCAGCGCGCCTACGACGACGGGAGCGCCCTCCTCTGGGACTTTCACTCGTCCGCCCCCAACGTCGACCCGACCTCGGACGCCTGCGTCGTCGTCGGCAACGCGTGGGCGACCGAGGGCGCCGACCGGCCCGGGCTGCGCGACGACTTCACCGACGGGCTGGTGCTCGGCGTGGCGGCGCGCTGCGCCAAGACCGTGGTGGTGCTCCACAACGCGGGGGTGCGCCTGGTGGACCGGTTCGTCGACCACCCGAACGTGTCGGCCCTGATATTCGCGCACACGCCGGGCCAGGACGCGGGACGGGCCCTCGTGGCGCTGCTGTACGGGGACGCCAACCCGAGCGGGAAGATGCCGTATAGCGTCCCGAGGAACGAGACGGATTACGGGGGCCTGCAGAACGCGACGCTGCCGGAGGGGGTGTACGAGTATTATCCGCAGTCGGAGTTTGGGGAGGGGGTGTATATTGATTATAGGGGGTTCGACAAGAGGAATGTCACGCCGAGGTACGAGTTCGGGTTCGGGTTGAGCTATACTACCTTTACGTTCGGTAACGTCGCGGCGGTTCTGGCTGGTGGTGGGTGTGGCAAAGCGCCGTACATGTATCCGACGGAAGAGGTGGTGCCCGGGGGCAGGGCGGATCTGTGGAACGTGGTGGCCACGGTCACGGCCGAGGTGACCAACGCGGGAGATGTGGCCGGCGCCGAGGTCGCCCAATTGTACGTCGGGGTGCCCGGGGGACCGGTGAGGCAGCTGCGTGGATTTGAGAAAGTCTTCCTGCAGCCCGGGGAGAAGCGAGAGGTGAGCTTTGGGCTGACGAGGAGGGATCTGAGCACGTGGGATGTGGTGGCCCAGGAGTGGCTGTTGCAGCGGGGGACTTATCGGGTCTATGTTGGGGCGAGTAGTAGGGATTTGCCGCTGACGACGAGTTTGAAGATTTAACCTTGGATTGTTTTAGGGTAATTCTATCTCTACAGCTCTCAGCTTGGGGATGAGAGTGTGCATATGCTACGGACACAGGCTACGGTTTGTAGCTCAACCTCGGGGTGATCCAAAGGGGCTATTGCATTAGAATTTAGAACGAACTTATGGTAGCACGTGGTAGGTAAGGTACATGTAGGTACGTACTACGGCATCTGAACTGGGGTGACAGCTGCGAGGTAGTCCCAAATTTCGGGGGTAATTATTAGGTGCAAGCCTAAGGTAGTTAATCAGGCTTCGCGGGTTTCAAGGTGTGTTACGACAAGCGAGCCGAATGGAAGATAACCCTCTCTTTCTCACAAAACAACTACCCTCGGCCCCTCGGCGACATCCATTTTCACGCCGCTTCCTACTGCGAAAGTAAGCTGAACGCAAATACGCAATTGCTGGCCGCAGAATATGGCCGAAGGAGCAGATTTCCCAACGGCGTGCGAACAAGCCGATCTCGAGACAATCGCGCGCCTGTTCGAAGACCACGGAAAGTCATGCACCCGAGATGAAGGGTGGGATGAGGACTTGCAAAGGGGCCTTTATCGTGCAGCGTACGATGGCCGGACCGAAGTGGTCGAATTTCTATTATCGCACGGCGTCGAAGCGTCTGATACCATCGCCATGGCAGCTACCCGCCACCTACCCGTATTTCAAATGCTTGTGAAGCACGGTTTCGACATGAACTCGACCGAGGTCAAAGTTGCTCCGAGTCCTCTTAGGCAAGTAAACGGCCGCGCAATTCTCTTCGTATAGCAGCTAACCTTTGCGCAGAATGGCTGTCGGAAGGCATGATGTTCTCCAGTGGATGTTGGAGCACGGTGCGGATCCGAACATCAAAGACGAGCGAGGAACGCCGTTGACCACTGCAATTGTCCAGGACGATGTGGCCGCGGCGCGGATGCTGTTGGATCACGGCGCAACCGCTGAGCCACACCTGATCTACCGGGCCGTCGACGCCAACAAAGGGTTGGATCTGATTAGCGAGGAGATGCTGCGCGTCCTCATGGCCGCGGGAGTAGATATTGACTACGTCGTGCCAGGGAGAGGCACGGCCCTGCACTACGCCGCATGGCTAGGCAACAAGGAAAAGGTGCAGATGCTGCTTCGCCTCGGCGCTAATCCCAACATCCTCTTCTACGACAAACTCGGCGAATTCAGAGATGGTGAAGAGGGTCTATGCATGTTTGAGGAGTACGAGGCTATAACACCGGCCGACATTGCGAAGAAGTCGGGAGACGATGACATCTATGAGATCCTCATGGCCGCCGCAGCCGAGTATAACTAGGACTTGATCCCATCTCCTGGTATGTATGCGGACTCTAATATCATTTCCGTCTTACATCGCGTCCGTATTCACATCCACATAGACCACATCCACATCTTCAGGTCCGTTAGCCTCATTGTCAGGCTGCTCAGCTTGCTCAGGCTCACGGATCTCTCCCTGCGCCTGATAGCCGGGTTCCAGGTCGGGTGGACAGTCCTCCTCGTAGAAGAAATAGAAACCCCCACAGTCCCGCGCCTTCTGCCGCTGCTCATCAGTCGAGCAGATGAACAGTTCCCAGTCCGCGGCATTTGCCTGCCAGCAGTTCGAGTAGACACTATCCTGCGCTTCACTTGTCATGGGGAAATCGACACGGGGTCGTAGGAATATTGATGTCGGCTCCTTGTCGAGCACAGCCGCAGTCTCGCAAAGACCATGGGTATTATCATAGTACTCATCATGACGACGCACCCCCGCAGCAGAGACGTGTTCCCAACCTTCTACATCGACGGTCCGTTCCCGGTTCTCGGCCTCACGGCGCTCCATATAGTCGGTGAAGTAGCTCCGGACTGGGTAATCAGAATGAACCGTGAACTGACCCCGAGCGAGGCTCCAAAGCTCCGGTGCTGGCTCAGGGTTCAATTCTTTCCAGAGCCGCTCGTAGTTGGCAGCGATGCACGCCATGGCTACCTGTAGCTTCATATCTGGCCGCCGGCGGGCCAGCTCCCTCAAAGTGATCTCGTCGGGCAAGAGCGGCCACCAGATCATGCCGGGCATGTCTCTCTGGGCTGGGGTAGTGGGACTAGTAATGTGGGACAGATCGTTCACCATGATGAAGCGCGCAATAGTAGCCCTTGTAATCTCCCGGCCTCGCGGGTACCGTGAAAGGTCCTGGAGGGACCAGTACTTGGCGAAAGTAGTGTTGTGGTAGATACCGCGGATGATGGCTTTTTCCTCTTGCCTGAGTAATTGGGGTCTGCGAAGACGGATGTAGCGGTCGAGATTCCCCTCGTAGGCCGCCATTAGGATGAGAGGATCCTTGGTGACTGCCGGTAGATGAGAGAGCAAAGGTGTGTATATCATGTCTACGTGCTCGGGGTCGAGCGCCTGAAAGTCGCTGTGATTCAACTCGGACGAAGTCTCTGCCACGTAATAGTCTTCGACGATATCGAAATAGTGACCATCGAATTTTGCGTACTGGTCGAGGCCGATGCGTACGTCTAAAAGTGACCGTACAGCTGTATCCCCGTTCATAAAGGCTGGCGAGCGAGGGTTCGTAGTATTGGCCGTCCTAGTATAGTCGTCGAGGATAGAGTAGCATACCGGTTGGCTCATGATATGATCAAAGATGGCCTTTGAGCCACTTTTTGCCGCGTTGTCTCTGGCCTCCTCGGCAATAGATACCTCTGGGAGGATACCCAGCTCGTGGTAAAGCTTATCATAGCCGGCAAGAGCACATGCTCTGCCGACAGCGTAGATCATATCCGGGTACTGCTTGGCAAGACTGCGATAGGTCTCCTCGCTCGCGATGTCGGGATACCAGATGCAATACGGTTTGACGTCGTTCGTGGCCATATTAGGAATCTCGTTGCTCATTATAAGGCGAGCGTTGCGTGCACGGGCAAACTTCTTGCTGGCAGATGTCGTACACAACTCCACAACGTCTTTTGATCTCGCGAAGGTATCGTGATGGCGTATGCCGTAGACGGCGTAGGCAGGATAGATACAGGAGATATCCGACGGAATGCGGATGCCACGCATAGCGTCTATGTCACGCTGATCGGGCGGAACTTTGTATCCCATTGTAGTAAAATTATTAGAAGAGATTCACGGTATTGAGTCTACTCTGACAATGAGGCGAGAAGACATGCAAAAGGTTGGTTGGACAGAACAAGAGGAATTGCGGATGAGAGGTGAATTGGTAAGAACCTCAAGTTGCAAAGTTTGGCGCGGAAGTGTCTGGTATTTATCCTGCGCAGCTGCGCAGGATGGAGGACCCCGCATCAAATAACCTGGGGTGCCGCCTGTATTATGACCAAGATTTAGCTCCTCGGCTTCGTACGGCGCAAGCATGTCGGACAGGTAACAACAATTGATTCAGACATACCTGTACAAGCAAGTAGAAAATAATGGCAGAGCTTAGAACCATGCCGAGGCAATGTCCTGTGGCAGTAGGGCTCGCGGTGGAAGTAGCCTTGCTTGACGTCGCCGGAGCAGCAGAGCTGGAGCTGGTCATCGACGTAGTGGTGGTCAAAGACCGGGCGCTGCTTGTACTGCTCTCGACGGAAGCGGTAGGGCGAAGGGGCGCGGTCGCGGTTGGAGTTGTGCTCGAGACCGATGGCGAAGCCCATTTCGGTCGGAGACAAGCAAGTTTGGCTGCGGGTTTTGAGGCACCAGTCACCTGCGAATCGTACCCGAAGACGGTGACAGCAATATACGTTCGATTAGATGCAGCGTAGTGCGATGTTTGGTTATGAGGATCGTTGAACCCCGTGCCAATCATCCACGAATATTGGCCGACTTCATCGACTGTCAGAGCCTTGGCAGTGACGGGGTTTTGAAGATCCAGGTAGTTCCATGCTGCGATCAGAGGATGGTCAGTCTCCATCCAACTCCAATATACGTGCAGCTCCAGTGATAGGGGCTTACCAAGGACATCAGCGGTAACTGCCCCCAGCGGATCTCGGCAGCTTGGGGCAATGCGATCCAGGGCGTTGGCACCACACATGGCACCTGTCTCGTTATACAGGCTCCCCCAGCTGTCAACTAGACTGTTTACCAGGTCTGTCTGGCACGCCGCGGGCAGAAAGGAGCAGTCGTGTGCAACATCCTCCGTTGGATCTGGCACATTGCTCACAAAGAAGTGCTGACAGATAAACCACGAGGGGTCCATGGCCTTGGGCAACCCGTCGGATCCCATCAGCGATGGGGGGATAACGAAAGTGAGCGCCGTCACATCGGTGAAGACGTTCTCTGTGGTCACTGTGTCGGGAAAGGGAACCTCATCAGCAATCCGTAGATGTGCTGAGAAGCTGGACACGGCGCGGCCGGGATACGGCTTTGTCCAGTCAAAGCCTTCGAAGGAGGCGATATCCGACTTGTTGGGAGACGTGAAGGCGGCCTTTAGGTCTGGCCACGACATGCTCACGACATTGGAGGCATTGGCAAGGTATGGTATGTTGTCGAAGTAGATGTAAGATGAGTCTTCTGCCCGTACAAGGCTCTTGGAGATGTGAAGCACAGCCGAAAGATGCAGCAACCACCCTGCGCATAGCACCATGATTACAGCGGATAAGGGAGCAGTAAGGTGTGTTCCCGAGTGGGTGATCTTGCCAAAGCAGAAACAAGCTGAACTCGAACAATGGCAGAGGATGCTTCTGAGTAACGCAGTCTACATGTAAGTCAGTATTGGTAGAGCCAACAACGACACAACGGCAGAAGTGTAATGAATAGTGTGTCGTCGGACAAAATACCTGGATGCCTGTGTAATTTGCTCATTGTCAGCCATGCTACCACCAAACCTGGGTGTACTCCTTACCACAGTAAGATAATGTAAGTAGAATTCTACGCCTCAAGGTTTACTTCAGACGTGACGCGTGACTCAATCATCCTAAGAATCCTTTCGAGGAGTGAGCGAGCAAGCAGTGACCAGACGACTAAGCGATCCGAACTAGGCAATTTCCAATGCACCAAAGGCGGCTCGACGGTCAAGTTCGTCGACCTTTTGGCGCACATGGAAAAAGTAGCGAGATCGCTGATCCGTGGAACTCGTGGGGATTTCAATCATCCCCACCGCGCTTCGCTTAAATTCAAGCCAAGATACCCCCTGCCTTAGCGTAGGTATCTACACGTGGAGACTGGAGCCCATGGCGTCAGCCAGGGTTAATACAACCCAAGCAGGAAATCGTTAGCACATCAGCATGGAGATTGGGAAAACTGCTTGGCACTCGATTGGCTATTAATTTTTGCTTGGAAGGCAGAGCTTACATTTTCACTGTGCGCAGTGACCAGGCCTTTAGAGTTTTCAGGGGTTCCTAGCCTTTGAGGATCAAAACTTATCTAACAATATCTCTCAGAAATTGCGCACACAGATTTAGTGGAGGAACAGCCGGCACAAGGCCCAGGAAATAGCGCGTATATAACGATATGCACGACATAGTTCTGTAGATCATCGGGCTTTAATTTGACAGCACGTACAATTTTTTTAAGGTGGCGGCTGCTCTGTGAAGCTGCTTGCGTTCCGACACCGCATTCAGGGCCCATGCCGCCTCCCTCGCTGCTTTACCTGCCATGAAGCTCTGAAATGGCGTATGGTGTAAACCACATACAGTACACAGACTGGCAACAATGAGTGAATGCCACGGCGATGGTCACGCTTTCCAAGGCTACAATACGTCTGTGCGGTCTGTGCTGAGACAATAGCCTACCTACACTAGACTTCTAGACGAACGTCTAGCAAATGGCTAGTCATGAGCTGCGTCGTCCTCGGGCGACGATCTGCGCATTGTGGGGAGTGGGACAAACGCTAACAATGGCACACTTACCTTGGCACCCACAGCGCTCTGTTGTGTGGGGTAAAGACCGCAGGCTCGCTGCCACATATTATCACGACTCCCTTCACCTCGATCAGGTCCAGCGCCCGGTGCATTCTCCAAACAGTACCAGTGTTCTGTCCAGAGTCTGGCTGGAATCATGGTGCCAACACAGACTGAGACGATCGACCACTCCCTGGACTCGGAATCCCGCTTCGGCCAAATTGTCACGATCCTGGCTGTATTCTCTGTTCTGTCGACTACCGCCGTCGCACTCCGGGTCTTCGTGAGGTGGCACCTGTTGCGCACTTTCGGCTGGGATGATGCTGTCATGATGGTTGGCCAGGTGCGTAGGGGGATATGGGATATAGGATTTATGTCTATAGAGGATTTGGGAGCGCTAGATACTGACTTGTTTTCTGTGCAGTGTCTGGCCATTGGCGCCGCGGTTTGTGAAGGTCTCGGTATGCAGAATGTTTACCACAGGACGGCCTTTGCGCCTGGGTGGAATCCAGCTAACCGTGAACTCTCGGAATAGAGGCGAAATATGGTCTTGGGAGGCACCAGTGGACCTTCCGGGAGGAGGACACTGTCCCCTACATGCAGGTGTGTCCGTCTCGTTCTCACCTTGGGTGACATACCATAGTTGATGTCGAGTACTTATGCTTGCCTAGTCCTTTTACGCGAGTGTTGTCGTCTACAACGTGGGCCTATGCGTGGTCAAGATCTCCATCCTGCTGCAGTACCGTCGCATCTTCGTCACCTCCGGAATCCAGCGCATAATCCGAGTCCTGCTCGTCTTCTTCAGCGTTTGGACCATTGTTTTGACATTCTTGCTGTCGTTGGTATGTGTACCCGTGGCCAAGTTCTGGACTCCCACGATCGAGGGCCGTTGCCTTGACGAGCTGGCCATATGGTATGTCGTGGCCGGCGTCAACCTTGTTACCGACTTCACTGTCTGCGGCATGCCGTTGCCCGTGGTCAGTCACTTGAGAATACCACGGCGACAGAAGCTGATGCTTGTGGCCGTATTTTGTCTTGGTCTCTTGTGCGTACCTTCTTCCCTGCTCCCATCCTTCATCTCGCCGAACCTCAAGCTTGGGATGGAGGCATACATAACTTGACAATATAGCTTATCAACAATCACAGCACCTGCGTCATCTCGATTGTCCGCATCCCCACACTCAGTCACGCGTCCAAGAGCCACGACGGGACCTGGGATAACGTGGATGCGGCCATCTGGTCCTTCCTGGAGCTAACCATCGCCATACTGGCAGCTTGCCTCCCGACACTGCGGCCCATATTCGTCAAGGTCATGCCGCACCTCTTCGGCGCCAGCTCACGCGGAACCACGGACCGGCCCGCGGGCGTCGGCTACATCTCCCCCTTCCCGCTCAGCGGCAGCGGCAAAGCGCATGGCGGCAGCGGCGCCACCTGGCTGGGCAGCAAGGCGACGCCGTCTTCGCAGGCGGGACCCACCAGCGTCATAAAGGACTCGGACAGCACCGAGGAGCTGCACAGGGGGGCGGGATGGATGCCGCGGGGGAACGGCGCCACCGAGGACGACCTCGAGTACGGGCTGCAGGATCTAAAGCCGCGAGCCGGCGGCCATGACGGGCAAACTTACACCATTGTCGTTAGTGCTGGTAGGGATAAGTCGCCCACGGGGACTAATGCGTTGCACGATGCCGGGCTTGGGGGCGGCATCACGGCCACGACGATGATTACACAGCAGGTGGAGTCTGGTGACAGCGATGAGAGGAGTCGTTCACCGGGAGCGAGGTAGAAGTCGTTCTGGTGCTGATCTAGTCACATTTACATATATATGTTTGCATCCGAAGCTTGTAATCCTGGGTACCGCAGCGGTCTTTCGCCGGATGGCTAGACACTTGCGTTGGCGTTATACTATCATTTAGGCAGATTAGATCTAGAGTGCGGTTACAGCCGCCGGTATGGTATATACGAAACATTTTTAATACTCAAACAGCCTGATCCATGCCTGAGGAAATGGATAATTTCGACTCACTGCGTTGGGACATCTGTAAGGTCCGGTATCGTGGAAAACTCACTAAGTACATAATAGCTATAGCTACAGTAAAGACAGTGTGTGATCGAAGACGACCATATAGGACCGCAAGAGTGATGGCTTGGAGAAGGGAGTCATGGAGGCAAAACAATACACGAACACACGCGTGAGAAACACACAATCAGCAACCACGCTCACCAAAACAACTTCCCAAGAATAACGCAGAAACGCCCCTTAAACTCTCCCTTTCTCCATCAAGGGGACTGCCCCGTCCTATTCGCCTGCGATGCCTGCCTGGCCGCCTCCTCGGCCGCCACCTGCCGCAGATACACCTCCTGGCCAAACACATTCCTCGGCTCGGGCGTCGACACGTGCTCGAGGTGCAGCTCCGCCGACACGGTGCGGCTGTCGCTCCAGGCGGTGCCGAACGGGCCCCAGGCCGGCGGCGGCGGCGGGCCGCCGCCGAAGCCCGTGTTGAGGTTGAAGGCGGGGATGTTGTTGGGGTCCGCTGCTGCTGCTGCGGCGGCGGCGGCGTGCTGGTCGATCGCGGACCCGGCCGGGCGGGTCGTCGCCCTCCCGAAGGGGTCGGTCTCGGCGTATTTGGCGAATGCGGCGCCTACCGCGGGGCTGATGGGTGGGGTGGCGGCCGGGGTGATGGGGTTTGATCTTGGGAAGAGGAGGGCCGCGGCCGAGGGGGCCGAGGGGGGTGGGTGTGCTAAGAGGGTTAGATGGAGAAGGCGGGAGGATTTGGAGACATGGATGTAAAACGTACCGGGCGCCCATGGCTGAACAATATTTTGTCCTGGCATGTTGTATCCCATACCGGTCTGCTGGGGGGTGAGAGAAGGTGTGGGGAGGATCAAGCCCGGGACACCCGCCGCCTGGGCTCGGCGCTCCGAGTTGGTCTTGAGGGTTTTCTTAAGTTGTCTCCTGACAGCTTTTACCTCGCGCGCCCTTCTCTCTGCGTTTGCCTCGGGGATGGTCGTATTCAGTATCTTGAGGAAGGCATCGACCAGCTTCTGAACCGGGTCGTCGGCGAGAAGGATTTCCTTTGTCGCCATGCGCTTCATGGCCACGCTCTTCTTCTTGTTTCGGCCGCGGGGGATGGTCTCTAACTCTTCTGTCCAGAAAAGCTCGTCGATAGAAATGTTGTCTACTGACAGGTAGAACTTCGTGCTGGACCAGTGATTGAGGTCGATAGACAGGTAGACGCATATCCGCTCTATATCGTCTTCGAGTTCCTGTGACAAAGCAGAGGCGTTCTTGAACGCGTCTCGGATCTTCCGTAGCATTTGGAGGACGTCCGTAATAACAGGCTCGAAGATCTCATCGATGTTATCGTAGAGCAGCCCGCCATAACGACGATGAAGCTTGACCCTAGCAGCCGGCTTTTGCTGAACATAGTCGACTACCAAAGTCTGGTAGCAGCGGATCTCGCGCAGGACGTGGTGATGAAACTCCCTGTACTTGGCAATGTGTGCGTTGAACGCCCGACCAACTTGGCCCAAGAGTCTCGCAATGTACCCGTTCATATCGAGAGGCTGCTGTGGGGGTAATTGCCCCCTCAGGACAGCTTGGAATTTCTGTGCATTTTCGAGGTTTATTCTCTGCTGCTTTTCCATTGCTGTCGAGGTGACGTCCTGTAAGATTTTACCCAGCTCAGTCGTATTGTCGTATATCTTGTCCACAATATCGTCGAACGCCTTGTTCCGAGCTGGCCAGACTTTGCACTCGTGATGGAATCTTTTCCGAACCCAGATTGACTCCATCCTCTCGTTGAGGAGCTCGCGGCAGTAAGCGTGGAGCACTCCATTACCAAAGTCGTGCAGATTCACCAGAGCTACATTAAGCCACTCTCCGTGAGACTTGCCGAAAACGCGCCGTAAGTCCTTAGTGCGTCTATAGTTCCTGTGCAAGACTGTGAGAGTCTTGGTATCTGGGGACATCTTTATGGCTTGGTAGCCATATTTCAGAACTTCCGAACTCCAGAAGGTTTTGTCGAAGAATTTAGTGTATGTATCGGTCGGCAACAGGGTCGAAATTCTATCAACCGGGAGAAAAGGGTGGACCATTATCTCCTGGTTTTCCACATGTGGTCTAGGTCTAGTCGGCCAGTTACTGAGCTGTAAGGCTATAGGCATCAGGGTATGATGCCTATATAATAATCTATCGGCAATTGCTGAATCTACAGGGCCGCCAAAGAGCTATGATCACCGTCAGTATATCCGTGGACATTGCTCTGCCGTCCTGGACAAGTGGGACCTACCGTGTTCTCGAACGCGTATCCAATCTCCTGTACCGGTTCGTTCTCGTAAAACGGCTCGAGGTCTTCATTGCCTGCGAGATCCACGCCTAGGTCTTTGAGAGCATCAATGACGTCCTGCGGCAAGCCGTACAGGGGCGAGGAATTGTCATGATCCTTGACATTGGCTAAGTTGAGAAGCATGAGCACGGCTTTATTTGCAGCATGCTAGACACAAATTAGTTTCAGAAAACGTCTTGAACTCTGAGCCAGACTGTCCTTATACTCACGGCTAACTCATGTAGCATCGTGACCGCTATCATCATCGTGCAACTAGCTTTCTCCTTGAGCGTGAGCTCTGGTATGAGCAGGGGCCACACCATCTCAGCCCCGATGAAAATATCGATAGCTGCAGCCGAGGGATCATCCCAGCTGGAATTGTCGGTCAACCCCCATGTGATGCCTGATAAAGTCTTTCCCTTCTTCCACTTGGCCACACAGGAGAAGAAGCTCAGCCGGAGTCGCTGGGCGAGCACCTCGGCTGCGGCTCTGGGAAGGTCATAGCCACAACGATCTAGTGTTTTGATGCTCTCTGGCCCCACCTGCTGTGGATGGGTTGCGGCGAACTGGGTCGGGTCGTAGTCCAACGTAAAGGTGCTCCAGTTTCTCGTCGTTAAACCATGGGCACCCCATGCGAGCCGTGCGGAAGAGACATTTCTTCTACTTTTCAGGTTCAGTAAGGCTATCCAGAATGGGTGGTTTGTGTTGAGAATGCGAGTGACGACCTGGAAAGCCGGTTGAAGGGCCATCCAGACAAGTTTATCCTTGGATATTGCATTAGCGTCGTCGCTCAGGTACAGTCAAGTTCTTGACCAAGTTGAGATACCACTCACTTGTGCACACCACTCCCCTCGGTTACCGTGGAGGTTGTAAGAATATCGAGGTTCTTCCTTTGTGGTCCCACGGTCTATTGGTTCCACCCATCGTTCTCGTTGAAGAAGGCTGGCGACATTGTTAGCGAGAAAATTTATACGGCATTGTCAGGCAAGTAGTTTGACTTACGGATGCAGGGGGCCGTCAAGGTTAAACTTCACACTGCTCGGGTCAAGAGAGTGGATATCATAAGAAATTCTCTGCATCATGTCAGACTTCCATGTAGCGTATGGGAAAAGAGGTCCAGGGATGGGAAGGTCCTCACCTCGTCGGTCGTTGTGTTGAGCAAAGCAGCTTGCTGCCATGTTTCATCTTGCTCGAGTATGTCTTGCAGTTGAAGATATGCCTGGATCTGCTCTGCATCTTCCGTCTGGGACGAAAGCAGCGATCTGAGGTACCCCGACGAATATAGAGGGTCGTTTTGGTCAGCACCCGCCAGAAAGGTCCGAACATCTTCGATAGTGACATAGTTCTTCATTCCAGTAGGCGTCTGCTGAACTCGAAGAAGTTGCGCCTGTCTGGTTGTGGAAAGCGACGGGGACATCCGGGAGCGGCCATTTGATTGGTCAGGAGCAATACCAAATCGTCTGGCATAAGGGGTAGGGTTCTTGAGACTGTCCTTAGGAAGAAGAGCCGGCCGCTGCTTGTCCAAAGGGTGGACATTCACCCGGTGTGTCGCTATTCCATCCTCTTCAATCGTGTAGCGCTCGTCGTTCCATTCAGTATCGCACCAGTAGGGGATCCACTGTATGAAGGCTTTGTCACCGTTCAACGGGATCCTTTGGGGAGGAGGGTGAGCAGCAGGAGGAGGAGGAGGAGGAGTAGAGCCAGCTGGAGGAACGGGGGGTTTGCGTATTCGTTCTTTTTTGCCGAGGGCATCGAGCGCGTCCTTAACCAGAAGCTCATCAATGCCAACTGACGCCCAGTCGGGAGCGGAGGAGGACTCACTCTCACCCGATGTTGTGGTCGACGATGACGGGGCGTCTGAAAGGGAGGAAGAAGTAGAGCTGGGGGCGTCGGCCATCTCTACGTCGCTATCATCCATAGGAGCCACCGGAGCCGGTCCAGGCGGAGGATTTGGGGCGGCCATGCTGGAACTTGGGAGATGGAGTCTACTCTCACACACTTGTGTCAAGGCAAGAAACCTGGGGTGACCATCTGGAAAGACGAGCGGGAGAAAAGGGGGCGCGTTACATATCACTGAGATATGGTATCCTAGCTTCCTACGCGAACATTTGACCTCCCGGTTCAGCAGCAGGTTTCTTTGTCGAAACGCTCAAAGAGCCTCCTCGACGTCGCCATATTCCGCTTGCAGAGTTAGGACGGAAGCACCAGTCTCGGCTCTGACTAGAGACTTGGATCCTCCATTGTTGTCGATAGCGTCACGGTAGCAGGCTGGCCACTAGGCCTCAACCAACTCGTGTCTGGGGGAATACCTGGTACTTCAAACGGAGTAGAGACGTCAGGCAACCTGTCGATAGTTTTAATCGAGTAAAAAAACACCCAGGAGAGAGTAAAGATAACGTAGTTGAAGAGAAAAGACAACATACGGCCTACGCAGGAGACCATACACTGTCATTTGCGTCCGAGTAAGAAGCTGCTGTTTACCTTTTGGCTTATGCACCTTACCTCGTTATACCCTGGCTATACAATGCAGACGAAGACTGAATTAAGTATGGCTTCCGCATTGAAAGATGAAAGACCAAGACAAGGATCCGGCGTGTTGGCCGCCTCGACCCGCATCCGGAAGGAACAAAGGCTCGAAGTTGGCAAAGGGACAGGAGGATTCGAGATGACAAAGCATCCTGTCGGTACGTACCAGTTGCCTTATCGACATTACCCATGTCATGTCTGACCGCCTTCTCCAACGAACGGCAGAATGTCCCTTTTTGGCGCTATGGCCACCGAGAAATACTGGGACCAGGGAACACGGCGAGCTCGGGAGAACTGGCTCCACCGGCCGTTGGGGCCCGAAGCGCGCTGTGGCTTGACCTTCCACATCGAGAAGGTGGCCGGTAGCATTGGAAATTAAAGCTTCGCCAAGACCAAGCACGGAACTGCAAAGCTACACAACACATCACAGCCCGGTACAACCTTACTGCTGGGCTAATGGAAGAGCTCCATCGCGATAGGAAGCTCGGCGAAGGCACGACGCCTGCCGTGCCTGTCGTGCCCTCGGTTCGGCCAGTCCCATGGATAAGAGACATGCGGACCCTGCAAGTAGCGGCAGATAATGGGACGCTCCCTGCCAAGTCCCTTGCGGAAGCTCTCAATTTGGTGATAGACAGGGCAGACGCATCAGATCGGCGCCACGACAGACACGGAAGGCCGTGGTGGCATTGAGTCGCGCTACCATGCACTTCGTCAACAAAATATCGTCTTGCGCGATGCGAGCCCGTGATCTGCGGTGCCAGGGGGCACGATATTCCAACAGGCAGCTATCTATTTAAATACGCCATGGGCCCAGTTGGCCACCGCCATCCGCTTGAGTGAAGAACTCATCTGACGGAGAAGTTGCCGCCAGATACTACTCTACTCAAGATGCGCCCTGGTACTCTCGCCGTCTCGGCCCTCCTCGCGGTAGCGGCCGAGCTAGTCACCGCCGATTGTGCGGCCGATAACTGCGTGCGAGCCTTCCGTGCGACGCAGACCCCGGGTCGCTTGTCGAGCGCTCAGGCCTTCTGCGCGACCTTTACGGCTACCAGCGTGGCCACCACGGCCATCCCGACGTATGCCGCGAACAACTGCAAGGAGAACCAGAACGGAGACCTGTACTTCCGTGTCTCGAGTGCGTGCTCGTGCATTGCACCGGCGACTACCTCGGTGCCGCCTGCCTCGACGACGGCAGCAGCATGCGCCCTCGTGAGCAGCTCATGGTCTGTCCAAAAGGCCGCCGCGACCGGTAAGTCTGCATTTTGCAACCCAATGAACATAGAAGTCGTGAGTGGACACAGTATCTAACTGAGCACCATAGCTACCCCGACCGTGGCAGCTGCTCTGGCCTATGAGTGTCTGAACTCTGTTCCGCTCAAGAAGGATGAGGCCATTGCCCTTGTAGACGCCCTTGAGCCATACCTCGAGTGGCAGAGCGACCCAGGCTACAAGGCGGATCCGCCTGCTGGGTACTACTACCCCGGCTACGACCTATTCGCCGCCCTTGCCAAGGTCCGGAGCAACCTGGTGGCGGACAAGTACCCCAACGAGTACCAGTTCCAGGCTGATCTCTACAACACCGTCTTCGGACCCGGCCACGACGGCCACTACGTCTTCTACCCCGACGCTCTCACCAAAGTCTTTGAGTGGCGGCGCCAGCGGTCTCTCGTCTCCATCAGCGAGGACGGCACGTCCTTGCCGGTGATTAAGCTGTACGAGGACGTCATCTCAGCACCTGAGACGGCTTCGATCGTCAAGCTCATCAACGGCATCGATGCAGCCACGTATGTGCTGAACACCATCAACGCGGCCGGCTACAACCAGGACGTCGACTCGCAGTACAACTCCATGTTCTTCGAGAAGGCGAGCGTCGCCGTCAGCGGCGGCAAGGGCTACTTCTCCGCCGGGGGCCGTATCCGCTACATCTACCAGGGCGAGAACACGACCTTCACCTTCGAGAACGGCACCGTCCTCACTCTTGAGAACAAGGCCGCCGTCAAGGCCGACATGAGCGGCGTCGTCGACGGTGCCGCTTACTACACGAAGTTCTGCACCCCGGCTTCCACCGCTTCATCGGCAGCCACGGCCGAAATTGCAGCCGCCGGTGAAGGCGGTTCCATCCCCGGCTACCCGGACCCCCTCATTGCTACTGACGACGGCATCGTGGCCGGCTACTACCTCTCCGGACCCGGCCTCGACGACGTCGCCGTCATCGTCGTCCTAGCCTTCGAGAACGAGCTCCCCTCCGAGTTCCAGGCCGTCGCCGCCGACTTCTACGACATGGCCGTAGCCGCCGGCAAGACCAAGCTGGTGATCGACTTCCAGGGCAACGGCGGCGGCTACATCCTGCAAGGGTACGACTTCTTCCGCCAGCTCTTCCCCAAGGTAGACCCGTTCGGCGCCAGCCGCTGGAAGGAGAACGACGCCTTCAAGGCCATCGCACACATCTTCTCCGACGCCGTGGCCGACCTGGACCCCTACACCAGCGCCGACGAGGACCTGATCAGCGCCTACGAGTCCTGGTTCAACTACCGCTACGACCTCAACCTCACGGGCCAGCAGTTCGAGACCTTTGAGGACAAGTTCAGCCCGCACGTGTACAAGGCCACGCCCTACACCAACCTCATGCGCTGGAACCTGACCGACCCGCTCACCACGGTCAACGACACGTTCGGCATGGGCATGGAGATCACGGGGTACGGCACCCTGTCCAACGCGACGCAGCCGTTCGCGGCCGAGGACATCGTCATGCTCTACGACGGCGTGTGCGCCTCCACCTGCACGCTGGCGTCCGAGTTCCTCCGCCTGCAAGGGGGCGTCAAGTCGGTCGCCTTCGGCGGGCGGCCGCAGCCGGGGCCGATCCAGGGCGTTGGTGGAGTCAAGGGCGCGCAGACGCTCAGCTACGGCAATATTAACTATTACGTCGAGTATGCTGCCAGTCTCGGCAACAGCACGCCCGAGCAGCGGGCTGCGCTGGCGCGGTACAGCGAGCTGCCTGTCCAGCGGAGCACGGCGTCGGCTGTCAACTCGCGGGATGCGATACTGCCCGGCAACGTGAACGACGGCACGCCCGCGCAGTATGTGGCCGAGGAGGCGGACTGCAGGTTGTATTGGACCGAGGCCATGGTCAAGGATGTCACGGAGGTGTGGAAGGCGGCTGCGAATGCTGCGTTTAACGGGGCCGAGTGTGCGTATGGTGGTATTGAGAGGAGCAAGAGGAGTGTTGTGGGCGGGGAGAAGAGGGAGAGGGTCGCGCCGGTGGTGAGGAGGAGCGCGGTGGTTGATCGGAGTGTCAAGGTGCCTTTGGACAGTGAGGCTTGGCTTGCTGTTCATCGGCAGAAGGCTGTTCCTTGAGGGGGGTGCTTGGAGTGGTCACATGTACTGGACATGGTAATTTAGTTTACGAAGTAATGTGTAGTGGATATACGACAAGAATACATGCCAGCCAAGAAGCCCAGGACATAGGGAGGAGCTGACGACAAAGCAAGGCTGGTTGACTCGAGTCCGACGACTGTTGGACCCACTCACATAGAGTTCCTTCTCTCCCACACTTTCCTTCCGCGACCTCGACCTTTCTTAGAGCACTCTTTGTTCGTCTCGAGTCCCTCAGTCAATTTCTTTCGTCCTTTTGGCATGCCAGAGGTTGCTTAGCGCGCCTCGTCGGGTCGTGCATGTCAGCACGGGCCGAGATGCTTACTGGCCCAACCCGCCATCCGCAGGGGGTCGTCAGCTCTGTGTTGACTCGGTGCACGACGTTGAAAGAAGGTTCTTACTGCAACCGAGGGCCTAAGGTACTCTTTGTCCGATAATCTCCCGATCCGGAGTGCTTATGCCTGACATCAACGTGCCCTCAATCCCCAGCTCCATGATGAGCAGGGACGCAACCTCCATGAGTTGGCACAAGGGACCACGTACTGCCTCATCACGTGGAGTTGGATATCTCGATCTCGCCAAGTAGGGGGTTATACGACAGTGTGATTCCTACACCGACCGAAATACCTAAAGACAAACGAAGCAGAACCACCACCAGCACGCTCCAAGACGCCAACAAACCCGAACCCCAATATCCTACATCCATCGCCCCCCCTCCCCTCCCCACGCATCCATAACCCCCTTTATATCCCAGCCAACCTCCTAAACCCCAGATTATGCACAACCGTAAACCCCGACTCCCCAACCTGATCAAACCCAGGCCCAGTCATCTTCCCCTCCCACTTACCGGCCGCACACTCAGCCAGGAACTTACCCAAAGGCTCGGTCGGACTGATCTGCCCCGGCGCCAGCACCCTGATCGGCGCCAGCAGCGCGGTGAACACCCCCGTCTTGAGCCAGCTCATGCTCAGGTACGGCTTGATGGCCGCGTGGGCCGTCCAGTCCACGCCCGCGGGCCGCACGGAGAGGGCGTGGAAGGAAGGGTTGGACGCGCGCATGGACGCGAGGAGCAGCTCGGTCTCGCCTTTTACGCGGGCGAAGAGGGAGGTGAATAGGCCTGGGTTGTGGGTCGTGCCGGCGCCGGAGACGTAGATGAAGTTGAAGGGTTGGGGCTTGAGGTCTGGTGTGCTGGGGAGGGATTGGAAGGCTTGGGCTGCTGCTAGGGCGTAGTCTTTTGTGATTTTTATGTATTCTCTGGTTTTGGGGGGTTAGTATGGGTGCGGTGAAGGGGCAAGGGGGGAGAAGTTGGAGGGACAATACTCTTTGCTGACTTCCGTCTGGCTGATGCCCAGCGCCCACACGCAGCCGGTCGCGTCCTTGACTTGGTCCAGCAGGGAGGGCGGGTAGTTTGTGAAGTCTTTGTGGATGATTACGTTGATGCGCGGGTCTTTGGCGTCGTCGGCCATGGCTACTGGGCGCCGGCTGATGATGGAGATCTTGGTGATGTCTTTCATCTTGATCATGGCGTCGAGCACGCCCGAGCCGACGAGGCCGGTTGCGCCTGTTAGGATGAGATGCATCTTGGCTGTGTGTGTCTCGTGTGTGTATGTGATGGATGGTTGTTGGGTTGAGCTTCTCTGCCTGTAGGCAACGTGTCTAGACGCGTGGAGTCTTGATGGAATGGTGAAGAAACAAGCTTGTTATTGTATGGCCAAGGGCAATTGAGATCTGAGGAGACAGCAGCTCTTATGTACACCGTTCTACTAACACTTCTTTGCAAAAAAATGCTTCATGTCAGCCACGCAATATGCATTGCCTAAATACGTCTCAGGGTACCGCGTCGGGAGAATTGCCCGAGTCTACAAGTGGTAGCGGCTATGTCCGTATCGCCGGCGTCGGTAGAAAAGTCCTCCCGGCGGCCGCAAAGCCGTCTTAATGTGGGTCCACAAATCGGAGTTTGGCGGCCTTTAGGTAAGCCCACTGCCCGCGGCTCCCGCAGTGTAGCGGAGCAGTCACTCAGCCTCCAGGTACGCGATTCAGAGGAGAGGGCCGGCCGACAGGTCTAATTAGAACATTTCCGCCGGCACGCATTATAACTGCCATCTTTAAAGGAATTATTGTATTCTTCTGTGATGGACTCAATCTTGCCTGCTATGTCAAACCCAAAATAGATACCCAATCAAGCCACCAACATGGCCACGCCAACCTCACTCAAGCAGACGCCGCCGCACTCCTCTCCCTCGCCAGCGCCTCGCGCCGACTGCTGCTGGCAGGATCAATAAACGGCTTCTCCCCCAGACTGACCGCCCTGCTCCCCTTCCTCTCGCCCAGCCCCTCCTCAAACAGGTAGTCCGCCGTGGCGGTGTGGTACACGCTCCTGTTATCCCAGATGGCCACGTCGTTGGGCGCCTTCCACTTGAGCCGCACCTGCAGGTCGTGGTTCTCGACGATGAGCTGCACGAACCAGTCGAGGAACCGCTTGCTCTCGGCCTCGGACAGCCCGTTGATGCGCTTCACGTGGTGGCCGACGGCGAACACGCTCTTCCACCCCGTCACTGGGTTGGTCCTGATCACGGGGTGGACGGCCTCGAGCACCTCGCCCACGTTCTCGGGCGCCCCGCGCTCGGCGCTGTAGAGCTTGAAGCCGTTGCGCGCGGCGGCGTCGTTGAAGCCCGGCTGGGCGTAGTAGCCCGTCAGCCCGTCGAGGAAGGACCGCAGGGTCGGGGAGATGCGGTCGTAGACCTCGTAGCCGCTGGCCCAGAGGGTGTCGCCGCCGGTGGCGGGGAGCTGGGTGAGCTTGAGCAGGGCGTAGTCGCTCGGGATGGGCTCGAAGGTGATGTCGCTGTGCCACTGGTCCTTGGCCGACTGGCGGTTGCCGAAGAGCTGGCCCAGGCCGCTGAAGCGGTCCGAGTAGAGCTTCTTGGCCTGCACCGAGGAGATGACGCTGATCTCGTCGTCCTTGCCGTTGTCCTCGCGCGAGGCGTTGCTGACGGGGTGGATGTGCAGCTTGGAGGTGGACGGCTTGCCGGATAGCTCGCCCAAGCGCTGGACGAGGACCTTTTGGAGGTCGTCGGTCAGGTTGTCTTGGGCGCGGAAGAAGACGACGCCGCGCTGGGAGACTGGGGCGGGTTAGTATGTGGTGTTGGTTCATTTCTGCGACACGAGTTGGAACGTACTTGTGATGGCGAGATCACGGATCAGATCGTCAGAGTTGGGGGCGTTGAGCAGCTCGACCAGGTTGGCATTGACATACTCGCGTCCGATGACCGGGGTGACGTCAAAGGACTCGAGGTGGTCCAGGGCACCACTCAGCTTCAGGGGTTCCTTGTGGCCGGTCTCGAGCTTAGGCAGTTCCTGGCTGGCTGGCTGGGATGCAACCTTTGTATCATTGGAGGGAGTCTCGGTCTTGTTGTCTAGCTTCGTTGAGAGGACCTTCTCGGTGACCTGGTCCACTGCTTGCTGAACGGTGTCGACAGCTGACGGCGCCATTGCTTCTTGTGTAATATTGATAGAATACAACGTAGATGAAAGAACTCTTGGTGCAACTGATGTCACTTGAGAATGATGATGGTATTGTCTAACAGTATTCTGGCTTAAGCGAGGACTGTTCATCACATTTATATCAGAGATGGCTGTATCTTAGGAGGCCCCAAAGGGGTAGGCAGGCCGACAGCAGACCGACATCCGAGAGCTGCACAAGCTCAGCGAATGGCGCAAGATTCGCGATGGCGGGCATCATGGTCATCAAACGCTTCACTCGATGCAATTGGCCAAGATATAGCTTGAAAGGCTGAGCGGCACCGTTATCTTGGGATTATGTCCACTTGGACTGGTGACTCAGGCCGGCGAGTAGATGCGAGACGTGTGCCTTGTCTGCATGTGAGATGGCGACAATGGCGCAAAGTTGACGCGAACCACGTCCATAAAGTCGTATAGGATAGGAGTCTCGATTAGAATGCAGGTTGCGGGTGATGGACTCAATCTTCAGCATTTCGGAAGGATCGAGACCAGAGAAGATGGTGGGTGATGCCATCTTGGGAGAGATCACGAAAACGCATCTTCGGCAGGCACGAGGATGACAATTGCACTTCGCTCTTGCCATATGGATCTTACCCAGTCACTCCCGTCCGTCCCTGCCTCTACCTTAGCTCGAGCAAAAATAAGATCGCGCCTTCCCCATCCGACACATGTAGGAGGATCGCGCCTTCTGTGTCTCAACGGGGAAGTCCACGTGGGAGCGACAGCCGATCCGATGCCACCGTATGTCTTCTGGAAACCCATCGCGGTCCCGCTCGAGACCGTGTCCGGACTACGGACCTCTACCTACACTGCTCCACCCCTACCGGGGCCGGACACCTTCCGGATCAACAGATGCCTTGCGGGCGGAGTGCCGTCTGTCAATCAGTTATGACGGGAAGCCCTATGGACAAAGGCCAAGACTTAATATCGACGCAGACTCCGGGATTTCCCTCATAACCATGCTGAGATTATCAGGCATCAAGCAGCGATTACTGATAGGAAATGCCGGCTAAACGAGCTGCCATAGAGAGTGTTCTCTGGGCTGCCGACGGCCTGCCGCCGAGAGCATTGTGCCGCTGTATGGAATTTCGGTGGGAGGCAAGAAAGAACTGCCGAGGCGAAGCACCGGCGCTAGCCGGGATTAGCGTCGGGATGGTCCTGACCGTACTTCTACACCAAGATAACGCGGCCAGGTACTTACCCCAGATTCCGACACTAACAAGTGTCAGCTCACTCCTTGGCCGAGCTCTGCGAGGTCCGAGGATGCCTCGGCAAAGCTTCCCCACGCTGCAACCTGGAGTTGCCGCGTCCAAACGGCCATTCTTTAAGGAGCGCTGGCCCATTGCACTTTATCTCCAATTCATCTGTAACATCAACCACCACCGTCTTTCCACCTCGACGATAATACCACCAAATAACCGCAAAAATGGCTGTCGAACGCTTGGGCTCCATCCTCAAGCACCTCTCCCCTGGCAATGCCGTCTCGCAAATGTAAGCCACCCCCCTCCCCGTCAGCAAACGACACGACCAGGAGAAACCTCATCTAACATCCGTCCTCTTAACAGCACACAAAAGAACCCCGACGACATAGTCATAACCCTCGCCGTCCGCACCCCGCTCGCCAAGGCCCACAAGGGCGGCTTCAAGGACACGTCGCTCGAGTACATGGTCATGGCCCTGCTGAAAGAAGTGAGGGAGCGCTCCAACCTCGACCCGGCGCTGGTGGAGGACATCTGCCTCGGCAACGTCAGCGACGGCAAGGCGGCGTATAAACTCAGGGCCGCGGCCCTGGCGGCCGGATACCCGGACACCACGGGCGCGTCGTCGCTCAACCGGTTCTGCTCGTCTGGCCTCAAGGCCACGGCGGATATCGCGCATCAGATCTTGGCCGGGAGCATCGATGTCGGTATCGCCATTGGGGCGGAGCAGATGACGGTTGGCGGGGACAGGCTGGAGCAGCCGTTTGACGCGGCTGTTACCGGGAAGAGCCAGCAGTCGGCTGATACGATGGAGCCGATGGGGTGGACTTCGGAGAACGTGTCGAGGGACTTTGGCATCAAGAGGGAGGAGATGGACCGCTACGCGGCCGAGAGCTTCCGGCGGGCTGAGGCGGCGCAGAAGGCGGGTTGGTACGAGGACGAGATCGTGCCTATCAAGACCACGGTCAAGGGTCCCAACGGGGAGGTGAAGGAGGTCGTCTTGACCAGAGACGAGGGCATCAGGCCCGGCACGACGGCCGAGGGGCTGGGCAAGATCAGGCCGGCTTTCCCGCAGTGGGGGCCTACCACCACCGGTGGAAATGCGTCGCAGCTTACCGACGGCGCGGCGGCGGTGCTGCTCATGAAGAGGAGCACGGCCGTCAGGCTCGGCCAGCCGATCGTGGCCAAGTACGTCGGCTCGACGGTCGCGGGGCTGGCGCCGCGGATCATGGGCATCGGCCCGACGGTGGCGATCCCCAAGCTGCTGGGCAAGTACGGGCTGACGCTGGACGATATCGACGTGGTCGAGATCAACGAGGCGTTTGCGAGCATGGCGGTGTATTGCCGCGATAAGCTGCAGGTGCCGTGGGAGAAGATGAACCCGAGGGGAGGCGCGATCGCGCTCGGCCACCCGCTGGGTGCCACTGGTGCCAGGCAGATTGTTACTGGCTTGAGCGAGTGCAGGAGGCAGAAGAAGAAGATATTGTTGACGAGTATGTGTATCGGTACGGGTATGGGGATGGCGGGGCTGTTTGTTAGTGAGCAGTGAGCGGTTGCGGTGACTGAGCGGCGATGATGATGATTGAGAAACAGGTCTTGTTGTATGTACAGCGTGCCGTCAGTTCGTATATACAATCTTACCTTACCTTAGGTATATGCAATACTGCATTTTGCAGAAAGTAATTGTCATTGCTCGTCAACGCTCGTCATCCTCATTTACATATCCATCCATATCGATGCCTCCCGAGTCCCTGCCCTGTCTACAGCAACGTCCCAAAGGCGGCACCAGCAACGGCCAACAAGGCCACGAACCCAAAGCTGGCCGGCTGCAAGACACCAGCAACGTTCGTAGCCGTCGGAGGTGCAGCCGTGCCTGTGGGGGAGCCACTACTGTTGGTCGAAGCGTTCCACTTGCTGACGATCCAGTTGGTCGCGTCGTCGGTGTAGTTAGCAAAGTAAGTTCCATGAACCCCTGTCACATTGCCGGCGTCGCAGTAGATGTCGCCCTTGTCGCACCACCCCTTGATGACGGGCGAGTAGGGCTCGCAAGCGGACGTGTTGGCGCGCTGGAAGATCTGTGAAGCTTTTGTTTAGCAGGGACAGTATGCTACGCTAGAACGTGCGACTCACGCCGTTATGGTTGCTTGTGCCTTCGTCCCAGGTCTGGTTGACCATGTGGCTTGGGTCGCCAAAGGTTACGACGGCGATAACTGACAGTTGTCAGTGTCTGGTCCTCTCGCGCACGCCCGGTGCTCTCTCAGGTTTGCATCTGCCTTGCAAACTTACTGTTACTCCTAAATGCATCACTCAGATCTGGCGTAACCGTGAACAGCGTCTCGCTCGTGCCGCAGACGACATCCATCGCCACCTGCCCGCCCTGCGAGTACCCCAGCAGCGCAATCTTGCTCGACGGACAAGCCGTGATGTAAGCCGCGATCATGGCGTTCATGGCGGCGACGCCCATGTTCACCGAGGCGAAGTAGGCGTCGAAGGTGGCCGGGTAGTCCACCGCAGAGACGGTCGAGCCCGGGATTTCCTGGGTGACGTTACCGGCCACGACGCCGATGCGGCCCAGGCCCTTGGGCTCGGTGCTGCCGCGCGCCACGATGAGGTGCAGCCCGGTTGCGCATGATATGCTGCTGGTGGCGGTGACGCTGCTTGAGGTGGAGGAGGTGGTGGTTGTCAGGGTGGTGTTTTGGCCGAGGCTGATTGTGGCTGCCGCCAAGAGCAGGAGCGTGCGGATTGGTGACGGCATCGTGCTTGCCGCGGGGAGCTGCGAATTTGGTTTGCTTCCTTTGGTTCACCGTTGTTAATTCACAGTTCTGCGAAGTCTATAATTTGTGTTTTTTTTCCTTCGTTCTATTCAAGCGAGTGGCCGGACAACGCTAAATTCCAGAGCTCGAGCTGCCTAGAGGTATTTATCCAATCCAGTCCGGCATGGAGTTAAGAGCTTTCCGCTCTCCGTCCAGTCCCCTCATTCGATCTACGGCGACAGCTCCCCTTTGTGGTCCCGCCAGCCCCGGCCTCTTTTTCGCAAGCCCAGTCCAATCGAGGAAGGCTTCCGGTCCGAACGCAGTGGCCATCACGCGAACAGTTACCAGTGGTAGCGCCGCATAAGACTCAGCTCAGACTGCTCAGCCATCCCTCGGCTTCCTAGCCTGCTGCGGGGTTATCCAACCAGGTTGATGCCCGCAATTGATGATTCTTTGTTCCTGCCTTGGTCAGGGCGGAGAAAGAGCCGCTAATGCATACCATCTCCGCCCTGGCTTAACTTAATCGGGATCTGTACCGAGATCTAGACCAGGGGTCGACGACATGTGTCCTCGTTGCGGAAGGTGTAAATCTTAATCTACAGGACGTATCATTCTGCGGATCTGATTATAGAAAAGCAATTACTCGTATTACGCTCTTTCCTCATCTATCTAGGGAGTTAACATTAGTTCTAGGAGACGAAAGAGACGCAATGAACGCTGTAGCAACACCACAAGCGACGCCTACCACTACATCTCTTGTTTCGTGCCCAATTCAAGCAGGCGTTAACATTGTCAAACATTTCTCTAGAACCAAGTGAGAGCAAACAAATCCCTGAAACCATACAACCCTCAAGTTACCCAGAGTGAGGCCGCAACCGCTGGGCGCTAACAGTACCCGCCGTTGTGCATGGTGTTATCGAGTTGCTGAAAGCAAAAGGCATCGTGCACCCATGGCTAGGCGGCAGAGGAGGAGGAGGAGGATGGTTCGATACAGGTTTTCTGCCTGTATCCCATGGCATTTGGATCAGTCGGCCCACCGTCTCCCAGTATTTGTTGAACTCGTCCCTGTCAATCACAATTATTAGCATCAACCAACTAGCAATGAGGCCAGAGTCAGAGTCAGGCTTACCCGCTGCAACTGCACCAACCCTCGCGAATCGCGATCTTCTTCTTCGTCTCGCGCCAAACCGGAACCTGGATCAAGTCCATTGCGCGTACTTCATCAGGCTGATGCACAAATTTGGGAATGGCGATCATCTCCTCCCGGCCATATCTGTTTTCAGGGTCGTCCATGTCGATGGACATTTCCACGGCCCTGTTATACAGTCCCTTCGTCAACCACACCACCAACTTGGAAAGTTTGCGGTCTGTTGCCTGTTCCAAGAGTTTCTCGTATAGCATCTTGTCATGGCCGGTGCTGGGATGGAAGCAAAGGGGGAAGACGCCATGCTCGTAGTAGTAGTAGTCGATCCAGCGGCCCGAGAAGAGGGATACGAAGTAGTGATTCTTGCAGTCGATGCCGGCTGGGACAGTGGCGTATGCTTCCTTTCGGAAGCCCTTTCGGCCATTTTTGAGGGTGATGTTGAAGGGCACGAGTTGGATGGATCTCTGGGACCAACAAACAGGAGTACGGGACGGCCAGGGAGGGCCAGGGTCAAGGTTGACGTCGAATTCGTGTGTCGACGGGTGAGCTCCCGCTAAGAGTGCCCCTGGCTGGTCTGCCATTGTTTTGCTGGTTGGATGATCTTCTTAGTCGAGAAGCGATGGTGGTAGACTGGATTGAGACGTGGGCTTGTCCTTGGAAGGTTTTGTTTCGAAGGTGGTTGGAATCGTGAGGGAGTAGAGTGTGTCGCCAAACAGCCCACGTACAATTGCTTTATATCTTCCTACGATATGACAATAAGGTTTTTGCATACTCTTGTTAGCGATGCTGTGAGCAAGTGTCAGGTTAGTTAGGTTTTTGCATGCTGAATGCCGCTGGGATGAAGGTCACTACGACCGTGCATGTGGACAACAGACATTCATTTAGGTTTAATTGAGTACTGGACTATAACCTAAACCTGGACAGAGTAATTCAAATGTCAGTGAGAACACATAACATTAGGACTGACGGTACATATCCGATAAGTTTTGCCTGAGGACCTTCTTTCTGTGCTCCATGGCTCAGATATCCGTCAACATTGATACTAGCTTTACACATGGAAACTGTCTCTCCCAAATAGAAATAGAATATATATTCACCGTAATCTCTGATTTATCCAAATACAGGAAACATCTACACCATCCCTCGAGGCTCTAGTCTCGACTGTAGAGTATTCCCCTCCTGCAAGTCCTTCCTCTTGGATCAGAGCATAAGTATTGACGACTTGACATAAGCTAGTCCGACCATCTCAGTTGGTTGCCGACCGACGTATACATACATACTCAAACCTTAACCTAAAGTGCTCACCACGTACCATCGAGAAGAGTCATAAAACGAACCAAACCATGGAAAAATCAAGGTTTGGCTTGTAATTCCCCCGATCCCAAGTTAATACTGCACCCATCAGAACATACTGAGTTAAGTTGATGCAAGACCACGCACGTACTACCACGCCAAGATTGTCAATCACCGGTCAAGAAGATGTCTAGTTCTATATGCGTTGAGCTTTGTAAACCTATGCGAAGTGAGGTAACTTTGTAGAGCGTGAAGGTTGGCAGTCACTCTGCTCTACGTCCGAAGGCCGGCCGGTATGTTGATCACAAAATGTCAACGACTCGGTTCTTTATAAAGCTACAGTTTGCGGTTGGATCGTTCACCAAGAGGCAGTCGAGATATCAGTGAAAGTATTGATTATTAGAACAAGAAAGTGTCCGTCTCTAAGTGTATGGTCGATGCTCCAATATGCAATGTCCAAGAGCCTCATCACATGCCAACCCCTCATATCCATCAAGTTCATCCATCAACCCAATCAATCATTCATCCCATAGGAATAACCAACCCCCGTAAAAGAGCCGAGAGTACGGTGATACCTCCCATTATCGCAAGTCCCCAGTACCCTCTATGCAAATACCCCAGCCACGAACAGAGCATAGCAAACACCGTGTAAAAGAAGCCAGAAAAGGTGCACTGGAGGTACAGGTATGTGGGAAGGATATAATGCCAAATATTCGTTCCGTCCGAGTCCGATAAGAGGACACCCCCAAGTATCCCAAGTGTAATGCGCCAAGAAAGCACGCGAAACCAGTTAAAACATGTCTAAGAATACAACGTTAAGAGAAGATTAAAAGTCGGCAGACAAGGTGACTGCCAAAGAAGAGGTAGAAGAGAGAAAGAGATTGTGCAAATGTAGGCGAACGCAGATGGAAGAATCCGGTAGTGCCAGTATGCCGCATGCGTCCGCTGAGAGTCCGGAAGACGCGGATGTCGACACCACGCAGCCGAATCATGAGGGGCTCGTGTCGTTATGGTTCGGATGGTGATAAGAATCAGGAGAGCAAACCTCGAACGGAGAAGCGCTGGGACGCCCTTGATCGCCGCCGCGATATGGCAACGGCTGCCGCACTGAAACGGCGGTGGGGGGTGTCGTAGGTGGATCCCGGGCGGCGGCTGACGACGACGACGTTCCTATACGGTCTGCTGACCGACCAATAGAGAGGATGACTGATGCCATGAGCCTAGCCTTGCAGTTGCCTTTGTATCATGTGGCACATGAGAGATGATTGGGGAATGTGACGAGAGCCGGGTTGCCTTCTCGGGCATCCGTGTGTGCAGTTCCTTCATGCTGTGTTTTTGCTCCAGGGAATCTTGTATCCGCCCGGAGGGCGTCTGTATGATTCAGAGAGCCTGGTACCGCATCTGTCCGGTTGCAGGTATAAACTCGAAGGCGCGAGCGGCAGTTGATGTCTTGGACGATCAGGTGGGGGAGAGGTATGATTCGATGACTGTCTCCGCTGTGACCCCTGTAGATGTAGGCTTGCACGGTCTGTCCCGTCAATGCACACTGCTAAATAATGGTGCCGATGAACCAAAATAGAGAGGCAAATCCGCTGCCTATGGTTGAAGTGCTCCAAGGATAACCGGGGGGGGAAGGTGGAATGCTGCACGGCTAGGTGACCAAAACCGGGGTGGGTGTGTAACGCCTGACTTTGATGCTATGCGTCATGCAGGCTGTTCCCGTGTGACGCCGAGCATGCAGTAGCTTCGATAACAGGCAGCTCCATAGAGAAAGCGTGGTAACAACAGCCGGACACATCCAATGACACCCAACCCATGGGCTGATACAACCGCAGACATGGCCAGATGATCCAATGAGATAAACCAGATCGACATACTCCCGTATGCGCGGTCGATAAGGAAAATGTTCGCATACTGTTGATGTCGTTCGCGTGGACGCAATGCATGGTATTAGGGACGATGTAACGCAAACCGATAACCTCTGAAGGCCTGGCCGATATGCCCAGACTGTTGAAATGCGCAAATACCGGCTTGCAGAGCGTTGGATAGATTGAAACAGTCAGAGATGGTGGCTGAGAGGAACCCTGCAGTGGCGCTAGAGGCCGCAATGGTGGTGGACGCTGTCGTGTCATTGGCTGTCGTCTAGAACACCTGATCCCTCTCCCCTCTGCTTGCACCACAACCACCACTGGGGGCATAAATTGACCGAGTGGGCCTGGAAGCGCAGAGTCCCATTCTCTGGGCGTAAAAAGACGATGTTGAGCCAGGAATGGATATTCTCGTCGCTAGAGGCGTGGTTTACCGCGCAAGCCTGAGCAGTCGAGGGCGGTTTCTCGTCGCTTCCCGCGGTTGTTCGTCGAATGGTCGCTATAAATCGAGAGCAGTAGATTGTCGAAAGATAAGAAAAGACGCTTGCTGGTTTCCTCACATCACAAGATCCGCTCGGGGGTCATGACTCATGTCGTCCGGTCGACTCTCAGATGACGCCTTGGACACTGCCATCGTGTTCTCGAACGTCGCGTCCACCCCCCACACCCGGACAAGTGATAGTCGCCCACTCAGCCACAACACACGCGGTCCAAGTGTGGACACCACTGCCTCATCCCCTTCTTGTCTTCTAGTGGTCCTAGACACGCGAGGCCCCATCTCCGGAAGGTCCGCTACCGTAGACCGGTGTCTGACTGCTGTGCATCCTGTTGCTTGTCGAGTATCCGTCAGCGACTGTGTAGCCATCCCAGTTCCGGCTGCTGTTGTAATCCCCTTCCCAAGGCCGACCATCCCAGTTTCGACTGTGGCTGGTCGTCAAGGGCATCATCGCTTGATTGTAGCCATTCTGAGGATGGTGCGGGGCGTGGTGGGTGCTTGAACTCGGAACACCGTAGGGAGATGTAACATGTTGGGCCGTGGTGCGTGGATCGTAGACCGCAGGTAGAGTGGCGACCCGATAGCCAGACGATGCAGCTGGGGAGTTGAGCTTCATTCCAGGGGAGAGTGTGCGGTTAGGGGGCGGATAGGCTACCCACGAAGGGCCAATGCCAGAAATAGACCGGGGGCTCGGTATCGAGTCTCCATGATGATGTGCTGAGGTGATGTAGCCTGTGGCCGATGCTGGATCTGTGGATGTTGTCGCAGATCCTGGGGCAGGCGGAAGTGCAGGATAAGAGCCGCTGAGACTGACCGGAGTCAGAAGAGGGGTTGGCATGGATGCGGGCCCGACCGTGCTTGATGGCGACTGGCTGTACTTCGATATGATCTTTTTGAGTGCCGGGCCGAGATCCTTCCACCGGAAGACCTTGACATCCTTCTCAATGTTTCTAGGCTTGGGGTTGCCGAACGCCATGATTATCTTGAAGAACTCCTCGCTTTCAGACTTGCCCTTGCTCACGGTAAGGGGATGGAAGCCCTCCAGGTTCCTTCGGATTCTGTTCTTCTCCTCCACAGTAAATCGGGCAGGCGCAACAACGAGCTGTTCCAGCAGGTGGATGGTGTCCACCGATGTCACGAAGCATTCTTGCTTCTCGGCCCAGTAGATGCAGCTGATGCATATGCTGTTGGGTGGTCTCTCCGCCAATGGAACGGCTCGGAAGGTGGTCTGGATATGGCTACCCTGCTGGGACTTCTTGAACACAACAATGCGTCTGCGATTATCCCACTCTTCCTGCGTCCATTTCTCTGCCATCTTCTCAAGATCGCCGCTGATCTCGAGCGAGGCCTTGGTCGGGAAGATGGCATATGGGTTGCTGTATCCCGCTCCACCGACCGCTGCGCTTCCGGGAAGGGAACTTAGCGTGCTCGTCCGGATGAGTTGTGGCCCGCCGTTGTGTTGAGATAGAGGTGTCAGTCCTGGTCGTGCAATCGCGGTATGGTTTGCGTGTCCTAGCCCGGAAGAAGAACCATGAACGGCATCGTAATGGCTGCTATATGCTTGCCATCCTGAGCTGCGGCGAGAGCGTAATGCGGGCGGGGCCCGGGAGTAGTGTCCGTAGCCCGTGCTTCTGTATGCTCCAAGCATACTGCCACTGTCCTGTGTTAGAGCACCGGCTGCGAAGGCGGAATCGGCTTGGACCTGTGCCTGCGCTTGGGCTTGTGCATGCGCGGCCTCAACACTTGGCGGGTAACCGTAGCTATTTGTAGCCGACTCAATAGGTGAAGTTTGTTGTGAGCTCAGCGGGCTGGTGTTCGTGCGGATGTGTAGCCTTTGACGTGCACCTGATGACTGCTCAGGTGACCGACTTCTCTTCCGCATGTTACCCTCACGTGGACTGGTATCACCAGAGCCTCCAACTGCGACTGCTGTCGCTGCTACGGATCCGCTGTGAGCGTCATGGTACGTGAAAAAGCCCGCGTTGTCAAGCCTTGTGAGTTCTTCTCCGTTGGACTCGATCACAAGTCCCAAAGGCACGTTGTTTGGCGATGCACAGTTCGTTGAGCCGAACTGGGGCACATCGGCACTGACGCTATAAGTGCACGCTCCGTTGCTTGCTTGGGGTCCCTTGATGATTTGAGCTGCTGTTCGGTACGAACCGAAGGTGATCCATGCATAAGGTTCCGAAGGCAAAGACTGAAGATCGTAAAGTGCTGATACCTTCAGGATCATCTTTGTGCCATATGTACCTGCGCCGGGGTGGCAAGAGAGTATCGTAAGGTTAAGGCCTCCGTTGTTTTGAGTCGCAATATATTGACTCGTTGAATTAGCGGTGCCATAAGCTACCTGATTTATGTGGGCAGCGGTGTTGTCAGTCTGTTGAGTAGAGAATGACTGGGTGGAGTACTGTGAGTACGGAGAATCCGCAAACCCTATTGTTAAAATACGTCAGCCTAATTTGCTCAGTGGCGCCGAATGTCGGGCGGAAATCTTATACTGACCGTGCAGCTGGGTAGGCTGAGGCTTAAATGTAGCCATTGGAAGTAGAGTAGGGGGAGATGCCCCGCGGTAGTCTCCTCCGTTGGCTCGCAGAGCTTCCGCCTCGTATCGTAGGGCGGCTGTTTCTGGTGACCCGAGATCGTCGTCGACGATGACGGGTGTCTGTGAATCGTACTCGGGCTGTTTCGGTGAGTGGTCCTGTTAGCGCTTCATGCTCGACGACGCCCGAACCATATGTGTCAAAAAATTAGGAGCCCTGTAGGGCTGAGAAGTCTACCTGGCCAGTGTACCAGGCAGCAGGTGAGGCCCATCAATGACTGCCAAATTTGCGAGGCGCGGCTGCTTTGCCTTTTATAGAGTCGAATCTGAACCGGTGGAAGAAATAAAGCTTAATAACTTTAAGCTCAAATCACGCACCTTGTAAAGCCGCTGCTCAAACTTTGCAGTAGACATTCAAACTGATGTTCGACCTTGTTGGTTTGGGTCGGTGATGGTGTCAGATGGGGCCAAAGTGCGGAGCGCACTATGTGGCCTGGTATCTGGGAAAGATGGAATAAGCATGGCTCAAGTCGGATAGTTAATATGGAGGTAGCTTGGCGCTTCTCATCACCAAGTATGCCAAACTGCGTAATGAGGCTGTCGGCAGGTGGTCAAGGCTAACAAGACTTCCTGAAGCGACTAAGGCCATGCCATACGAGATCGGACCCGTCGTTTGAAGAAAAATCATGTAGAAGAAATCAGGCGTTCAGAGCTTGTTACTTACCACAAGCGCCGTGGAAACAATTCAGGAGTTGAAGCGCACAGATGAGGTTCGGCCGATGGAGAAAGTCGGAAGGTGAACCTCAGATGGAGGAAAACCCCGGTTTAAGACTCAAGTCACGAGTCTTTGACTGCCAGGCACAGATGCAATATCCACGAGCAAGGTATCCAGGTATGCGCGAACAGTATGTGAAAAGGACGATGTGAATCGAGTCTCGGGAACGTGAGAAGATCCTTGAGAATCGGCAAAGCGTATCGCTCAAAGATGAAATAGCCTCCTGCCATGCTGTCAGCTTCTATCACTGAGTCTGCGTCGAAGGGTTCAAGCGGGAAGGCCGCTTGGTAGCTAGACGCAGGTGATCATGACCCCCATAGTAAAGGTCACAGGTGTGGAAACACCCCGTGCATGAACACCTCGCACCGGAAACTGGACTAACACTCACTCTCGTTCGGTTTGATGGTGCACCAGCTGTTATCAGGTCTCGTTCTGAGAGCTGTGGGGGCGAGACCGGTTCGTTATGCAGGTATCCTGAACCTGTTCGCAGGACCACAGGTTGAAAGAGACGCAGTCAACAAACGGCGGGTTGCCGTGAGGAGTTCATGCGATTCGGGCCAGTAGAACGGGCCAGTAGAAAGCGAGAGACTGAAGTGGGAGAGACAAGTCAACAACAAGGTCGGTGAGAGACAAAAGAAGGTTCAGAACAGGTGACCGACGCAGGACAGCAGACAATTTGGGGGTAGTTGAGTTTAAGGTAAGACGATGTCGCTGGCACTGGCGTGCAGAGGTGGGGAACGGAGACGGTATTGAGAGAAACAAGGGACGCCAGATAGCCAAAGGAATGCTGCGTGAGACCGGCAGAAGTTGCATTGCAAAGCAGACGAGAAGTCAATTATGAGCCTCCGCAGATGCCTCCCTTCCTGGAGCCGATGCGCAGGAGCAGGAATGGTCCTTAGCACTCGCGTGAAATCGAAGAATGGGGGTGTCTCTCTCTGGCCGCGAGCCCGCTCCTTGCTTGGCTTGGCGCCCCGGGTAGCTCGAACATCAGCAGTCTAGATGATGTAGGTTGAGGATGGTGGAGACATGGCGATGGGGCTTGGGACTTGTGCCGGCCGTTGACTGCAATATTCCATTGTGTCTGGTGCAATCTCGCAAGCGTGACTGACGGGAATGGAGGGGGCAAAGGCCTCAGGAAGTGGGTATGAAGGGAATAGGACATATACATCTAGTGCCCCAGACGAGGGCTGCAGTCGCAACGAGGGAGTGTCGCTCCCTCCTCATAAACCGAAACCATTACACGATAGAGCAAGGCAGGGTCATCCTAGGAGATCGGCTAGGTCCAAAGTGGTGCAAAGAGCAAGGAGAGGCAAAGAGTGGACTGCGGGAAGTAGGGCGGCTTGTACTCACTGGTTCTGTTGGCGCCGTGTCCCAAAGCAGAGAGACCACTGGGGTCGAGCTTGGATAGGTACCGGACCAGGGCCAAGTATTGAATTGACGCCTCGGGGGGTGCGAATATCAACACGGACGCCAGTGGTCGTACCAGGATGGGGCTTGCAGTTGACAAGGATGTGCTATCGGAGGGTTCTGTTAGCTGCTGCTGTGATTGGCCACCCAGAACTCGTAAATCACCTTGAGCTGCACCGGGGATCATTCGAGATCAGCAGTGCAACGGAGCAAGGAGTCGTGTCTTTCGCACCTGCCGCCGGCACTTCCACGGTCTGTGTCTGTCAATCGCTTCACCCCAATGGGATGGCCGTGTTTCCGTAATAAACCTGGTGCGGACCCGGACTCGAGAGCGGGGGCGGCCTGGTCGGATTGTGTCCGCAGAGGCGATCAGCCGACAAAAATGACCAGACTAAGGAGTGGGTGTGTGCGGTTCTCCCGTGTCCAGTTGGCCTGCACGCTCATTGGTTAACATGAAAACCACCAGGACTAATGACAGCCGAACAGGGGCGTTTGGGCTCGACAAGGGTGCAAAATGATGAGCACCAGGATCAAATAACTGCGAGGACTCCTCTGAGAAGCCACTTGGCTCCGCACCGCTCCATACCATGCCCTAAGGAGTCCGCGGACAGCTGGACCTTTCAGCACATCTTCATTAAAGCAACGTGCTGGGGACTACCCGTGTGCTGATGCTCGCGTATCTTACGATGCTCCTTCCTAAGGGCTTATGGATAAAGTATGGGGTCTCTTCAGGGATATATGCGGGAAACTGACTTGAGTATGGCGGTATGACCGACCACCTACAGCACTGGAGTCTGGGTGAGCTTCTTGCAAATGGGGCCACCTAGTAGTGGTAGGGCGACTTCGAGTCAAGATCGCATCCGCTGCTCCGGTTCGGGCCTGCAGGACTGGCGGTTCCGGCGTCCGCGAGCGCTTTTGTGCCCCAGAGGCCTTTGCAAAGCCTCTTAGACCAGTGCGGTGGAGGTTGGTGATAGCGTCCCGGCTCGATTTGGTCGACTCGGACCTGTCGCAGTATGGACAAGACGTGAGTCAAGGCGTGTCGGCGGAGGAGAGTCCGGGCTGATACTAGGAGGTTATATTTCGAGGAGTATGAGCGTGGCGAGAGCGTGAGACCAAGTAAAGCAGGACGTCAAGCGCAATCCGGAACCAGGAACATGCTCGATAGTTAAGGTGAACAGGATAGAAGTCAAGTTACACCGCAGGTCAGAGACACGGGCGTCAAGAAGAAAACAATAGAGTCCAAGAAAGCACTTGTTGGTAGGCTCGTTGCAGACTAGGCCATGTTGCGTAAGCGGCCCCGTCGAAGCACGTCAAGCGCTGGGAACCAGTGTCTTGGGACAAGATTGGGTTTAGTGTTTGAGCGATGCTGTCGAGGAGGGCAGCATGCGCCTCGTCGGTAAGCTGGTGACACCACGAGGCCTGTGGACTTCAAATGGGTCCCGGCATGCAATGTAGGTAGTGAACGATGGGTAGGTGCTGTGCATCTGTCCAGATCATGCATACCTAGGCGTCCTTCAACCCCATTGCGATGTTCCAGACCCGAGGCACCAGGTGCAAGGAACGGCCCAGCAACTGATCAAGGATGCCCGATGGACGATGGATGCGTGATGGGGGCTGAAGCGAGACCCGGGGCTGCTCCCGAGTCCATCCGCCTGGGGTCGACATGGGTCTAATGGCCATGCCATCATTCGCAATCACCTTCACTGGAAGGACTGAAGCTCCGGCAGTACGTCCGTAGTCGTTGCAATGATGCTAATCGAACGGAAGATCGGTCTCTAGCGCCACTCGTAAAACCTCGCGATTGATTAAATCTGTGCAAAAGCTCCTTTGGATGACCGAAAGTGAAGTATTGCTGGGTTTGAATCGACAGGCACATGGGAGCCGCGATGGAACGAACAAGCGGTGCTAGCACTAGTCGGACGAAGTCGAAGACGGCGAAAGCGAAATGATGCAAATACAAGCAACCAAGGCCGAGGAAGAGACTGACGATGGATTTCTGGATTTGATTCTCTTCCAGGTTGTCGTGGACTGAATGTATGACGCGACGTCCCGCTGCGGCCCGTACGAGACCTGCTAGCATTTCCAAGTTGGATTTTTCACTCAACAATTACGGACCCACCCAGCTCCATATGTTCAGATTCTTCCTTCCTTGGAGTCTAGGTACGGTAAGCCGTACGTAATAATCTATCAAAACTTTGTTCGAGTTGGAAATTAAGTAGAATTTGCTATTTCTATAATCAAAGCGTTTCTCTATTTATACTACTCGTACAACTGAAATTATATTAATTGTATATCGTTATATATAGAGATTATAGTAATTACTTATCGAATTAATAAGCGAAGTATAATAACTTATCGATTAGTAACGAGTAGGGTTAGATAGGGTAATACGATATCGCTTAGTATTACTTAGAATTAGTAAAGGTATATCTTTTATAATTACTCTCTTTAGTAGAGTTATCGTTTATTTTTAGCTAAAGGAAGACGATAAATATAGAATAATAATATCTATATTTATTATAATTTCGAGCGATAGCGATTTATCTACTAAAGATAATGAAAGATAAGCGTAAACGGGGATTAATCTTTAAGATCGTAGTTCAACGCCGAGTAATATAAAAGTTAAATAATAGTATTCTAATTAAAGTATAGTAGAATTCTCCATTTTGAAACGAAGAGACGAATACTAAGGATTATAGTTGGTTTAACTAAACTATAGTTAAGATAAAGTCAAATAAGCTAATACGAAAGATTTCTAATTAAATCGAACCTTTAACCTTAGGAAGTAACGAATATTTAATAACTTATTCTTCGATATTAGTATATATCGAACGTATAAGATTATAGATAATTTCTCTTTTAATAAGTACTATAAACTTAAGGTCGTAAGGTAAAGAAATAAATATAGGCAAAATCGTAGATATCTTCGTTAATATTAGGCTTTACAATACTTAGATTTATTAACTAATAATATATTACTTAGCTTAGTTCGTTCGAAGAAGTATTTAATATTATAATACACGAATAGAATAAAAGTATATAAGATACCCTTTGAGCTCTAAGTTAGATAATTAGTATCGTTGCTTAACTTATATTATATTAGTCGTATATTAGCGAAGTTAAAGAAGATAATATTCGAATCTAAATAATATTAAAGATTTATCGTTCGAATACGATCGGCTCTATTAATATTGCGTATAATATACTATAGTTCTAATTATACGAAGTATTTTTAGACTTTATTTTTACTACGTTTAATTTAATAATAGTCGACTTTAAGTTTAAAAAGAAGATATAGCGAATAGTATCGAATATAACTATTAATAAGGAATTCGTAATCAACGAGATTATTCAACTATCTAAATTACTATTTATATTTTAAGATATATTTGTCTACTATTTTCTTATTAGTATACCTTTGAGAGGAATTTATTATTTATCTTTTGTTTCAAATAAACGAGTTCAATTGGAATTGAAACTCGAGTTGCTAAAACGTCGAGTATATATTAAAAGGGCGAAGCTCGATTAAATAGAGTTAGTAGATAATAAGATTAGACGTTCTTTAACGGAGTAAAACTAAGTCGAAGAGTTAAAAAGCCTTCGTCGATGTATATATTAAATTAAATCTAAACGAATAGAAGAAACGGTAATATCGAATATAATAGTTTAGCAACGTATATAAATATAAGGAAGAAAGAAGAAATACTATTCGAAGATAAAAGGTAATGTTTCTCTACTTTATATTTCGTACTAAAAGTTTAATATATTAATTAAAAGATAGATGAAGCTACGGTACTTAACGATACTAAAAGCCTTTGTTCTAAGTTAGAGTCTTTAGACAAGTAAAGCGTAGTTAAGGATAAAGAGGAATAAAAAGATATAGACGAGTTTCTATTCGTTGAAGTTCTTACACTTCGATATTATATTACTATCCGTAAGACTATTAAACTAAAGGTAATAAATATTAAAGCGAATAAGCTAGATAAGAGTTATAATAATAACGATTAAGGCTACGGCGAGTAGTAAAGTAACGATTAAAGCTACGGTAAATAGTAAAGTAACGATTAAGGCTATAGTAAGTAGCAAAGCAACGATTAAAGCTACGGCGAGTAGTAAAGTAACGATTAAGGCTACGACGAGTAGTAAAGTAATTATTAAGATACTTTATTAATTAACGATTCGAAATAATAAAGGAAAAGCTACGTTCGATTAAACTTTATACTATTTAAAATAAATATACGTCGTACGATAAAGAAAAGGACTTATATAGGTTTTACGGAGATAAGTAAAGGAGAGTAATTATAGCGAAGCTCTTACTTTTCTTTAACAACGTATATACTTTAGTTAACTCGAACTTAATAATTAGAGTTATATATTATTAATCGACGTAAACTATTTTAATAATAGAAGTTTAATTTTATTATTAATCGAAGAACGACTTTTTATATAGAGTAGCTTATTTTTCTTTTATCTTTCTTTACTTTAATATATTCCTATCTAATTTAATATCGATTAGAAAAGAATAGTAATTAACTTAACGTTTCTTAAATTAGTTAATATTTAATAAGATTATAACTATTCGTCTTCTTTTTCGATTATAAGATTAGGTTCAAGTTTATTTAGATTTAAGTTTTATCTTTCGAAGAATATATAAGCTCGTTCGCCTTCGAACGTAGCTCGTTTATATTTATTTAATAGTAGTTAATATCTTTTACTCTCGTATACCTTTAATCTAATACGAAGTTGTTAATACTTTTGAAGTAATAAAGTATCCTTCGATTATATAAGGATCTAATTAGGTAAATTACTAAAGGAGTTAATAATCCTTTTACAAATCTCTATTATACTTATAAGAAGGTATTCTTCTAAGTCGATATTATTAGTATCGATAATAGTTTAAATCTTTTATTAACTTTTAGCTTCGAAAAGTATTATATATTATAAAACGTTACGGAATATTTGTAAATTGTAAAGATAATATAGCTTCTTAGATACGATATAATCTTTACGTTGTTTACGAATTCGATATTAGTTCTAAAGGTAGATAAAGTCGATAAATTATAAACGAATTTATAGTATAAAGATAAAGATTAATATAATTCGATCGACTATCTTTAATTAGTTGTATTATCTATTTACTTCTATTATAGTAAAGTAACTTTGAAATAATTAGTATAACGTAAATAAAAGTAATTAATAAAGATACAAACGATATACGTTATTATAATTCTTTTGTAAAGTTTTTCCTATTATCGTTCGACTTTAACGTTTATTATAGACTTACTAAAAATCTAATAATCGTCGAATATTAGATTCTCGTCTTTATAAATATCTAATCGACTTCGATTATAGACCGACGGTTATTATTCGATACTAATAGGTAATTATAGTAGAATAAAACAGTGATTTTTATTATTATCTAAACGAATATTTTGTAGTAAGTCTTCTAATTATTATTTATCGTCGTTTAAAACTCGATCTTCGTTTTGTTTAATATAATAAACGGATTAGCTTTAATTAATATAAAACCGAAAGGATATATATTATTAAATATTATTTAGTTAACGTCGATTTTATTTAAAATTAGCTACTTTTATATATAAAGATAAGTAGAAATATATCGAAAAGATTAATAATATCTTAGTACTACGGTTTACTTAAATACAAAGTAGTATATATTAGTATATATATAGTATTATAATATATTAAGTAAGTACATTTTACGTCGTTTAAGTTGAAACGCTAATATATATTTAAATGATATATTATAAGTACATATTAATTATATAATAAATTTCAAACTTATACAGTTAGAGTTTTATATACTTATTAATATTCTAAGTATAGTTTAAGCTTATAATAGTATACCTTTTACGTATACGGCGAAGATACTTTCGTCGTTATCGAATCTCTTTAATATAGAATTTAGTATTAATTTACTATATTAAATAACGTAGAACGTTGAAAAGTCGAGTTTGAATATATATATATATATTCCCTCTTCTTATATTACGTAGAAGATTATTAGAAGAGCCTTTTTCTTCGAAGTAGTCGCGGAGTTTTATTCGAAGTTGTTCGATAACGTTAGAGGTATATCTTTAAGAAAGACTTATTGATCATCGAATTCGTTTTATTATAACGAAAGAAACTTTAAACTTATTTTAAATAAGTTAAAGGAGTATTTCCAAATCAAAGAGTATATATTAAAAGTAGAGTTTTAAAATTCGAAGTTCTAACTCGTTATATAAACTTATTCGAATCTTTTTTTTAGTAATATTCTAAAGTTTAAAGATTCTTCAAATAGTTGTAGTACTAACTTAAAGGTTATAAGAGTTTAAAAGAAATTAAAGAAGAGTAGATATAAGAGAACTATTTAAATATTAGATAATTAATACTTTACGATAAAGTTTAAAGTCGATTAGTTATCTAAGTATATTATTTAAACGAAGGAAATAAGTTGAAAAAGTAATATAAACGAATAAGATAGTTCGACGACGTAATAAGATAAAAAGATAGAAGTAGGTACTATTATTTAATTTTTGTTTTACGTTAAACTACTTTAAACTACTTTTATACTAATATTTTCGATAAAGATATCGTTATTTCGACTAATTTAAAAGTTATCGTTTTTAATTATAGTAAAGATAATTTCGAATAGCTTATTAGATATATTATATTTCGATAGATAAAGCTTAGAAAGAAGGTTTTTAAGTAAGAAGTTGTAGAGTTTAAGCTCTAAAGGCTTTAAGTAGAGTTATTCGTTGTTAGTAGTTACTTTTCGAATTAGAATCTAATCGTAATCTTTTATAACTAGATCGTCTTCGTAGACTTAGAAGTATATTATTATTTTGTCGATAAAATAACTTATCGATATAAAGAGTCGATTCGAAGGTAATAGAATAAAGCTAACCAAAGGGTTTTTATCGATAATAGCGTACTTTGGAGATCGAATACTATTACTAAAGATAATATAAGTTTCTTTAAAGTAGAGAGTAAAGATTAATAGGACTTCGAACGATATAAGTAGTATAAGAGTATTAGATATAATGAAAGAAGAGAGAAAGATACGATATTATCGAAAAGATTCGATTAGTATTAATTAGAGGCGAGGAAAGTATTTATTAGATATTAACTACTAATCGATAGTATACGGAGTCTTTACTCTTATAATTATAGATGGATTTATCTATTCTACGAATACTTAATATAAGTACAAATAAGAGTATTTTAACGAAGGAATAATCTAATTAATAGAATTTATATTAAGATAGATTTAAAAAGTCGTCGAAATAACTAAAAGGCTAGAGAAAAGGGAAAAATAACGTAGCTTATAACTCTTCGTAATTAATCGATTATAATTATTACGATAAAAAAAATAACGTATCTTTTACCTTTTATACTTAATCGACTATAATTATTATAGTAGAAAAGTAACTTAGCTTATAGCTCTTCGTAATTAATTAACTATAATTATTATAGTAAAAAAAAAACGTATCTTATACCCTTCGTATTTGATCGATTATAATTAATTGTTATCGTAAAAAGATTAATTATCTTTTTATTCGTTATCGATTTATTAGAGAATTACGTCGAATCTTTTTAATTATTCTTTTTCGAAAATATTTCGCTAAAGGTAGACTCGTCCTTTAGATAATTAAACTCGTTATAACGTATTAGCGTTATTTCTATAATATTCTTTATAGTATAAAGAAAGGAAGACTTTTTACGTATAATATAATTAAACTATATATTAAAGTCCTAATTTATTTCGTCTAACTTTTATTTAAAGTTAAATCCTTTTATCTTTAGTTAACGATTATAGTACTTCGTTATTATAATTATAGCTATATTAGCTATTATTCGATCTTACGAATAGGTATTAGTCGGGACTTTGAAAAAGTCTAACGAGTTTTTCTAAGTATACTTAGGTTATTAGTCTTTAGGAGGTAGTATAATCTCGATCGAAGGCGATTAGTAACGAGCGGCGTTAGCTAAGAGACTTTAGGCTAATCCGATACTACTAGATTAAGACTTCTTAATTTATCGCTAATTTAGAATAAGTTTAGGTAATCGAGCCTATTTTTTAGCCGTCGAAGTTAAAAGGCGCAATTCGATATCGCTAATACAAATAAAAACTTAATCGGATATTATAGTTTAGTAGTTCTTTACTATTAAATAATTAGTAATACGTCGATCGACTAAGAAATAAGAAAAATCTACTTCGAAAGTTGTAATTTTTATTTATTATCAAATAATAGTAGTTCAAATAAGTTTTATTTAAAAAGTTTAGGTTTACGATATATATTATATTTAGATTTTCTTTTTATTTCGTATAAATTTTATAAGTTTCGTTTACTATTAAAGAAGTTAGATCGAGTCTAAATAGTATAAAAGAGTTAATATATATTATTCTTAAGAAAAATATATACTACTATAGTATATATTAATATCGCTAATCTAGTCTTAAAAGTAGTATATTTAATTTAATTACCTTTATAAACTTTTTTAATATAAAATAGTTATCAAATAGTTTAAAACGAATTAGTTCGAATTTAAATAATATTAAGCCGCTTAGAACGTATTAAATATTAATTAAAAAGCTACTTTATTTAATTAAAGTTATTCGATCGAATTATAATAAAAAGTTACGTAGTTAATATAATTAAGTCGTCCGTAAAAAGTTATAAGGAATAGATCTTATTAACGATAATTAAGATATTAAATAGTTTAAAACCTTTAAAGATCTTAAGCTAGTAAGAGTCGATTCGAATAATAATCTTTTTTTTCGAAAATTTAATATCGAAGTAGTTGAATATATCTTATATTTCGAAGTTTTAATTAATTAGGATTCGGACCTTTTTAATATTTTTAGTAAAGAATAGCTTCGAACGACTTCAATTAGAATTTTTCTTAACGAAACATTTTAATATTAGATATCGTTCGCTATAGTTTTTATAACGTTAATTAAACTTAATTAGTATATATTTAACTAGTATATCTTCGTTATAGTTTTAAGGTTAAAAGATAGATCGACTTTAAATATTAACGTTATAGTTTCGATAATAGTAGATATATTCGCGATCGACTTTGTTATCGTCTTAACGACTTTTCGAGTAGTAGGGAACGTAGTCGCGCTCGAATTCGTTATCGTCTTTATAGACGGAGCGATGGCGAACGCGTTTATATTCGTTATCGTTTTTATTTTAACGACTCTTTAAACGACGAGGAATACGTTCGACTTTATCGTCGTCTTAGCGACCTTTCGAGCGATAGTAAATATAGTCGACTTCGTTATCGTCTTAGCGACCTTTCGAACGATAGTAAATATAATCGCGCCCGAATTCATTATTATTTTTATAGACGAAGCGACGGCGAACGTATTCGTATTCGTTATCGTTCTTATTTTAACGACCTTTTAAACGACGAAGATTATATTTAAGTTCAACTTTATCGTCGTTTTAATAAACGTTCGAGCTATTAAGGATATATTTGTATTTAATATCGTTATTATCTTAACGACTAGTATCGCCCTTAGTTGGCGTTTTATCGAAGTAGCCTAAGGGATTATAAGGCTTCGTTAGTAATAAATTAATACCGATTAGTATTAATAGACTTCGAATCGAATTATATACTATATTAGGTTTATTTATATTTAAATTACTAATTCTAAAAACGAAGTTTAGTAAATAGTAAAACGATATAATATTTTAAGATTATAAGAGACGATAAATATATAGCTTATTTATAAGATTATAAGTATTAGGGATTATTTATAAACTTTTAGAGTTATTATTTATATTATAGCTACGATCGGCTTCGATCGCTTTTAGTAAAAACGTTTCGACTTTAATCGAATTAAGTAGTATACTTTAATTAAAAGGGCTTTATATAAATATAATTAAGCCTAAGTATAATAATAGTTAGTTTAAAATTATTTAAAATATATTTTAATAATTTATTATTCGTTTAAAGTATAATTTCGATAAGAATATTAAGAAAAGTATAGTAATAATAAGATAAATAAGTATAAGTAAAAGATAAGGTTATATATATTAGTAAGTAGCGAAACTAACGTTAGAAAGGATTAAAAGTAAAGAAAGTAATTAAATTAAAATAGAGATAGAAATAATAGAAAAGTTATAAGGTATATACTAGTATATACCTACTTACGTAATTAAGGAGTATAACTATAATTGAGGAATAATAATAGATTTAATTATTATAGATTATATACTAATCGAAGGCGAACGAATCTAAACTAAGGTATACTTTTAGTAGGCAATTTGCGAATTCGGATAATTTCGAATTTGTAAGATCGTTTTGATGGATTGTTACGTACGGCTTGCCGTATCTGGGCTCTGAAGGTGGACTCGGGCTCGAGCTTCAAACTTCTAATTTGGTTCGAGTCTAAGATCTGTCCGTCCAAATCTGGCAACTTCCGTCATTGCGAGTCCACAGCAGACACACAAAAAATGACACTCCGCGGACTTCGAAAAGATAGTTACCAACGATTGACTAATAAGGTACCAGGTAGCTCAGCGTTCACAAGTGGCAAGTTGTACCCCCAGCGGACACGAGACACAAGCATTTACGCCGGCTATAGTAGTAGAGAGATTCAGAGTACGTATTCTAACGAGTTCGGCAGCCTCAGTACTCGGCTCGAGGGACCCCGGAGCTTCCAGGTGGCGCGGCATCTTCGAGTGGGATCCTCGAGCCTTCGTCCTGAGGGCTCGTCGTCCGTCTGAGGCCTCGCACCGGGATGAAGTACGGCACGACCCGCGCTGAGATCTATCGTGTAGCCAAGGATTTATTAGTACCGAAGTGGCCTCGGGTGGTCCTTACAGCATGCCTCAGATAACCTGACGGTCTGTCGCATCGCGTCTAGAGGTACACGCTCACAGTCACTCGTCTTTTCAGCACAGCGAGTCACTGCTGGGGTCGTGCCTGCCATAGACTGGGGCAGCGGGGCGAACCGGCGGTCCAATCGATCCTTCCCGCAAGTCTCCGTCTTTGTGAGGCGCTCACCTCAGGCGACGTCTGGTCCTGTGGCTCCTTCCGTGCGTTTCCCACTTGTACGTCACAAGAACACCACATAAATCAGACGGGAGTCACGAGTTAATCTTGTGCACCGGTACCTCTACCTCATTGCTGGAAGATCGCTGCTACTCTGCACAGCATCTTACTACAGCGTCTCCGGCCGAGTATAATATAGGTACCTCTACCTATGTCTGTACTTGAAGTCAGCAAGCTTCTCGCAAATCAGACATCAAAATACATCTGGATTGTCTGCAGAGGAAGTCGCCTAATCGTTTGCAAAGGCGTGTAGCGCGTCGATCATGCGTCCGCAAATCAATCCCGAGCCAAAAACATGACCATCTCGATAAGTCACCAACCTACAACAACCACTCGAACATGGTCTATATCCGATCATCGCACCATCTTTGCTGCAGCGCCGGGGATTTGGTAACTCGGCCTGAACCGAGGAAGGCCCATGTCTGGCGGTGGCATCTATAGGCTCACTGCGGAACGTCGTTACTCGGGTCGATAGTGCATGGTTACACTGTGGTCGTTTTACCCCAGCTGAGAGCGAGGACGAGAACCACGATCAGGGTTTTCTTGGCGATGCCGGCTCTTCGCTTGACGGCACACTCGCCCGCTCGTCCTATTCAATCCACAAGTCGTCATGCTCATTTTTCCACGGAAAGAACCGCTACGGCGTGGCGTCTTCGCATACTACGGTCCGTCATAGCTGTTCAGCGGGTTATCGTGGGACACCAGATGGTGTCGATTCTGAATCAAATCTGCAGGAACCGGTATTTCCAATGTCGAGGATGACATGGTGCCCAGAAAGGTAACCAGAAACGAGTCACCTCGAGTCGTATTTCACGATTATGCACGCCATCAGATTGACTAAGTCGCAGATCTTGCACTTTACCCGCTTCCTGACATTCCGACTACAATGAAATTGACCAAGAATTCACCACAGTACGACCTGAACACAAGATACTGCAGTTGGAATGCAGGGATGAACCCGCGCGATTAGGCGGCACCTACCTCTTGTCGAAGCCACCTTATCACGGTATACACAGTATAGGTAACACGCCGTTTCTTAGGCGAGCTTATTTGACACGTACGGTGGAGCTGACCTCGTCTATACACCACATCTTCTCATGTGCAACCTGACCGCGGTCGACTGGTTCTCGCTAAAGTGTACCCTTTCTGGCAGGGACGTCTGACGAGAACAACCCGTTCTTCATTATAAATTCAGCCACCAGCTCTACGGTGTAACTCGGATCGAAGGGCAGCGTCTATGCGCCTACAGATCCTTGTTGCTCCTGCTGCATTCTCGGCTCACGATGCCTTTCCATATCGATACCGCCGCCATGTGCCATCTCATTCTCGTGTAAGATGGCCAAGCGTCTGTCCATCTACATATGGTCTCAAACTGTATTAACTCGGCCCAACCACAGCACAGCTTGAGCGGCGACTACTGATATCCCTCCACTAAGAAAGCCTAGATGCTCAGACAGGACCAAGCGTGCGTTTCTCGAGTGCAGGTTGTACTGTGTACACATCAGACAGATACATGTCGCAGAGATCATGGACACAACGCAACGGCTTGGCTGACAACCGGCTTAACGGCGTGATGACCGCGGGTTATACGGTGGCTGACATCCTATTTCGTTCCGCCCTTGTCGATTGCTGCGATCTACACAGCCAGCTCCTAGCTTGAACGCCGCATCGGTTCATGAAACGGCATACTCTACCGGATCTGACCCAGCCATTTGGAACGGGTTATCCGCCTTCGACATGCGGTGGTTCAGAGATGTGCTGTGTGACTCTCCACAAGCCATGTTTTCTGTCCATGCGCTTCAATATGTTTTGGTAAATGAGAAGGTCACACCGACCCGAGAGACCCGGAATGTCCGCTGGGAACGTATGTGTCCCTGTAACTGCTCGTTCCTGGAAATGCCCCGCAGTTGATCGTGCGACAGCACTCATCTATCACCTTTCTGGTTGGCGCGGTCTGGTATACATGCAACCAGCCGATAAACCCACTTCATCTCGGTTCTCACACTCGATCCTGCAGCAATCCTGGCACTCTAAATGCTTCGTCCGCTTCTCGTGCTATGTACCGCCTTACGCCCGTAGCCACTGGCCGACGAGATAGCATCACCAGGCTGCGTAACCAAATACAATTTTGAGTATGTCGGATGTACTTGCTCGCAATTGGTCAGTATGCCCACTGCTGTATGCTCACTGCCGGAGCAGAGGTTCTTGCTGGTTCTTACTAACGTGGCGTAGATCACGGTCTCTGGACGTCACGAGGATAACAAGCATGCGCGTCTCGTCAGGGTAAACTGTCATGGGCAAAGCAGAGTCGATGTATGTGCCATCCAAGTTACGGATTGCTTGAGAGACAACTTCTCAGCATGCACCTATTCCAGACTGCAAGCACGAGATGGATTAGAGAAGGTCTCGGCAAAAACACGCGGCAATGGTTGGAACGGTACCGACAGCCTGGGCCACGGCGACCGCCAAGATAAACTTCCAGTCAGCAAAGGCTTGGATCTAAGACAGTGTCAAACTCCCAAGTGATTGCACCAAACGTTTGCTTTGGTGGCAGCACGTCCCCAAAGCCATATGCCCGAGCTTTTCGGTGTCCCAGGTCCAAGAAACTGGTAATCACGGTTCCACGGACTGCAACGATAATGCCTCTTACCGCCATGCAATGCTGATATCCGCGCTGGAAGTTGCGCAAAGACCAGACAAACGGGCGAAATGCTCACAGTTTCACATCGCTCAGGCGGGATACCAAGGGTAACTGCAGAAAAGTCATGTTACCAGGATGATGAGATGCAGGATCTGCTTCAAGCTTGGGCTCGCACGCGCTAAAACAGATCCAGCATGTCGGGATCGGCGGACGTCCAGTCGTCCTCACCTCAAACAGCAGCCTGTCTGGTCTTTGGCCTTTGCTTTGCTAGGCTAGTCTACCAAGGTTGAGACCCGAGCCTTACGGGATTGTCTCATCCCGCACATCCAAGCGGCAGTTTTGCGACAGGGTTTGGGTCAACCAAAGAAAAAACTCTTGGCACTCAGGGGTCGCACGTGGGAGCTTCATGGGAGCTTGGACATTGATGAGCTTAACAGGAGACTGTTATTGCAGCTCCCATGGCTAGTGCCTGATCAAACCGGAAGTTAACCAAGGATATATACGATGCTATCTCAATGGCAGCACACCGAATGCATCATGGAAGCGCAAACCAACAAGGATTCCAACAACATATTGCACCTTTGGGGTTTGACAAGCGGGGAGAGTGTACGGCCAAGCTGCCGTCTCCCTTTCAAACCGATACCTGGAGGGAGAACGCCCGGGTACCAGCGTCTAACAGACGTCTAGGTACGTGAGCGACTGAAGACATGCACGAATGATTACTCCCGCAGGGAAGCGGTCGATATCTGAGCCAGACTGGGAGTTTGGGAAAACAGCCGCTCCTCGCCCCCAACCTGTGGGGTTTCGTGCTGTCCCACCGCGCCCAGCTCCACTTCGATCTCGATCACACGCGTTCGCCTCATTCTCATTTCCGGCTACGGCAGCGTACTTGGACTCACAGAGAACTACTCTGCAATCTACCGGCCTGAAAGACCACCAGATACGAATACAGCCGCCGAAACGCACTTCCTCCATTGCTGTATCAACCCTGCCTTCTTGTTTTGAGGCAGGGCCGGAGCACCTGCCTCACCACCCTTCATGACTCCAGCCTCCAGCCTCCAAGCCCCAGCTCCCAGCTGGCAGGAAGGGCCAGATTGCACACTAGCGAACAGTAGTCGCGCCAATCCAATTCCAAATACGGGCTGCTCAAGGGCCTGGATCCAGGCATCCGGGGCCCTCTGACATCTCGAATGCCTATCGAGTGGCGTAGTCATGGTATTGGACGGTGTCAACCCTTACCTTGCTGCCACTATTGGCTGCAGCTCTTGCCAAATTCAGTCTTTTGCTTTTCACGTGTCGCTCATTTGGGCTGATTTAGCACTCGGCTAGTGTCTTGGCCCCAGCTGCCCTGGCAGAAGATCTCTGCACGCCCAGGGAGTGGCTTTAAGGAACTCCAACCAACCCCTGTGTTTATCGAGCCAGCACGGCCCCAGGTGGCTTTTGATGTCTCCGATCCTAGTGCCGGATCGCGGGCCCCTTGTCCAACCCTCATCGGCCTGTCCTTGCGGACATCACCAGCCGGCGTGACGGGACGGCACAGACCTTTTCGCGTTTGTTTGTCCACTCTCTGTCATCTGTCAGCTCACTCTGCGATTAATGTCAAATGACAAATGACAGAGGAACTTCGAACGGAGACCTGTCAAACAAGCAGCCCCAGGCATCGCGAACAATTCTGTCTGTACAGGTTCTAGAGGCTAATGCAGCGATGGATCCTTCAGACGGGTCTGCACCAGGTCAATGGCCCAATCCGTCCATGCTGTTGGCCATGGGTCCTGTTTTCGTCATGACGATGCATGTGAGCCCCCAGCTTCTCCTCTTTGCGACAAAGAGAACATACCATCATCCCAAGTCGGCAGGCGGGATATTCCGGCGGCGTATCCTCCACCAAGTCCGTCTATCAATGCAACAGCATGGGAGGTCACGCAGGCACAAGGAATGCCGCATAGCCTCTCAGGCTCCCACTGTTCTGTCTGCCATTGCCTGAGCGAACCGACAACCCCAATCAGCTCGTCTCTGGCTTTTTCAATACTTCAGTGTCATTACTTTGTTCGATATCTGTCTCCATACGCAGCAAGTCGCGCCAGTGACATTTCTCCGAGCCATATCTGGACGAAGCAAATGTCCGTCGCGTCAAGCACAATGGCATCCAGCACGCTCAAGTGGCATGATGTGCTGGGTACTGCGCAGTAGCCAGAGCTGCTAGCGCGCCAAGTCTCCACACGGACCGGCGCCATGTCCGTGATCAAGCATTTGCGACCTACCAGATATCCCCGCGTCGAGCATCAAGCAGGATGGGCTGAAAAGGCTGAACGAAAGGCGGTAAATAGCGCCCGACGACGACACGGACGGCGCAGTGATTGCGGGTGAAGCACTTGCCGTGCGCTGTCATCAACATCACGAGCCGCGCTCACGGCGTTACGACTCATGCCAGCACCAGCCCGAGTATCCCATTGTGGTTAGATTCGTGAAGATCGACGCCGGGATTGACGCCCCGGCCAACTTGAAGTGGTCGCGGACCCACACCGGCCACCCTCTTCGACGTGATCGACCAACAAACCTTGGGGTGATCGACGTTCGACGTCAAACTCACAGCTCTCAAACGATGGCGTCAAAACACGGAAAATACGTCGAGCATTTGGGGAACGGATTCTGTTTCGTTGATATAACTTTCACCTACCAGTCCTTCGCATATGGGAGATTGAGGCTCGCGCCTGAGTCACTTCCAATGGGGCCAGACCGCAGGACTAGACACGGCATATGCCAGTGTGAAATGAGGTAGATGTAAAGGGATTTGTACAAGGTAAGTTAGTACCTCACCACTGCTATGCAACCATTTCAGGTCATCAGTTTCGAGAGCCCCACTACTAAACCCCTTGGGTTATGCTTACCGTGCTAGGCTAGAGTGACCCTTTAGCGGGCTGACCATCGTGAATGCGACGAGCTCAAGTTGATCGGCAGTCATGCCTTTACATACCATTGAACCTACTTCATGTCACAAGACACAATGCCCATACAGGTGTCTGCACAGATCTTTCCTCCTGCGAGAAGACACGCATCTCCTATCTGCACCTAGGCCTAAGCGCTACCTTCACTCACTCAAGTGTGTTCCAAACAACAACCCGCCGGACCTGAGTCAAACACCGTCCCTCATGCCGCGGGTAATATCCGCGACATCTCAGTGTTAACTCCCGTCCACCCGTATGGCCGTAAGACAAACCCCGCCCCATTCCAGGGCCGCTAGGACGTGGGACGATGACGACGAGAGTCTAGATCAGCGCCCTCTGGCATGGACTGTGGGGTTCCAGAGGGCGCCGCTAGTGGACCGGGTGGTCATCCCTCGATCCCTCTATGGGCTGATGCGCGAGACCTGATGGAACCCTGTAGGCCAGGGGGTCATTCCAAGCAGCTAAGCCCGTCTCGAGACGCGCTTAGGTCAGGGAGGAGAATGTGTCTTATTGTAAGCTTCCTGTATGTCTCGCGTTGTTGTCTAGCCAGGAACATGTCTGAAGAGTAGGGAGAATCGTCTCACTTTGGTGTTGACGACGGGTAATAATAGAAGCGCCCGAGGCATGTCTGACATTGTTCGAATTTCAGGTACGAGAGACATCTTCAACAATGGGAAGCGGTAACTTTCAACGTACTGAGACACCGTGTTGTGTTAAGGGTCACCTTTCTATGTCTGCAGCTTTGTCACATCATATTTTGGCAATGCCATGATGCAGGAACCCATCTGTCATCAGTTCGAATGGGAGTATGTCGGGCCTGGACGATTCTGTTCCAGGTGGCAGGAAGTCGTCCCTGAGCAGGCATCGTCCAGGATGAGTCCATAGAACACTGCGGATATGATCTTCTCTTCTGTACTCATGAACCACTCTGCTACTCATCCAGGGCATTGGGCCACTTGGGTTCCATGACAGTTTCGGAGCAGCTGGGCATACATACTGGAGACCTTTGATGGCCTCCTGCTGTCGGTTACTGTTTTTCCTCCGGCATCGATGTTTTTCCCTGAGGTGGTCGATGTGCTGGCACGGAGTCTAGCTTTCGTGCCTTTGAGCTTTACAGGTGCGGTTATACGTGCACCAGTCACATCCTGTGAGTTGAACGAAGCTGCTATATGGGGAGTTGCGTATTTATTGTGGCTGAGCTCTTGGCTCGTGGCCTGGTGGAGTGAGCGACTCAAGGGAAGTTGAGGTAGTATTACAGGTTAGTTCTCATAGGAAGATATAACATGAATGCCGTATCTACAGAAGCTCAAACCAAGAATTATCTCAGGACAATGTGGCAGTACTGCTCTTTGTTCTGCTTTTGTTTCGTGCTCGGGTTTGGGCTATGACCGTTAGAAACGTGACTAGATTAATATGATACGTCAAAGGCATCCCTTCTGAGAAGAATACCTGATGATTTATGTACGAGAAAGAGGCAAGTGAATGGGTATCAGAACATCTCACAGGGAAGCTGAAAGTGAAATGAGAGGATTAAGTACGTCTAGTACTTCTATGTTTTATTTGCATTTAAGCTCCAACCATCCAGCCAAAAAGGTTCCAAAAAGGTAAAACGAGTGCTTCTGGCACGAAAGAAGATCATATCCCACGTTTCCCTGAGCTCATGAAACGACGCAACAGTCGGTGCCGAGAGGAACATAAGGCCCGTCCCTCTCCCACAACAGTGTGTAGTCCACGTCGGACCACCCTTGCTCGACTGCTATCTTTCTCTTGGCACCCTTCTGTAGGATGCTCGCCATCTTACAAGAGAAAGGTTTATGGTCTTGATCTGTAGCTTCTGCGCAACACCACCTCCCTATCTGCTGGGTAGGGTGGGTCGTCTCTACATGGAATCGCGCGCATTCGAGGACGGTCTTCCAGTCGGACTTGAGAATGCGAGGCTCCCACTCTGCTTGAAAACTGTTGAATTGGGGGAGTACAATGAGATCCTTCCAGCAGTTGAGGCACGAGTAGTGTGCCACCTTGACGCCTGGCTCGTAGTCGTCCTTCTGATTCGGTCTTTGTTTCCAGTGTTGCTCGACACGGCCAGGAGATGTATCATATTTGAATTCGTCACAGACATCCCAGCTCTCATACCACTGGAGGCCCTCGGCATTGGCAGGGCTTTTGTGAGGGCATGCGAAACGGACCTCCTTGTATTTCTTGCACACGCTGTGCTCTCCGGAGTGAGGTCTTGAGTGGCAAGATGTCATCTTGGTGTCGCTGTCGTCACTGCTGAGCTGCTCCGGGCACTCCGAGCTTTGTACACTCCTGTAGAATGGCCAACTCATTCTGGGGGATAAAGCAACGCGTGTTGGCTGCTGAAGTTCTGTGGCGGGATTTGACGCTCTGTGCAGCGAGATAAAGTGGACGAGAAGGAAGTTGAATTGATGTTTGAAGTTGCTCGATTCTAGCGGCGCAGCCTAAGCTTATGTGGTTTTCAGCATAAAGAAGAGTTGTATTTGGTGGTTGAGAATAGCAAAGGCTTCTCTCTTTGTCATATCCTCGTGAGTGCCTGCGCCTCGAAGTCGAACGCTCAAAGACACCTAAAGGTAGAGGAAGTAGCTTTAAATATAGGTTCGAGAGCACAATGGCAGGTGAATACCTGTGAGCCAGACAGGATGCGCACTAAAGCGTGAATTTGAATATGTTTAAAGCTGATGGGCAGGTGAATAGCTAAGAATCATGAATCATCTCCAACTGAAATAAGCCTTGATCACCAACGAGGCCTTGGTGAAGGTCACATAGACGCCAGTAATGGCCAACAATGTTAGGATACTTACCATGCTGCCACACAATCGTACGGAAGTGGCCAATTGGTGAACGCTGTCGACCAAACTGATTCGTGAAATTTTCCATAACCTGGCCTGACGTGCCACCTGGCTTCTATCAGCCTCATCGATAGTGTCATGCATGCACCAGGCGACCTTATTGTTGATCTTCTCCCAAGTAGTACCCTGGGCATATTGCCGCGCATTGTCGCTGAAGAGCTTCCGCATGCGTTCGTCCTCGACCAGCCGCATAACAGCATCGGAGAATCCCTTGACGTCCGCTGGCGGGACCAGGAAGCCCGTCTCTCCGTCCTGCACGGTGTCGCTGGGACCTCCCTCATCACGGGCTACAACCGGCACGCCGCTGGCCATGGACTCTAGGACTACGAGTCCAAACGTCTCCGTGACTGAGCAGTGCAGGAACAAATCGGCGGATGCATATGCTGTGGCGAGATCCTCTCCGATTTTGAAGCCAGCAAATATCACCTTTCCCTTTTCTGCGAGTGCACCGAACTGGGCCTTGACCTCGGCTTCGACTGCCGCATTCCGGTTGCCGCCCACAATGTATAGCTTGAACAGGAGGAAACGCGCTTCTAGTTCCCTTGCCACCGATGCGAGGAAATCGAACCCCTTCTCGCCGGCCAGCCGGGCAACACAGATGAGGATGATCTCGCCGTCGGGCGCTATCTCATCCCTCAGAGCTTCGCTCCTCCGCCGTGGATGGAACAGCTCGGTGTCTACGCCTCGTTGCACCAGCTCTAGCTTCTGTGGCTGCACTCCTATTCTCTCCAGATACCTGCCCACAAAGCTGCTTGGGTAGAAGAGCGTCTTGACGCTGGAGTGCCGGAAAAGGAAGCTCTGAACGGTATCGAAGATCCAGACTGCGCCACGGTTCAAAGGTGACGGGAACAGTATCTCTGTGTAAGCCGATAGATCGGTTTGGAAGTTGCAAATCACAGGCACTTGGTCCTTCTCGGGGAGCTGACGCATATGGAGCAGGACCTGGAAGCCAAGAGACGCAGGCGAGGCTAGGTATATCAGGTCCGGTGGTGCCCCGAATGTGCGGCGATAGAGCGTGGACAGCCGGACTGGGTAGACGACTGAGAGCTCCGGGTTGAAGGGGAGAGGATAACCTCGTACACGGATATCGGGCCCGGAAGACGCCGTCGAAGCAGACTTGGGAGGTCCGGGCGGAGTGATGGCTTCATGCTTGCTGTGGCTGTCTGGTGCGACGACGGCGACGACAGCTCCATTTGACCGGAGGTGGTTTACCAGCATGGTTGTTGTGCGCGAGACACCGTTGACCTGCCCGAAGGACTCGGTACAGAGGAGAATGCGCTTGCCACGGAGAGCATCTGGGAAGGTCGCGAGGTCATGATCGGCACGGTCGGTCTGAGACCCCATTGTAGCTCAGGGTGATTTCCTTGTAGGGTAGCTTGGCAGATTGTCAAGCAGCGGCCAATAGATGACTAACGGTGAAAGTGCTGATAAAGGACGCAGAAGTTGGCAGGCAAACGTGAAAGTGAGAGAATCGAATAATGCCACAGCCCTTTCTCGCTTCTCCGTTTCGGCCTGCACCTTGAGTTTGCACCAGACAGATGTACCTTACTACAGTAGAGGTAGCATTGATAAGACGGAGGACAACAAATGGAATGGCGGGGTGCATGACTGGCAAGCACATGACGTCGCTACCTAACTGCTTTCTTTTGGACTCTAGGCCACAAAAGTCAAAAGATAAGCTCTCTACCGGCTGATACGTACCACGCTCATGGTATCGGAGGATCGTGGCATTTGTCAAGAGGCGCGTTATGCATCTAGACCGGCACTTTATCCAGCCTTGGCGGCATGAAGCAGGATGTTTGAGGGATTCATTTGGAGTTTGCTCCGAGCCCACGTTGGAAACCTTATCGCGCGACAGGACGACAGCTCCCAAAGATGCGCAGGCCTCTCGGCCAATGAGAGACGCGTATCATTCCACACTTTGGTGCGCTCCAATCAAAATGCGCGGTTGCTCGCCCGACGACTTGACGCTAATGCAAGTGTTCCTCTTAGCGAAACCGTCATGATGGACATCGGAAGTGGAATTCTGTCGTGGACAACGTCGCGGCTGGCCGTGTGCAGCACAGCCGGACCGTCTTACCTTTCCATCGGCGAGCATCACGTATGATTCACATCTCCGGCATGCCTCATCTATTCTACTGACTAACTCAAGCAGAGACGAGGTCGAGATGTTGCAGTTTTCTTGCGTTCTGTACTTCAGGTACGCAGGAGGCAAGCTGAGTCAAGTTGGCTCAAAGTTAACATCTTCTTTCAACGCATCGGAGCTATCTTTCTTCAGGTCGGACCCTGATACCCGTCTGTCTTCTGTTGAAAGTTATTAGCCCCAGGTGGATCGACAGAATGCATGGCAGATCCCCTCGCCTCCGCGTCTAAATCATGGTTTGACATACACGTGTATGTCCAAAGCATTTCAGATGTCTTAAGGCCCAGCACATTTGCATCATTACAGGCAGCTGTCTTAAAAGCAAGTGCTACCAGCACGCACGAGAGAGAGACCGAGGTCCATCCTTCCTGCCTGGAGGTTGGATCATCTCCGTCGAATATCACCACCCCATCGAGTTGTCTCTCTTTGCTCCCTGCCCCTCCAAGGCTCCCATATCGTATTACCATCCTTCGGCACATGTGCTCCTGATGTCCGTCCGTAAGGCAGTCACACTTTTCCTCCCACATACCTTGAGCATCGGATAATGTCGGGCTTTGCGACTTAAGCTCATCAAGGTTGAAGCCTTATCGGCTAGGCAGCGTCACTGTCTAGAAGATACCTTATCGCCACACTCAAAGCATTTCTGTTACATATTGTTTACCTCCGGATTTCAGTTCTCTAAGAAACACTCCTCCCGGCAGCTGAGCCTTTCCTTGTGATACTTTCTTCCATCACCCGGACCAAGGCTCCTCCTCCTCCTGTTGCTTGTATCATCTATCTAGAAGGACTCTGCGCCTTTTAAGAATTGACATCAGTGACATCTCGGGGGAAATGTCCTCCCTTGCGGGTTCAGTCGCAGGGACAGAAGACATGAGCTTCAACGATGAGTCCACGGCTCCAACGACGCCAGAAGGGAGCGCCTCCTTTAGTCCAGTCCTCGCACCACAGACATCAACGCAAGACTTGCTTGGCAGCACCACAACACTGACTCCGACCTTGCTTGACTCCGCTGTCCGGATGCAACCAGTGCGCAACATCTGCTGTGTCGGTGCTGGCTATGTCGGTATGTAGCCTTTGACGAGCGTGGTCGAACTTGGCTGATATCATGTACAGGCGGCCCCACGACGGCTGTCATGGCGTTCCACAACCCACACATTCGTGTGACTGTGGTAGACAAAGATGAGACAAGAATACGCAGGTGGAACTCGAAACATCCGCCTATCTACGAACCTGGCCTGAATGAGGTCCTGCGCATTGCCCGCGACGGAGCGCGAGAGTGTGTGTTTCAGACCGGACGCGGGGGAGACGACTCTTGTGCTTCGAGTGCGGGTGTATCTTCTGAGTGCACTAGCCTGTGCGAGGAGCACGCCGAGGGCTTTACGACGGTCCCGTCCCGGCGACCTAACCTCCTCTTCACTACCGAGGTCGCCAGGTGCATAGCGGAAGCAGACATTGTGCTCATTGCAGTGAATACTCCCACAAAGACTCGAGGGGCTGGTGCGGGATCTGCCACTGACATGACGGCATTTGAAGCCGTGGCTGCTGTCGTGGCTGAACATGCTCGACCTGGTGCGATTATAGTGGAGAAGTCGACGGTGCCTTGCAGGACTGCGCAGCTTATCGAAGACATGGTAAGTCTATATACCATGGCAGAACTGCAGACTACATGCTCACCGACTTTAGCTTGCACACTACCGGCCGGGAGTCCACTTTGACGTCCTCAGCAACCCCGAGTTCCTCGCCGCAGGCACGGCCATCAATGACTTGCTCTCAGCCGATCGGATTCTGATCGGCTCACGGCCAACCCCCTCCGGGCGCCGCGCTGCAGACACCTTGGCATCAGTGTACACCAGCTGGGTCCCGCGGTCACGCATCATCACAACCAACGTCTTCAGCTCCGAACTGGCCAAGTTGGTCGCCAACAGCATGCTAGCGCAGCGCGTGAGCAGTATCAACAGCGTAGCAGCCATCTGCGAGGCGACCGGCGCCGACATCGACGAGATATCAGCCGCCGTCGGCGCGGACCCGAGAATCGGAAGCAAGTTCCTCAGAGCCGGCATCGGGTTCGGGGGCAGCTGCTTCAAGAAAGACGTGCTGAGCCTGGCTTACCTGGCCGAGACGCTCAACCTGCCCCAAGTAGCCGAGTACTGGCGCTGCGTCGTGAGCATGAACGAGTACACCCGCAACCGGTTCGCGGCGCGCGTGATCAAGTGTCTCAACAATACGCTCAGGGGGAAGAAATTGACGCTGCTCGGATATGCGTTCAAGAAGGACACGAACGATACGCGGGAGTCGGCGACGCTGGAGATTATCCGCACGCTCATGGAGGAAGGGCCGCGGGAGATAGCTGTGTTTGACCCCTGTTGCAATCCGGCTACGACTGAAGCGGAAATCGAACAGCTCCTTGGACCTGCACATGGAAGCCAGGTTCTGAAGAAGAACGGGGGTGTTGTGCACGTTTATACCAACGCATATGATGCGTGCAACGGGAGCGATGCGGTGCTCGTTGCGACCGAGTTTGACGAGTTCAGATACACCGGACCCGGCAAACACAGCAAGCTCTCGACCACCGCCTACACGGCACCCTTACTGCTGGATCCTAGGCCGTTTGAGCGTCTCGAGCCCACCGAGGCCGATCTGCTGGCTCTGCACAAGTATTTCGCTCGCACTGGGGAGACTATCGGCTCCGATGACCCGCTTGACCGCTTCAACCAGGCGCCGTTGTGTGCGAGTGACTGTCCAGACTGTCTCTTGAAGACGAATGCTGGTCCAAACGCGTCGAACTACGGCGCTGGCGGGGAGCACCAAGCTAAAGAATACCTCGACTGGGCAAAGATAAGCTACCACATGAGGAATCCTAAATGGGTGTTCGACGGGCGCGGACTGCTCGACATCCGAGGCATGGAGAAGCTGGGTTTCCGGGTCGAGACGACGGGGCGGCAGGCTGAATTCTGATGTTGGAAAGCGAGGAGATATTGAGGAATGTTGTGTGTCTTGAGAGTAAACTTAACTTATGATCTGCACGCACCGAAACTTGGAAGGATCTTGGGCAGAGAGTATAGCGTGGGATCTGAGCTTCGGGACTGGGTTGGGGATGCTTTGTTGCCAGGAGTTTGTCTGCATCGGCATGTTGACCTTCTCTTTTTTAACATAAACGGCTGGCTCATCTTTTTACTATTTCAATGTTTCTTGATATTCTTTGATACACGCAGCGTATATGTCTGGTTCGAGCTAGGATGCATGATTTCGCACGTTAGGACATTGACATTCTTCGTTAGAGGTATCTACAGGATCTACTTACTTGCCTTATCCACGGTACCTCTCGTAGGGTTCACGGCCATTGTGGAATTGTAATAGTATAGTTGCGTATCTTTCTGATCGTCTGATCCTCTCCTGTCGCCTAATGTGTCGTTCCTCATCGTAGCCTTGATCGTCGAGTGCGAAGGTTACATCGAAGATGAATAAATGCGTTACAGAAGAGAGCGTATATATATACCTTGAATAGGCCAGACGAGACACCAGTGTTGAGGTACCGTAATAAGGCACCTGATTCTACAGGAGGTGTAGAGTTTGATCAATCGAGTGATATTCCTCGAATGGGCCGTAATGATAGGCCCAAGCCATTTCATTGACTATGTGCTGTGGTGAACTGATGTCACTGACTCGGTGACTCTAGGGTGCGTCAAGCCTTAATCTCATGTCTGGAAGCCATATCATCATAGACGCCTAGACCATCCCTCAGGCGCCACTTCTAACAAGACCCTTCCAATACTCCTCGAACTCTTTCCTGAAGAAGGGAAGGAGGTATTAGTCAAGGCCGAGACCAAGATCGCCAGGCAGAAGGGAATAGAGCTTACCCGCTATCGCTACACCAGCCTTCCTGAACACCAGTCTTTCTGACAATCTTACGCCACAATGTCATCTGCACCTCGCCAATAAGGCATTCCGTTGGTATGTCGTCTTGGCTGGACCCGCCACAGTTGTTGCATATTGACGTATGTTTCGTCCAAAGAAAGTTCTTGCATTGGAACTTTGGTTCAGTGAGGACTCCGGCTTGCTCAAAGGATACAGTCTCGTCATCGGTGAAAGTCTCGAGACATGCAATTTTCTCTTCCCATGGCACCGCCCTACTGGTGGTAATCATCAGGTTGACTGCTTTCGAATAGCACCGGTTCGTGAGCCAGACTTCCAACTTGGGGACCTGGTAGTACTTGGCTTCGGCAAGGATCTCGGCGTAGAGCTTGTGGTCATGGCCGGTCTCCGGATCGTAGCAGAGTGGGAAGATGCCATGGCGAAGATAAGATAGAATGTGAGCAAACACCTTTGGATCGGCGTCGATGAAGATAGAACCGTCCTCCTGATTCTTGATTGACCATCGGCCGGAGAAGAGCGAGGTAAAGTAGCCGCTCCTGTCGACTAAGCTGCCGACGGTGGTGTAGACCATCTTCCCGCCTATGTTCAGGGCTACCGGTTCCATAGACGAGGCCTCAAGCATGCTGGCATTCGAAAGATGCTCCATGGTTATTGCTTGATGTCCGCGACCTTAGCGAACTTGGTGTGATATGATGTTCCAGTTGAAAAACAAGAGGGAAAAGAGGGGTTCTGGGTTGAGACCTGTAGTCGAAGTGAAGCTCAGAACAGTGAGATAGGTACACGTGATAGATTATCCAGACCTCATCTGGGCCTACGAAACTACTTAAATACAGGAAATCTTCCACCCAGGAGCTCCCAGGAGGGTTCTCAGACCTTCCACAGGGCTCAAAGAGGGCAAACAGCAGAAAGAGCAAGCCTACAGAAGCCCCTTACAAGTAAAACAGGCATATGCGGGATTAAAGGTACGTAAGAACAACAAACAGATATAGGGCGCTCAAAGGTAGGGTTCCAGAACCAACTCTCCCCCGAACCTCAGACCTACGTCAAGTATTGTATCCCAAGTCGACGAATAAGTCTTCGAAAAACGTCTACTTGAAGCGGTTTGGTGAGAATATCTGCTAAGTTTTCCCCGGATGATACCCCTATGTGTTGTAATATCCTCGTCTCAGTTTCCTAGTCTCAGTCTCCTATTCTCCTAGTCTCCTAGTCTCCTAGTCTCCTAGTCTCCTAGTCTCCTAGTCTCCTAGTCTCCTAGTCTCCTAGTCTCCTAGTCTCCTAGTCTCCTA